>JAEQBH010004451.1:600000-1015127 GCA_016808115.1 Tetrastigma voinierianum
ACATGTGAATGTCAGCCTTCTCCCATTCCTTCGGGCTATAGAAGCGATGACCAGAGACTAATATCCATCTGGGGTGCAATAATATTCATGACCTACTAATCTATCTAGCATCTAACGAAACTGCAATGGGAAATGATCTTCGAGCTGTCATTTCGCCCGACAATCAATACAAATCCTCCACCCAGAATCGCTCGAGAAGGCGTGAATATGTTATTCCGGCCTATGACTGTTCACTTCTTAGGGTACTACTAACCGGATCGTCATGCACCGTCTCAAATAGGAAAATTACCCCAAGGTCACAAATTATTTTACGATTTTTCGTGACTACCTTTATTTTGGATTCAAATTTCTTCTCTCACATTTCCATCAAGGTTTATGCCCATCTTCAGCAAAATACGATGCATGCACATGGAAGGGCGAATCCTTTAAATCGGCTAGACCATCCAAGACATTTTTATGGTCTCATGACCTCAATAACTTTTCCTAGTTCAAATTAAGGATGCCGAGATGATCACTCGGTAAGGATGCTATCCAAAGATATGCATGCTATCCTGAAGATATGTATTGCTTCAAATGGCTGTAAAGGTTTTTGCCCATCTCGTGGTTGTTCAACCGATGGATCGTGTTTTAGCTCCTTCACCTAGAGATTCGTATGGTTTTCCTATTGGGTCCAAAGAACCATCCATTTTACATATTGCTCCACCCTTCGCCTCTCATATTCTCTAGATCATTCCAGATGGGGCTAGTCTCCAAAGGATCAAGTGAGGATCACTTCACAGACACTATAGCCTCTATCATCTCTCGCCATGAAGGCATCACCGCCGATGTCTCAATGTACCTTCAAACACATTGAACTTAACTTCATCTTCCTGTACCTCACCTTAGTTCTCCCTCTGATCAATCATTGCCTCGCCAGCTTGTAAGAAACGGGCTCGCCCAAGATTAAGTGGGTATTTCTTATCTTCTTCCATATTCAAGACAATGAAATCTACCGGAAAGATAAACTTGTCTACTTTCTTTTACTAAGACATCTTCTATTACCCTCTCGATGCTTCAAGGATCCTGGTCAGGCAAGCCGGCGGATCAGAGTCGACGAGCTTCACCTAATCCCAAACGTTAAAACTGGATAAGGCATGAGATTAATGTCGGCACCTAAATCACATAAAATTCTCTAAAATAGCATTTGGGCCGGTGCATGGAATAGTGAACCGCTTGTTAGTCTTTGCTTTTTGTGGCAGCCTTCAAGTATGGTACTACATTCTCGCTTATTAATCAAGTCAAATCACCCAATCTTCTCTTCTGAGACAATATGTCTTTCATAAACTCACACATAATCGGGTATCTATTCCAATACGCAAATGGATATTGATGTGTAGCTTTTGAACACCTCCATGAACTTGGTGAACTGCTTGTCCAGCTTATGCTTTTAGGCGCCAGGATATGGAATAGTGGGTCGCCCCCGTCAATAGTGTTTCGCAGATTGTTTCTCCCAATGCTCTTCTCCCGATGACTATTTTGACTGGTCGGATGACTTTCAATCTCTACCTCCTATAATCGCTCAGACTGTTTCCAATTTTTACCACTTTCTCAAAGATGATCGCTTTAACGTGTTCATATCTCCATCCTTCTCGGGTTTATCAATTGCTTGGTAAGGAATCGCTGCCTTCACATCGATTTACATTTCACCATCCAGAGTTCTCCAATCTTGTTCAATTATGTGGGCTCAAGGTCGCATATTCGCCTTGGTCTCATTCATGAAAGCAAGAGGAGGTCGATTTGGGCAAGGGGTTTGTTCTAAATCCATCTTTCACGAGGTCATTACCAATCCCGCTTATCGGGCATATTGTTCCTCGGACACCTCCATCCATACCCTTGATTGTTTTGACTGTTCTGATTCTTATTATGACGCCACCCTTGGCCTTGATTTTGATTCTAATAATTGTTTCCTCCATACTGTCCTTGCTGCTGTGATTGACTTTGATTGAACCTTGACACATAACGGGGCCCGTCTATCAGTTACGGTTTCCCGACCGGCATTCTGCATATTGTGTCAGTTCTCCACAAAATTCACAACTCCCATGTGGGCTGGTCAGAGTGGCATTTGCCGCATCTTCGTCTAGTTAACTGTTTAGTAAGTTGTGCAACATGATTAACCAGATTATTGAGAACCTCATTATCCGTGCCACCCATGGCTTTCACTAGTGTAGTCTTCTCCTTAGGGCCATATTGATTTAGGGGTTGGTCGCAGTGATCTTCCGTAATTTACATAGCTTGGTCCGTGGTTTTCTTCATTAGTGCCTCAGCCGGTGCATCAATCAATCGTTCTCGCTTGCATTCCACCATTATAGAAAGTATGGACCCGCATCCACCGTCACCGTGGATGTGGGCACTTCCCAATAGTCGTGAAATCGTCCTATGCCCCGCCAAAGTTCTCCCCCTAGTTGTCCAAAGTATTGATCTCTTGCACGCCAGCAATTTTCGAGGTGGGAAGAACTTAATGAATTTTGCACCAAATCGCTCCATGAGGTAATGGAATCCGGTGGCTGACTTGTTAACCAACAAGCTGTCAGATCTCCTAAATAACAAATGAGAGCGGAAATGGGGCCTCAACCCGTAGTGCCTCTTCAAGAATCCCATTGTGTACTTGATCGTGTCACACACTTCAAGAAAGTTATCGATGTATTTTGGATTCTCATTAGGCAACCTTCGTGGAACAAGATGTTTGAAGATTCGTGGCGGACGGATTTCAACTCGGTTATTCGTCAACTTGGTGGCTTTTATAGTCGTCTAACAACGCGAGGCGCTAGTGCAAACTCTTCAGCGTGATGAATGGATCATCCGGTCGTATAAACTACTGCGCTTGATTCCTCCGTGATTACCATTTCGCCCTCTCGCCCGCTTTACCAATGCTAAGATCCCGCTCTTCATATTGCTCTCCATGTTTGCTAACGTGAGCCGTTCGCTCTTCGCTTCGACGCACCTGCAAAGTTCTTCGGCCGATCAACAGATGTTGGTCAACTGATCCGCTTCGCATACCATCGGAATCTAAACCGCAATCACACGAACAACAAGACCAAATTACCAAAGACTTGTAAAAACAAATAAAACAGAAATTCCGTAGTAATATCTATGAATTGCTTTATTCTCTATATCACTTAAACCATCCACTGCAAGAACGGCGCCAAAACTGACAGCCAGAACGTGATGTGTAAAATGCCGTACGCCAGGCGCAAGCACGCGTCACCTAAGTAATATAGTAAAACAATGGTACGATATCAACCACTAGGATAGGTGGTGTTGGAATACAAAGATTGCTTTTTAAATATTATTTGGATGTGCGATTAGGGTAAAAGAGTACCATAGACCTGAATTTAAACCGAACTAACACTGGGATGATTGAACGGAAGCTACTATGGAATGGAGACTAGGGCAGGTCTCCCCCGCCACTCGGGAGATTACTTCAAAGATGATATTATTCACTTATTTACGACAGACAGAATGGTAAGGTGATCTTGCTTACGTAGATACCCTCTCTCGAGGTGTATTCGCCTATCTCGCTGAAGCAGAGTTATGTATCCTACCCCAACTCGATAATTCGGGAATGTCAGAAATGTTCTAACCTATTCGCCACCTTTCGATCAGAATATCTCTATTTACCGAATTAACTCGAAGGTCAGCCATCATATCCCTGTGTATCTCATCTCTCGAATCTTTGATTCTAGTATGGTCATATCAATGCTGGCCAAACAACATGTAAATGATCTAATAGATGTAAAGGAGATTATAATGAATCATAAATCAATGAATAATATAAAATTAATAACCTTAATCCATATATTCAACGCGGGGATGTGGTTCAACAGCCACCCAAGTGTAGATCTGAGAACAGCCCAATAAGAAAATACTAATATGTGATATATAAAATATCGCTGTAGATATTCAAAACAAAGAAAATACAAATCACGGTTCTTCTTCTCGATTGATGTCCTCATTGCTCGCTTTCCTTCGCCCTAGTTCAGATTTCCTGATCTCCCGCATCCCCTCGAATCTCCTCGCTCCCATTTGCCTTTTAATGATTGAGAGGAATAATCAGCAAGCCGATGTCACGACGCGGACGCCGTGACGCTTGGAGCATGACGCTGGGACGCCGCTGCCGCGAGCGTCGCGACGCTGGAGCCGCCGACGCTGGGGACGCCGTGACGCCGGGAGCGTCATGAGCTGGGACGTCAGCGACGCCAGAGACGTCGCGACGCGAGTTTCGCTGACATTTGGGACGCCAGACGCTGCCTCTGCTTGATTCTCTTTATATGTTGACTCCAACGTCATGACATTAGGACGTCGCGACGCCCTCGCCACTTCTTTATGCACCGCCTCTCTTCACCACAAAATGTCGCTTAAAATCACTCTTTCCCCCAAACAACCAATCACCACAATCCGTGACATCGCTACAAAACTACGTGATGGCATATAAAATAACGCGAAAAATGTAAGACCGACGCGGGTATAACCTAAGTGTTTTGGGCACTCATCAGTATTCCTAGCATAGCCCTGCTCTTGGACTTCTTCAATGTGAAGGAATCTGTTGAAGGCTTCCTTTATATCTCCAAGATCTCCAATGCCAAGTTGACAATTTCGGACCTCCCGTCCTCCTACAAGTATTGGAAGGAGCGTTATTTTTTTTATTAGCGACCGTCATTGGGAGTACAATCCCTTTGACCGAGAGGATACACTTGGCGTTCCGACCGTCTAGACTATTCTTGAGAACCTATGTGAGCCCCTCGCTTTCGTCTGGCTTGGTTCCAGAGGCCATAGGTACTTAATGACCGCCTGCAGGCTGTGATGGTTTTGCACCCGTCTCAATCTTAGTCCCGAAGACGAAGAAGTGGAGGAAGTTGATTGGCACACACCCCAGAAAGCTATTCTGAGTCATTATCGTGCCTGGATATCCTGCACTGCCCCGGCGGAGGTCACCCGAATTCCTTCCTAAGATCTTCTTCCCTCCCCTTTCGTCTATGAAGCCTTCTTCCTCGAAGTCCTCACCTTCCGTCAGAGCCCCTTATCAAGGAGGCTTCACACGGAGAGCCGGCCCACGTTCTGGAGGTGTGTTAAAGAAGCAAGAGGAGCGTGAAGGGTAAGCTCCTGTCCTCCCTGTAGGGTCAGCCTCCCCCGTCGTGCAGTGGCAAGATCCTAAAGGTGGGAGCCTCTTCCTCACCTTCATCCGCTGTTAGGGCTGGAAACTCTTCGGGGAGGGCGGTCGAGCCTCCCTTGAAGGTTCTTCCTTTGTCGGTTTGGAGTCCCACGTCGCAGGCGCCGCCTCCTCAGTAAGTGGCAGTCGTGAAGAGCGCGAGGAGGGATCGCGATCGCTAGCCACAGGAGGAGGACCCGCTTTCCCATGCTGAGTTTCAACGCTTAGGCTAGCCTCCATCCTTCGCGAACCTTCCACCGTGAAGGTGGATGCTCGTAGCCAGCGAGGAGGCTCGGATCTTCGCTTCAGTGGAACCGCCCAGACGCCTGCCTTCGCCGATCCTTCTATTGCTTTAGTTATGTTAGCTGACTCTTTCTTGTTTTCTGGTAGGTGGCTACTTATGCGAAAGGCCTATAAGAGGGGCTTAGCTTTAAGGTGGGCTTCTTCACTGAGACAAACCTACAAGGCTAAGGTCGCTTATCTTATCCGAGGGTCAACTTCACCTGATATGGGACTAAGCGGTGAGTCAGGAAACACGTGTCTCGACCAAGCATGCTTTAACTGCAGAGGGCGTGGTCGAGGATAAAGAAAATGAGGCTCGAAGGATGCGAAGGCCGCCAAGACGAAATATAGGCCAGAGGAGTCAGAAGCATCAAGGGTGACTCCTTCGGGGCATGTAGAAAGTGAGTTGGAAATGCTCACAAGAGGCTCTAGAGGCCTGAGACTCCGTGAACGCTGACGGCTGAGCCAGTTTCGAATCGACCTCAGAGGCAAGAGGCTTGGGTTAGCTGGAGGGCGAAGGAGGTGGAGCTCGTGAGATGAGGCTTGCACTGGCTTTCGGCATAGCTTCCAATGCACGACTTCCCAAGCTTTCCCCGACCTAGATTTCAACATCCAAAGATTCAAACGACGAGGTAGAGAACAGCTCGGTATGAGGCTTAATGGCAAGCCGGCCGAGGTGCTACCGGGGCCTCGGACAGGCTCCCTGCCTCACACCTCGAAGTTCCTCCAAAGTCCAACCGACCCGCCGTCGCACGGGCAAGTGGCCCGCCCCAGTACCTAGGGCTTTTACCAGACTTATCGCATCCGGCTACTGAGTCCGAGATTTTGTATTGCTATAACATCGATTTCTTCAAGTGATATAAAGATTCCTCGACACTTTATCGTTCTTTTATTGTCTCTTCCACCTGGTCGTTTATTTTCGCTTATCTGGAGTCATTCGACCAAATTGGGCCATTCGCCTCCTATGCTATTCCCGCTCGGCAGGCCTCGCCGGGGCAACGGTTGAGCCCGAGCTCTTCTGGCTACGAGGCTCGCGAACTGATGAATCGAGGCAAATGGGGCTCTCAGCCGTTGGGTCTTGGTGCTCTAAGACTCTTTCTAAAATGGGGCTATGCTCAAACTGAAGCCGGCAAGCCGGGCTCTAAGACCCTTTTGGTGCAAAGGAGGTTTAAAATTGAGCTACCAGCCTCGGTGGATATAAGACCTTTGAGCAAATATGTTCTTAAAAATCGAAAGCACCGGGCTCTGGGCAAGACCAGAAATTCCAATTTATGGAAAGGGTAAAATCGTAATTTCGATTACAAATCGTAATTTCGTTAAAACTGAATTAATTTTTCTAGATTCGATAATCTAAACGGATTTTCACTGTTAGAATCGCCTCTCTACAAAATCGTCTAGCTTAGCACGTAGAAATTTCGTCGACTCCGAGACAATGGTCTATTAATGCCAGGCATCACGCCGTGTTGAAACGATTTTCAATGCAACTAAAGTCTCATATAACACGCATCAGCGTGCCATGGGTGCAGGTGTGTGAGTAGAGAAATTATGAAAATGGACGGTCGAGATAGTGCCGAATATCAAATCTGGGTAATGAAGGGACATAATGGTCATTTAGAGATTTGTTTAAGTCACAAAAGGACAAAAATGGGAATAGTGACTTGTCTTCTCCAACAAAAATAAGAAAAAACGTGGAGAAGGGGATTTTGGGGATGCAGTAGCCGAAATGAAGCTTTTGTAGAGAGAGAGGGTTTGACTTCTCTCTAGAACCGTGGGCGATCCGACCACGATGCTTTCTGACAAGAAGTAAAACTGCCTATCGTGAGAGGGCTTCTACAGGGAGAATTCAATTCTGGAGTTTAATTAAACCCGAGGTAGAGGTTTTCCCTACTTGGTTTTATTCCCTCTTAAATACTTTAAATGTTTGAGCTGAATGAGGCCAGCGCGAGAGGTTGCTTGATCGTCCCAAACCTTGGGACCGAATTGATATGAATTTGATTTCCTATTGGAGAGCCGGATCGCCACGCTAATTGGGTTGTCAAACTGAGTGATTTGCATAAATCATGTAATACTTGGAAAAGGCTCTGAATGGTCGTGAGATGCGTCTACAAAGTGAACCGATGACTTGAGTTTGGGAAGGTGGGAACCAGAAACCCTAGGGTTTTACTGCTCCTAGGAATAGGTCATGAAATGTATTTTTGTGTGAATATGTGTTTGGGTCGAGGATTTAAATTAAATCGCTGTGTTTGATCACAATAGCCTCCAAGGAAGCTAATTTTGATGTTGAAATGATAATTACATGACATGATTTGCAGGATTGGATATGTAATATGTGCATAGATATATTTGTATGTGATTGGGATCAGATTGAACTGCATACATTTATTCCATATGCATCGAAACATCCTAGACCAGGAGTTAGTGCATGAGATGAGTCTGGTGGAAAATGGTGTTCGGAGGGTAGTCTAAAATATTAAATGATCTGAGGGTAGTCCATACTTAAAATATCAATCGCTGAGACGGCTTCATTTGATAGGCAGATATATATATATATATATATATATATATATATATATATATATATATATATATATATATATATATATATATATATATATATATATATATATATATCGGAGGGTAGTCCACATATAAAAATATCAATCGCTTCCGGGAGACCTATTCAATTGATATATCCCGGAGGGCAGTCCACTAACATAATATCGGGAGATACCCACTCATTTAGGATCGGAGGGTAGACCTTCACAACATAAACAAATAACTTTGTTTGAAACTATAATTCTCAGTATACGAGGCTTAAAGGAAAGTGTGGAGAGTCGGCAGGACTCGGATCTCAGTTGAGTCAGTGTAGACATTCAAGTAGATCATGCATTTGCTCGAACGTGTTTCTTTACTGAACATTGCATTGCACTTAGGTGTGAGTAGCCCACTTAGGCGATTCTCCTACTAAGCATTAGCTCACCCCATTGGACCCCTTGCCATGTGCAGGGAGCGTGCGAGGGACGGCTCGTCCCAGAGGCCGAGTTCTAGAAGAAATAAATGTGGCTTTGGAGGTTTTATGTATTAGAACTTTAAGTTTAATATATGTATCAGGGTTAAGAGCAGAAAATATTGTACCTTGTAACCATAGGATATATAGTTGGATCTATAGTCGTATGCATATTGAGTATTGTTTATGGGCCCAAGTGGCCGATTGGATATATATCGGGACTATATTGCACTATTTGGGACAGATATGTTTTAGGACAAGTTTCAGATTCTGGGGTAGAGCCCTGCACAAAGGGAGACTCGTCCGATTCGTAGTGGCGCTGGCAACTGACATCCACTTGTATTCCGCGGGCTGATCGGTAGTCACCCACCCCCGGATCGGGGTGCCGCGCCTTGCACGAGCTAGATATACTACAACAGGGCTTGAGGATTCGGGGCTAGCTTCATGTGTCTTTAAGGTGTAAAAAACATCACCATCATAGGTGTGGTTCATGTTCGTATAGGTATGAGAGATTACCTAGAAATCACGTTAACACTAGAATAATTAAGTATGCACGTGTTTGTGTAATGTGTGATTTTGGTGAATTATTATATGATGGTGTATGCCATGTTTTATGTGTGTTGTGGAATATATGTAAAAGTCAGATTAGCATGAATGTGTAGAAAACATTTTTTGAGTGGTAAAAAGGTACAAAACTGAATTGAAAAGTGGAAGAAAAATAAATTTCTATAAATTTATTGATGAGGATTGAAGAAAATGGAAGAAAATAAATTTTTATAAATTTATTTGAGTGGAGAAAATTCTTCTGAAAATCGAAAGAAAATAAATTTTATAAATTTATTTGGCTAAGAGGAGGAGAAAATATTCTAAGATTTTACAAAAAAAAATTTGAAGGAATGGAAAATAAATAAATTTTTATAAATTTATTTGAGGTATGGAAATGAAAAAAATGATCTTTAGTGATTTTAGTGATTTTTCCTGAATCAATGAAATAATTGAAAATATAAAATAATGAAAAAATAAGTTGGAAAGTGTAATTTGGAAGGCCATCGCCAAATCGCATTGTGAGAGGTGTAGATTGTGGCTGGGTAATATAGGGTTGTAATGTAAGAGAGAGCAAGGTACTTGTATCGCAACATGGACAAGGTTGCTGAATCAGATTGCAATACAACTATTGCATTGCAAGTCAAATAGGCGCAGTATATTGCACAGGCGGGTGATTTGTATTGCAAAGTCGAGGTATTGCAGCCGGGAAGGCGCAGCACAGTTACAAAAATTGTATCGCGACTCAGGTGGCCGTCCGGCCGGGCGCAGGTACTACGCTCGCGATACGGTCGGCCGCGCGCAAATGCCAGCGTTTCACGATACATGGCCGCCAAAATACGACACGCACGCAGCGGCAGGAGCTGGCATGGCGCCGCAAAGGCACAAGGCGAGGGGCGCGCACACATCGCTATAATATATCGGGGCGCTCGGCGACGCAGCGGGCTTTCGGGGTTACGACACGGCAGGGAATTCTTACCATTACCTACCGCGCCCGCCCAATGACACGGTTACGCGCGTAAGAGTTACCGGCGCGCGGCGCACCTGAAGCGTGCTCTCGTCATTAGCCAAAGCTTCGTACCCGCTTGGTTTTCAACCTCGGTTTTTTGACTCTGCAGATTTTTCCCTTTAGTCACCAAATGAACACTGCTCATTGTAAAATAAATTTTGAAAAATATTTTAAATTTAATAATTAATTAAATAAAATAAAATGTAAAATTTGATAAAATTTTCAAAAAAATAAAATTTTCAAAATAAAATTTTGTCAAAACAATATTTTAAGTGTGAAATTGATTGCTCATTACTTGTAAAATGCAAGTGGCAATGATATACACTGATTTATGTGGTGTATGAAGAGTATCTCTTAAGTGTTTATGCTCTTGTAGATACCGAATTGAATTGAACGTGCCATGTTGATTGTGTAGATGACTAGTAGAGGACGAGGACGTGAGGATTGCTCATTATTGTGGCACTGGTCGACACCACCCATATTTCGACCAAATTACCAGATTTGATCAGGGCCTTTACGAGGTCAGGTATTACGAATGCTACGTACAGCCGGTATAAAGCAGTAGATAAGAAGATCCTAGCAACCTCCAGAGGTTTAGGTGCATCATCCTCCACATTCATAGGGGGAGGAGATCCGATATGACAAACCATTGGCTCATGGCCAGATCGAGAAGGTGTTAGAGGTTGGTGAGATTTACCTCTAACGATCAGATTAGACCAGCTGTCACTGTCAGGCCAGCTGAGTTCCAAGGAAGGCAGGTAGAAATGGGCAAGGACCTCTAAAGACCTTAGATATTTAAGAGATGGTGAGTTCTCCCTAGGGACTAGATGAGACTGGATGATATGTCGAGGTTGTGAGATGGAGATCTCGTGGACTCTAATTAATAGCACACCTGAGGATTATGGACATGTCGTAGTTCATGTCATCCTTGACGATCAATACAAATTACGTGGCTGTTGCTATCGATCAAGGAGCGCAGGAGGCTACCGCCACACGTTGTGACTCGCACTGTTGTATTCTTCAGAACTGGGGCAAGCATAACATTTTGGCCCCAGACAAAGATATTGTCCAGATGTCGTGACGCTAGCTGTGCGGGCTACAGTGAGCCTTACCCTAGAGGACGCAGGGAGACCTGAATTTAGATCTACCTCTAGTAAAAGCAGTATGTGGATGTTTTCCAGATGAGCCACTCCGACGTCGCCTCCACGCAGGGTCAGAGACTTCTGCACGAAGTTACACCCTGGTATCACCCATCTCTATGACCTTGATAGGATGGTGGCACCAAATATGGAGCTGTAGAACCCGCAGTCCAAATTTACAAGAGCCATCAACAAGGGGTTTATCAAAACCGAGCACTTCACCTGGGCCAAGGCCCGTTTATTTATAAGAAGAAGGGAAAGACCTTTCGACTATGCATTGACTATAGGTAGTCGAACGTACATGATCCAAGAGGCAATTCCATTACGAGGATTGATGATTTATCTGGACTCACGAGAGGAGAGGAGTCTATCAAGATGTGACTTCGGGTTACCATCACCAGGGTTAGAAGATATACCTAAGACGGCTAGACGCATTATAAGCACTTAGAGTTTACGGTGGATGCCCTTTTGGATTGACGAATGCACCAAAGCAGTGATTCATGGATCTCATGCGCATAGGGTATTCGACCCTATACGAATCGGTTCAATAAGTGGTCATGGATGACATTTTGATGCTCCCGGTCAGATGAGATGAGTATCGCAGGGATTGTATTACAGTTGTTAGGACCATCGGTGTCTGTTAAGTTCGATAGTCACGAGTTTTGGCTTCTTTGCTTTGTTGAGATTTTAGGGACACGTGATATTCGGCATCGGGAGTGTCGGTCGACACAGAAAGTCGAGGCCGTGATGAGTTAGGAGAGGCCAGAATGTCAATCTTCGAGGTACGAAGTTTCTTGGGATTGGCTGGATACAGGAGAGTCGAGAATGGGCTGAAGTTGTCAGTTCGGCGGGATCGTAGGATTTCGCCCTACGGGACATAGACTCCGTGGTTGGGACGACCACGACCATAAGAGAGATCGAGGATGCTCACGAGCACTCGGGATGCGGGTGTTGGTAGCAGAGGAGGATCAACCTTCTTCTAGTTCGGGAAGAAACGAGAGAAGACTTACACTTCACATGAGTTTGGGACTAGGGCGAATTTGGGCATGTGAGGCGGGATTGCCCCGAAGCAAGGATCGGGATTTTGGAGACAGTGCAGTCCGATTAGGCGTAGAACACAAGAGAATATCTCTGATTCATTCCTCCACACCCCACAAAATGCAATTCGGAGTGTAAGACCGAGAAATTCCATTGGAATAAAGACAATCGTAATTTCGGTGCAAAAATTGTTAATTTCGGTTAAAAATCGGAATTAATTCTCTAGATCTCGGATGATGAAGCAGTTTCATAGTTGGAATAGATCTCGCAAATCAGCTATACGTAAAATTTACGTCAAATTCGTGGCGTCGATCGACACATTTTCGAGCATCGCTTGATTCGGGTGCCGTAAAATGATTTTCGTTGCGATGAAAGTCATATATGACACGTACTCAGGTACCATAAGTGGTATGAGTAGAGAAATGGTGGAAATGGACGGCCGGAATAGTGCCGAATGTCAAAACTGGGAAAATAGGGACAAAATTGGCATTATGGAAATTGTTTAAGTGACTAAAAGACAAAATAGAGAACATGACCCTTCTTCTTCAATTAAAAGCAAGCGAAAAACGTGGGGCTTGATTTTTATTTCAGTAACCATTTTGAGAGCTTTTTAGAGAGAGAGGGCACTTCTCTGCAGAAATAGAGGCGTCAGGCCGTCGGCGGTCTTCGAGGGACAAGAAGGGCCTCCCATGAGGAGAGAACGTGAATGGACCCAGGAGTTTACTCAAACTCCGGTAGGGAGTTTCTCCCTACTTGGTTTTTATTCCCTCTTTTAAGCACTTTGTGAATGTTTGAGTTGAATGAGGCTAGTGAGGAACCGTTGATCGGTTCAATCTTGGAACCGAGTTGTAGATTTTGAAACCCATGTGGGCGATCCGTGGCCCGTCACGGGCTATTTAGGTGGTTGAATGTTGCATTTGTGATAAATCATGGATTGGTTTTGGAAAAGGCGAGAATGGCGGAGTGAGATGAGGGTTCACAAAGTTAACCAGATGGTGTTGAGTGTTGGAACCGTAAACGAGGTTTGTTGTTCTAGAATAGTGATGACACAAAATATATTTTTGTGAAAAATATGTGTTTGGTCGAGTGATTTAAATTAAATTACTCGTGTTTGATCATTAGCCCAAGTGAGCTAATTTTGATGTATGAAATGAGAATTTGCATGACATGATTGTGTGAATTGAATTCTTGTAAATATATGCATGTTTATATATTTACATGTGAATTAGACTGTATTGGAATTGGCATACATGCATTCCATATGCCTTTGGAACATCCTAGGACTCATAGGAGTTAGTGCATGAGACGAGGAGTCTAGAGAGAAGGGTTACGAGGTTGTCCTAAAAATATTAAATGATGGGAGGGTAGTCCATACTTAAAATATCAATCGTCGAGGACGGCTTGTTAATATATATCGGAGGAGTAGTCCACATATAGAAATATCAATCGTCGGAGGCGGCTTGATTGATATATCTCGGAGGGTATCACTAAATATAATATAGAGGAGACGGAGTCCACTACTTGGATCGAAGGGTAGACCTGACTATAAACAAATAACTTTGTTTGAAATTATAATTCTCATCACGAGGAAGCTAGGCGAGTGTGAGAGAGAGTCGGTGAGGACTGGGATGCGAGTTGGTCATGTAGACATTCAAGTAGGATCATGCATTTAGCCGGATGTGTGTTTTCATTGGGACATTGCACTGCACTTAGGTGGTGAGGAGCCCACTTAGGGCGATTCCCTGCGGCAGTGTCTTATCGAGGGATACTATTTTACAGGTACAGGGAGCGTGCGAGGAGACGGCTCATCCTAGAGGCCGCTTTAGAAGAAAGCCGGGTTGTGGCTTTGATGTATACATGTATTAGAACTTTTTAAGTTTAATGTATGTATTGTATAAGAGTAAAATATTTGAACTCTTAGAACTATTGGATATAGTGGATTCATAGTTGGTATGTTTTTATGGATGTGTAGAGTGGGCCCAGAGGCCGTTTTATCCATATTTGTATCATTGTGATTATATTGAATTTGCTTGGGACGGGTTTCATGCGAGTGTTTATTTGAATTAGAGCTCCGTACAAAGGAGACTACGCCGATTTTAAATGAATGTGGTCACGGAAACATTCACGAGTGTTTCCGCGGGTTGACGGGTAGTCAACGGACCCCCGGGTTTGGGCGTCACAGCTTGGTATCAGAGCCTAGGTATACGGCTACCTAGGGCTTGAGGGGATTTGGGCTTAGGCCATAGTTGAGTGAGAGCATCACCACTAGGTGTGGTTCGATGTTCGGTTTAGGTATGAGATTACCTAGGAAATCACGGGACAAAACTATGACACTACATGCACATGTTTTGTGTGTTTTGTGTGATTTGGTGAATTATTGTGTGTTTGGTGTGCACGATATGTTTCATGTGTTGAAATTTTATGTATGTTTGGTGATTAGCACATGGATGTGTTAGAAAATATTTTAGAAAATATTTTGAATGGTACAGTGTACAAAACTGGAATCGAAAATGAAAAAAAAAATAAATTTTGATAAATTTAATGGATGAATGTATTTTTGGTATCTTCAAGTGTTCTGAGAAAAAATGAAATGAGGTAAAGAAAATCATTTTCTAAGGTTTGAGAGTAGTGTGTAAAATAAAAGAAAATGAATGAAAATAAATTTTATAAATTTATTTGGTATTATGGAAAATGAGAGAGAGAGAAAAAAAATAGGCAAAAAAAAAAATAAAATAAAATAAAATATATATATATATATATATATATATATATATATATATATATATATATATATATATATATATATATATATATATAACACTATATATATATATATATAGATTAGTGTTTTCAGAGTGGTTGGAAATGTGGAAAAAAGAAAAAGAATTTGATGAAGAAATATTTTTCTCAAGTTTTATAGTGTGTAAGGATTGAGGAAAATAAAATTTTATAAATTTATTGAGTGTGGGAAAAGGAGAAAAAAAATGTGTATAGTGTTTTTTTAAGATTTTCTCCCGATAGGCTTGGAATGAGTGGAAATGAAAAATGAAAAATTTGATCTCGAAACCAGTTTTGAAGTGCGCGATAATGTGTGAAAAAAAATTTTTTGTATTCTTGATCTGGATTGTATTGCAGCCTAGGCAGCTTGGATGGGCTGGAAATTTTTTTTTTTTTGTATTGCAAGAGTGAAGGCTGGAAAGCAGTGGCAGTGAAAATTGTATCAATACAATTTTTGTATCAGAGAGAAGAAGGTTTATAGGTTAGGATTGTATTGCAATACAAGGAATTGTATTGCAATGATGCTTGCAATGGGCTGGAGGTATTGTATTGCAGATCAGCGCCGGGTTCAAGTGTATCGCAAGAGAAGGGGATTGTATTGTAAACTTGATGTGTAATGGGTAGAGGTTCGTAATGCAAATACCCCCAAAGTGTATTGCAAGTAGTATGCAGCGGTATAGAAGTGTATTGCGCACGGGGTAGGTAATAAAATTGTGTATCATAATATTTAAATCTGTATTGCAACTTAGGAACAAAGACAGAACAAGAATCATGTGAACCGTAACGCCGACTCATCAATCGTGAACAAAGAATCTTTAAAAATTTTTTTGAAAACCAAATAAAATAAATTTTAATAAAAGGGTAATTCAAATTTTCAAAAAAAAAAAAATGAAATTTTCAAAAAAGGGAAATTTTTGTTGATAAAAATGTTTTTTAAATGTATGAATTAATTGTCTCAGACATTTGTGTAAATGCAAGGACAAGTGTATACACTCGATTTATGTGTAAGGAATAGTGTCTTGCAATGGGTATATGCCTTAGAGATATCAGACATTTAACTACCATTGGAAATTGTGATCGCATAGATTGTTATGAGGGGAATTACATATGTAATGGTGTAATGTGTATAGGAAAAGGGTGAATGCTAAGGTTAGGAAAATCCGACCTTAGTGGATTCGATACCAAATGAATACCAAGAGAGTTTAGAACCCTTATTGAAATAAAAGAATGGAGTGGTTGGAATTTAGCACCACTTAGGAAATGTGAACTGGTCGGTCGCGGTCGCTCATTAGTAATCGTACGCATTGCCAGTTGTAACGAAATGAAACTTAAATACCTCTTGTCATTGGAAATACGTGAATGGCTGGGGTCGAGGACGGAGAATTTTGCGCGCGCCCATGGTAACGGGTCGTGTGCACCGCCTGTGATTTAACGCAGGCCTTTGTTGAGCGCAGGTATCGAGCGGTCGCTATTGCCCTCGTGCCAGCATAGCTGAAGTAGGGAGGTCCTAGTAACCTCCGACGTGGAGCCACCATCCTCCGAGACTTTCACAGTGTGTGAGGAGACCCGATGGCGGCGGCACTACTGGTTTATGCAAGATAGAGAACATATCGGGGGTTATGGAGATCACTCCGATACGACCTCGATCAAAGAATGCGATTTGCACTAGAGGGCGAGGTCTGGCTCAGAGTGGCGAGGGCTTCTGTAGATTTGTGAGGCTTTGACATAAAGGTAGTCTGAGCGCCCCAGCGGTATTTTCCAGAGACTGCGAGGCATGCCAAGGCCTCGGGAGTTCCTGTAGTCGGCTGTGGGGCAACGACCGCGGGCGCGGACTCACGTGGCTAGGTTCACGTGAGTCAGCCCGATGGTCGATGATTATGTGGCCACCGATCCGCCAAGGCGAGAGATTCGAGAATGGACTCCAAGTTGTCCATTCTGCCGTATTTGTAGGACTTCGCCTATAGGATATGGACCTATGGCTGGGACACCACCATAGAGAGATAGCTGGGCTTAGAGGTCGAGACCCAGAGGAGCCATTTTATGAATTCTCCCTAGATTATTAGGGCGAGAATAGGGCGATATGTCGAGGTCGAGTCGAGATCCTGGGACTCTACTACAAAGGGAATCTGAGGATCAATGGACATGTCGAAGCTTTATGTCATCCTCGATGGATTGGTCGACACCTTATAGGGTCATTATCGATTGTGAGCTGAGGAGAAGCTACCGCCGCGCTGCGTGATCTGCATTCTGTGTGGTATTTCGTGGGACAAACATGATATTTTTCCCCGCATAAATATACGAGTCCAGTGTCAAAATGCTTGGCTGTTAGCTAATGAAATCTTACCCTAGAGGACGAGGAGAGACCAGACTTAGATCTACCTCGAATAGTATGCGAGTATGTGGATGTTTTTCCAGATAAGCTACCTTGGCTACCTCCACAAAAGGTAGTAGACTTCGGTATCGAATTACACCCTGGTACTTCACCCATCTCTATGACTCCGCATAGGATGGCACCGGTTGAGTTGCAAGAACTCAGAGTCCAGCTACAGGAGCTATTGGACATGGTCTGGTCAGAATGAGCACTTCACCCACGCGGGCGCTCCGCTCTATTTCCATACAAGTTGGGCGACAAGACTTCTTCGACCGTGCATTGACTACGTGATACGAATGGTGTTATTTATCAAGAATCACCGCTACCGAGGATTGATGATTTATTTGATCGCGCTTGATAGGAGCGCGAGTCTACCTTAAGACAGCTCGCTGGTTGCCATCAGTCGAGAGGATTGGGGTGATAGCGATATCCCCAAGACGCGCTTAGGACGCCGCTATGGGCACTTTGAGTTTACTGGGTGATGCCCTTCTTCGGATTGACGCACGCGCCAAGAAGATTCATGGATCTGCGAATAGGGTGATTCAAACCCTATTTAGATCACTTTTGTCGGTCTTCATGGATGACATTCGATCTACTCCCACGTGAGCGGGAGCATGAGTATCACTGCGGATCGCTTTACAAATGTTGAGAGACCATCACCAGACGCCAAGTTCAAGAGCGCAGTTCGCCACCTGAGTAGAGATTCTTTGGGACACGTGGTGTCAAGATCGAGCGCCCGCCTAATTCCAGAAGGTCAAGGCAAGATGAGTCGGGAGAGGTCAAGTCACTCAGATACAGTTTCGGGATTGGCTAGGTATTAATGAGATTCATTGAGAATTTCTCCGTGATAGCAACACCTATGACTAGGTTAATCCGAAGAGGTCAAGTTTGATTGGGATGACCGATGCAGGAGGCATTCCAGAGTCAAGAGAGACTTACTTCAGCCTCCCATCTCGATAGTCCCGACAGGGGACAAGGGTACACAAAGGTGGCAGATGCCTCATAATGGATTGGGCGGTTTTGATGCAAATTCCGGGGAGGGTGGTAGCTATGGTTCTCGCCACTGAAGAATCACGAGCAGAATTACCCCATTAATAATTTATTATGAGTTATAAATTAGTCTTCGCCTTTGAAGATTCGCGCCACTACTTGCGTGAGGAGCTCATGTGCTGTACTCATAAAAGTCTGAAGTATATTTTCACGCAGCGGGACCTCAACATTAGGCAACGCAGATGGATGGAGTTACTAGAGGATTACGACTTCACTTTGCATTACCATCCTGGTAAGGCAAATATGGTGGCTGATGCACTAAGTCGGAAGTCACGAGGAGCGTTGGCTAGTGTAGCTTCTCGGGAGTGGCGGATGCTCGAGACTGTGGGACAATGTAGCCAGGCTACAAGATGTCGATGCACTGTGGTACCTTAGGGAGTTTAGTGGCTACAACTGGGCTCTATTGAGCAGTGGTTGAGTCCCAAGGGCGTGACGCAGATAGTGTCCATCGCGGACCTAATACAAATACGGGGCACGGGTGACAAGGGTCGGACCATTCATAGATGGTAGGGCCTTCGAATATGGTGGGACTCGTAGTGCCCCCAATCGATCGACGGAGAGAGGATTTGGGAGTTTCACCGCTTCTCGAATCGCTGCAGAATCTTGTGTGTGAAATGTAAGATACCAGATCTCGCCGCCGCGATATCGGAGTGGGATGAAGAGATACCGATGTCTCACATGTCGCCAGGTTAAGGCCGAGCACCGTGTACGCTACAGGCTACTTCACCATTGGAGGTGGTCGAAAGTGGAAGGGAGCACATCACGATGGACTTTGTGACCCACTTACCACGGACGCAAAGCAGGCTACGACGCCGGCATGGGTGTGATAGTAACAGCCATGAAGTCGGCTACACATTTTCTAGTCGTGGCGGACGACCGCCGGAGAGATTTCACTGTTGTACATTCAGAGACAGTCCTGGCCACATGGAGTACCGTATCCATAGTGTCGGAGAACCCGAGGTTTGCGGCACACTTTTTGGAAGAGTTTTTAAAAGGCTATGGCACACGCTAACTATGAATACAATGCTCACCCCCGCATGATGGTCGGGCCCCGAGAGAACTATAATGTATTAGAGGACATGCTACAGCATGCTGCCCTCTGCAGATCATAAGGGCTGGTGATGAGCATTTGCCCTTAGTGGAATTCCCGCCTACAACAAGCACTGTGCGAGCATACAGATGGCACCGTGGCGAGGCATTGTGCGGGAGGCTATGCAAAGTCACCATTATGTCGACCGAGCGGAGAAAGCTCCATCACCGGTCCAGATTTGATTAGAGACACCTCGTAGAAGGTGAGCTTGATACGACAGCGCCTTCTCATGTGGTCGGAGCCGGCAAGAGCTTACATAGATGTACGACGCCGAATTTTTAGCCGGCGCCGTGGGATCACGTCTTCAAGGTGATGCCTAAGAGGGGAGGGTCGTGTTCTGCGAACGGAAGCCATCAGGTTTATCGACCTTTCGAGACACTCGAGAGGATAGCATCAGAGTACCTGTCATATCGCCCAAAGATGACAGTGTGTCCACGAGGTGTCACGCCCATGCTCCCAAGTATACCCAGATCCATGCTCTCATGCGGTGGATTAGCACATATAGAGGTTGACACTTCCGATGTGACCTGAGGAGGGACCAAGCACAGGGTATTGTTGATACCATGGATCGTTTTATGAATGCAAGACCGTGAGGTAGCTAGTGAAGGTACTCCATGGAGACACCATGGAGTGGAGGAGTCCACGGAAGCGCGAGGACACCATACGCCACACATCCTTCTTGTTGTGTACGAAGGTGACGCCGCTAAGTCGCAAATTTTTAAACGATCAGTTATGCATGTACAGAGTGCACGCGGCATATACGTGAGTGATTGTGATCGCCCGAATTTCGGACGAAATTCCTTTAAGGAGGGGAAGGAATAAGGGCAAAATCGTACTCGAATACAAAATTGTTAATTTCGTTAAAATTTGGAATTAATTTATTATCGGATGATGAAACGGATTTCCACCTGCCGTAATCGCCTCGCCAACCCAACAAGACGTAAAATTTCGCCACCGTGGATGTCAGCCCAGACGCTTTTCTCGAGGCATTGCAAATGCGCCGTGAAATGTACTCTTTCGCGAGGAAAGTCATATATGATGACGACTCAAAATTCATAAGTGATGAGTAGAACATGGAAACCCGACTACGAAATAAATAATCACAAACTCCAACAGTGACAAAATCACATTACTAAATCATATTTAAGTGACTAAAAGACAAAATAAAGAAACATGACCCTTCTTCTCCAATTAAAACAAATAAACATGGGGAGCAGATTTCTTATTCCAGTAGCCATTTTGAGAGCTTTTAGAGAGAGTACTTCTCTGTAATACGCGATCCCACCGTCTACGGCCTTCTGACAAGAAGCGAGAACTCCGCTTCTACGCGGAGAGGGCTTCGCGTGGGTACTGGATTTAGGGAGTTTACTCAAACTCCGAGAGGTAGGGGTTTCTCCCTACTTGGTTTTATTCCCTCTTTAAGCACTCGTGAATGTTTGAGTTGAACGAGGCCGTGAGGGGGTCGCTTTTGATCTACTCCAAATCTTGGAACCGAAGTTGTTAGATTTGAAACTTATGGACAAATCCGTGACTGTCCACGGCCGATTTGGGTGGTTGAATGTTGTATTTTGTGATAAATCGTGATTGTTTGAAAAGGCCGGAATGGGCCGTGAGATGCGTTCGCCAAAGTTAACCGATGAATTGTTGAAGTGTTGGAAACCGTAAACCCGAGGGTTTTACTGCCTTGTGAATAGTGACACAAAAAGAGTATTTTTGTGAAAATATAGTGTTTTTAATGAGGATTTAAATTAAATTACTCGTGTTTGATCATTAGCCCAAGTGAGCTAATTTTGATGTATGAAATGAGAATTTGCATGACATGATTGTGTGAATTGAATTCTTGTAAATATATGCATGTTTATATATATTTACATGTGAATTAGACTGTATTGAACCGGCACACATGCATTCCATATGCACCGGAACATCCTAGACTATAGGAGTTAGTGCATGAGACGGTCTGCAGAAGGGCTCCCGAGGGTTGTCTAAAAATATTAAAATGATCGGAGGGTAGTCCATACTTGTGATATCAATCAGTCGGAGATCAATTCAACTGATATATATTGAGTGGTAGTCCACATATAGAAATATCAATCAAGCCGGAGACGCCCAATTGATATATCTCTGAGGGTAGTCCACTAAATATAATATCGAAGATACCCACTACTTGGATCGATGTAGATACAACTATAAACAACAACTTTGTTTGAAACTACCATTCTCATACGAAGCTAAAGAAAGTGTGAGAGAGTTCAAGTGAGGACTCCTGGATCCGAAGTTGGTCATGCAGCATATTCAAGTAGGATCATGCATTTGCTTCTTGAATGTGTGTTTTCTACGACATTGCACGCACTTAGGTGTGAGTAGCCCACTTAGGGCGATTCCACTCATCGAGCATTAGCTCACTCCCGCGAGGGATACTCATTTTACAGTAATAAAGGAGCGTGCAGGAGCACGGCCTGGCCCCAGAGGCCGCCAGGCATGAAGTCTGGGTCAGGCTTTGATGCATACATGTATTATAACTTTTTAAGTTTAATGTATGTATTGTATAAGAGTAAAATATTTGAACTCTTAGAACTATTGGATATAGTGGATTCATAGTTGGTATGTTTTTATGGATATTGTAGCATGGGCCCAAGAGGCCGTTTTTATCCATATTTGTACTACAGATATATTGACTCCGCTTTGGGACAGTTTCATGCAGTGTTTTATTTGGGTAGAGCTCCCGTACAGCGGAGAATTCTGCCCCTATTTTCGTGAGAGAAATGCTCGTCACCCGACATTCACGAGTGTTTCAAATGCGTCGACGGTAGTCAACGGATTTCCGAAGTTCGGGGGCTCACGAACTAGTTTCGGGCCGCAAAGCATGGCAAGCACTCAATGCCACGCATTGGCCAAAGGGGCCAGAGTGTGGGTCAAAGTCGCGGATGATCGTAGCTGGGCGTGAATGAAGCTGGTGGACTTTAGGGTAGTAGACCTATTGGTTGTTGATGTTAGGTTGACATGGATGAGTCGACAGCCATCGGGTTGTCAGTAATTGAGACCTTAGCCGGGTTGTCATACTCGACACGGCATTGGATTTGGGCTTAGAGGTTAAGGCCTTTAGAGAAGCCAAGTATAGATGTTCTTCCCTAGGATGTAGGGTGAGAGTTGACCCCGATAGGCCTGGATTATATTTAGAGATCTCCTGAGATTCCGCCGCGGTGGAACTGGATTGGCTGTCACAATATAGCATCATTACGTTCATGTGCACGGGTAACATCGCCATACGGTGCTCTGTAAGTACTCCAGACGGCCATTCACCACTCTAATAGTGTGGGTTGAGTTTGTCTTAGGGACTACGCCCAATGAAGACTCCAGTTCGATTCAGAAACAAAGAGTAACAGAGTGTGTCGCAAAGCAGCAGGGCCATTAATCTCTAAGGTGAGAATCCTAGAGTTAGGGTATATAACTTGAATATATCCTAATTTCTCGTGGTGAATGTAACAGCCAAGTGTAAGCTCGAAGAATTATGTTGCCCGACATGAAAGTCACACAATCGTTATCATGTAATTTAAAGTCAATGATAAGATCGAGTGACTGCATTCTGATTACTGAGATATTCCCGTTTGCTATACATTCGAGATAGTCCAGCCTACATGGTACCGTAAGATCCATGAGTGCCTGGAGCAGGGAATCTGAGGTTTGTGCACACTTTTGGAAGAGTTTCAAAAGGCTATGGGCACACTACCGACGATGATATGTAATGTTCAACTCCTCGTGATGACGGTCACCTGAGAGACTGAGAGACAGTGTTAGAGGACATCTCTACAGCCAAGGTCCTGATCATAAGGGTGAATGGAAGAAGCACTGCTCTCAGACTCCTATCACACAACAGCTAATAAAGCAAAGATACAGATGGTACCAGATGAGGCATTGTATGGGAGGCCATGAGATCATATAGCTGGACTGGTGGGAGAGAGTTCACCACCGGGTCTTCGATCTCATTAAACACCTCCAGAAGGTGAGCTTGATACTTGCCAATCTTCACCCGGGCCGAGTCAGAAGAGCTTAAGTGCGATGTGCAACGCTGACCCCAGAGTCTGGTGGTTGTGATCACGCCTTTCTCAAGGTGATGCCTAAGAGAGGAGTGGTCAAGTTCAGCAAGCGCGGGAAGCTATCGTCGAGGTTCATCGGACCTTCTGAGATATCAGAGGGTAGGCACCGCTAAGCGCATCGCGAAGGCAAGTATCGCCAACATGTCGTGTCCACGAGGTGTTTCACGCCTCCATGCCCGGCAACTCCGTGATCCAAATTTCATGTGGTGGATTGTGACGTATTGAGGCTGGACACTAATGACCTTCGAGGAGTGACCAAAGGTATTTTAGATAGTCGTGATCAAGTTTTGCGTGACGCGAAACCGTGAGGCTAGTGCTGGAAAGTATGGCGGCACTATGGAGAGGAGGAGTCAACGTGGGAACGCGAGATACGATGCGGCCACCTATCCCTTCTTGTTTGTGGGACGGCGGCCACGTTTGGGGTCGCTTACACGGAATGACTAGTTTTACATGCATGGTAAAGTGCACGTTGCATATGCATGTGAATGATTATGATTGTCCTAAATTTCGACGCAAATTCCTTTTAAGGAGGGGAGAATGTAAGACCAAAATTCCACTTATGGAAAAGGGCAAAAATCGTAATTGACATAAATTGTACTCGTTAAAAATCCCGGAATTTAAATTTCTAGATCTCAGATGATTTAAATGGATTTCACCGCTGGGAATTCGCCTCACAAATCTAGCTAGCACGTGAAAATTTTAATCTATATTTGGTCGACACGCTTTTCTGCAGGCATCGCTACTGAAAAGTGAAAACGATTTTCGATGCAACGAAGTTTATGAGGTAACATACCACGTGCCATAAGTGGTGAGTAGAGAAATTATGAAAATGGACGATCGATAGTGCTTTGAATATCAAACTGTAACAAAGCAGACATAGTGGTCAAGTGTAGAGATTTGTTTAAGTCACAAAGGACAAAACAAGAATAGTGACTTTGTCTTCCAACAAAAATAGAAAAACGTGGGAAGGGATTTGGGGATGCAAAGAGTCGAAATGAAGCTTTTTGTAGAGAGAGAGGGCCTGACTCTCTAGAACCAGGCATCCACCGCCGGCAGCCTGGACGAAGCAAAACTGCTTCAAGGAGAGGGTTTCGCGTCAGGTCGGATTTGTGGGAGTTTACTCAAACTCCGAGAGTGTGGGTTTCTCCCTACTTGGTTTTATTCCCTTTAAATACTTTGCAAATGTTTGAGCTGAATGAGCCGTGAGAGGTCAAGTGATTGGTCCCAAACCTTGGGACCAATTGATATGAATTTTGATTGATTTGAGCCCGTAACTACCACTACCGATCAAGGTCAAATCTGAGTGATTTGGTATTAAATCATGTATTGGTGGAAAGGCCGGAATGGCCGTGAGATGCGGGTTCACAAAGTGAACCGATGACTTGTTGAGGTGGAACCGTAAACCCTAGGGTTTTACTGTTCCTAGGAATAGTGTCACGAAAATGTATTTTGTGAGAATATGTACTGGCGAAAGATTTAAATTAATCGTCAGGAAACATCATTAGTCCAAGTGAGCTAATTCTTCTTGATGCTATGAAATGATAATTGCTAATGACATGATTATGTGATTGATATTATGTGAATATGTGCATAGATATATTTGCATGTGATTAGAATGTATTGAACTGGCATACATGCATTCCATATGCACTGGAACATCCTAGGACTATATAGGAGTGAAGTGCATGAGATGAGTCTGTAGAAATGTCTCGAGGGGTAGTCTTAAAATATTAAAATGATCGAGGTAGTCCATACTTAAAATATCAATCTTGGTATTTTCCAATTCGATATATATATCGGAGGGTAGTCCATTATATAAAATATCAATCGTCGGAGACGCCCAATTGATATATCTTTGAGGTAGTCCACTAAATATAATATCGGAGACAGCCCCACTACTTAGATCGGAGGGTGCACTACAAATATAAACAAATAACTTTGTTTGAAACTATAATTCACAAGCAACATCATTTTTTAGAGAGCTAGAAGTAAGGGGTGTGAGAGAGTCGGTGAGGACTCGATATCTGAGTTGGTCATGTAGACATTCAAGTAGGATCATGCATTTGCTTGAATGTGTGTTTTCATTGGAAATTACTGCATCGCACTTAGGGTCGAGTAGCCCACTTGGGCGATTCCCACCGAAAGCATTGAAGCTCACCCCGCCGTGGGACCCTTTATTTTACAGTACAGAAAGTATAGGACAAGGTCTCCTAGAGGTCGAAGGCTCTAGAAGAAGTTTAATGTGGCTTTTGGTGGTTTTACATGTACAGAACTTTTAAGTTTAATATATGTAATGGTTAAGAGTGAAAATATTGTAACTCTTGTAACTATAGGATATATAGTTGGATTCATAGCTGGTATGCATATTGAGTATTGTTTATGGGCCCAAGTGGTCAGACATATAGTATTTGACTATATTGTACCATTCGGGGATGATATGCAATGTTTTAGACAAGTTTTGTATTTAGAGCTCCCAGATAAAGAGACTCGCCGATTAAGTATGCCGTAACCCGACATCCACTTGTATTCCGCGGGTTGACGGGTAGTCAACGGACCCTCGGGATCGGGGTGTCACACTAAGACCCTTTCTGAGTAGTTATGCTTTAAAAACTAATTTATTGGGCTTCGGGGCTCCAAGACCCTTTCTAAGCAGTTATGCTCTAAAAACTAAGCTATTGGCTCCTCTATAAACTGAACTACTGGGCCCCTGTGGCCTAAGACCTTTAGCGCTTATGCTCCAAAATCGAGTCAAGTTTGGCCTGAGTTACATGGCCTGCGGGCTACTTGGCCTTCTCAGCAAGCTTATGCCCAAGACCTCGCCTTCTTTTTCTTTGGAAAGCTAAGGGCTTTAATGCGGATCTATGGAAAATTTGGGATGACTGTATGGTTTCCTGCGTCCCCAAGCTTCCTATAAATAGCGGTCCCTCTGGGCCATATTATGCTTCCAAACTTCTTCCTCTCTTCGGTAGAGTTGGCCTGCACATGGAGCACCATGGTCAATGTTACTCATTCAATCTCGTCCGTGACCGTGGGCCGGAAGCTGTCTGCCTCTTATGGCCTACCACTCTGTAAGAGTTGTGTTTTCCTTAGTTTCCCTTTGGGATGTGTTTGGTTCCCCTAGCTATGCCCATTAATGGAACTGTGCTAGGGAACGCATTCGGAGAGGGTGGTGTGTTATAAAGGGAAAAACTTTTGGTCCCGCTTTGTACTTTCTTTTTTCTCTTCCTTCTTTCTCTTTCTCCCTCTTCTTCCCTCTCTTCTTCTTTCTCCTTCCCTTCTTTCTCTTTCCCTCTCTTCTTCCTTTCCTATAGCTTTTGTCTTGACCGGCTGTCGATGATGAATGCTTTATAATTGTATTTTGAGATGCAAAGTAGAGATTTTGTAACCCTGAGTATCAGTAAACTTTGTAATGAAATTTCAGATTTGTGTTATGTGATTTTTTCAAAGGCTCTGGTAGTCGATCTCCTTGCTTTCTTTTTCCTCTTCTTTTCCCTTCTGGATTCTTTCTTTCTGAGGAGTAGGGAACTGTGTGTGTGTCACACGTCTTGGAGGTGCTAGGAACGACGTTGTTGACCATAACTCTCTGTATTTAACTATAATTCCTTTGACATAAAGAACAATTTTTAACGAAACATGCGCTTCTTGCTGAGCTATTATTATAATCTTACCTCACCACAATTTTAAGCAAAATTTAAAATAAACAATACGTAGACTGAACTTAAAATCATAATGTTGGTTACTTTACTAGGGGCTACATTCTAAGATCTTATTGATAGAACCGTTTGAGGTGTTCAGCGTTCCATGAGTGGGGCAGGGTCTTTCCTTCTTTAGTTTGGAGTTTGTTACTGTGTCTAATTATACGTGAGATACCACATATATGGTCCTTCCCCACTTGTCCCCGCTTTCTATGCGTAGGTCTCTTCTGTCAAGTGTATGTTTGTGAACCAAATCCTGTGCATGTAACTCTTGGGTCTGACCCTTTGGTCGTAGTATCTTGTTGTTTTTCTGTAGTAGTCCTTAATCCGCTTCAGACTGCCTTCACGCTTTCTCTTCTAGGAGGTCTGTGCTTAAAGTAAGAGCCCTATCAGCAGTTCCTGCTTGCAAATTCAATCCTAGGTGACTTTAATCCGACCTTGACAAGAGCTACTCGCTTCAAGCCGTGCCAGGCCGCGACCGGGAAGTTTCAGTTGTTGATTTGCGCGTAGTCCTCGTATGCCCAGCACACCCGGGAGGTACCACCATTTTCCTTTAGATCTTCCAACTTAGTCTTTAGGGCCGCCGAGAGTTCAGATAGTGACCTCCTCGCCCGCCCATTAGACCGTGAGCTTAGGGATGAGTAGTAGTTCTGATTCCGAGCTCGCGTAAATCCCTGTAAAATTAGGATTGAACTCAAGCTTCCTATTATCCGATACGAGGACTCCTGGATCCCAACCCGTATATTATGGAATGCTGCACCTAAGTTGCGACCTTTGTTCTCTGGATTGTTGCTATGGTCTCACCTCGCCCATTTTGGTGAAATAGTCCATGGCCACAATGATAAATTTACATTGGCCCCTTCCGATGGGTAAGAGCCCCAATATGTCTAGTCCCCATTGCTGAAAAGGCCAAATTTGTAACTCGATATCGTTGTCTCTGATGGGAAGATGAGGGAGATCTGTGCATGCTCCCGGTGGTTTTAGCACTCTCTTCTCGACTGGGGCCTGGCCAAGGTTTCTTTGAAAGACATGGGCCAGAGTGGGCCCCCGCCTGTTTTTCCCGTTAGGGTCCGAGCTCGATGTGGCTGCTACGCACGCCTTCATGTACCTCCCCGAGTACAAAGCCGGCGCCTTCCTCCCTACACACCCCAAGAATGGGATAGAGAATCCTCGTTTATAAGCGCCCCAATGAATGTGAACCTCGTCGACCGCTCTGAGTCGGATGCCTCCTTGGGTCACCTAAGCAGGTACCCTCCACCAAGTAATCCTATATGGGGTCTATCCAAATTTCATTCGACATCATTAAGGGAGACCTCCCGGTTGTCGATGCCCACTCCGAGGGTTCCGGTGGTGGCCAACACTATTAGTCCCGTCCGTGTCTTCTGTGGAGGTCAGGTCACTCAAATAAGGCGCTGTACCAAATTCAGGCCTCGCACATGCTTGACCTGAACTCGTATGAATTTTTTAAGCAATTCTCGCACCTTCTTGAGATATAGGATCATCTTCTCGCCTTGGGCTTCATAGGAGTTTTCTATATGTTTTACCACCAATTGGGAGTTGTTGCTACTCCAACCCGGACCGTCTTCCATGGAATGGGCAAGGGGTTGCCCCCATATGACCACTAAGGTTCGGGCTCTCATTATTGAGCCAGTTTAACTGAGCGTATTCCACGCCTATCCCGTCCTGGGAGGTCGTGATCAGCCAGATCAGCTCCCTCGGGCATTGGCACCTCGTCCACGTACAACTTCCGCATCGGGAGGTCCGCTGTTAGTTGTGAAGGCCCGGCAAGCTCACTGGGTGAATTCCATGATGTGAAACTCGCCAAGATCTACTTTATCGCTGACCTTGGTTTGTACCCGATGCTCAACTCACCCACCTCTATAGCCCACTTATCAACCTTCCGC
Source organism: Tetrastigma voinierianum (assembly GCA_016808115.1). NCBI lineage: Eukaryota > Viridiplantae > Streptophyta > Magnoliopsida > Vitales > Vitaceae > Tetrastigma > Tetrastigma voinierianum. The sequence continues at coordinate 629,189 of JAEQBH010004451.1, forward strand.
AGGCTTCGTCAGCACTGCTTGAATCGATACCCGCTAGGACTTTGATATATAAGTCAAAGAAGGTCGGAGTTTCTCTGGAGGTAGTAGTTACCAATGCTAAGAATGAAACACCTCCATCTTTGGATACCTACTCCTTGGCTCTACTCACTTGGCTCATTACTTGATAGTAAGTGGTGGCTGGTAGCACCATGTCAGTTCTCGGTGGTGACCTTTAGTTGAAGTTTGGAAGCGGCCCAGTAGAAAGTGGGGAGTTTTTCCTCGGAAGGGGCTTCTTGGGACGGACGAAGAACTCGGATAGGCTTTGAGTCTTAGTGAAGGCCTCTCATAATGAATCGTATCAGATTTGGAGGCTCTTTTCGGGACACAGAGAAAGTGGCATTTGTCGTTGGCCTTGGGCCTTGTGAGAAAGTGGCTCAAGGCTACTCATCCGTTAGAGAAGCGTGAGACTTCGCAGTTTGAAGGTGGTAGCGTGTCGATACGGCTTTGATCTTATGCAGGTTTGCTTCTGTTACTGGCGGTGACTATAAAACCAAGAACTTCGATTAGGAACTTGAAGCGCATTTGTTTGGGTTGCTATATTGTAGCTTTCAAGACCTTGAGCAGCCTCGGCTAAGTGGATGATGTGGGCTCGGCCTTTTCACAGATTTCACTAACATATCATCTATATACCTCCATAGGCCTTTCAGGATTTGCTTTTGGAACATCTTTTCACCAACCTTTGGTAGGTGACCATAATTCTGCTTAGGTGATCGAAGGGCATCGCTCGATACTTGATAAGGTTCATTGCCTAACAATGACGAGGTCTTCTCTTGATCGCTAGGATCCCATCTTGATTTGATTATGGCAGAAGCGTCCATGAAATGGGAGTTCGTAGCCGGAGGTTGTGGCGTCTACTATGAGGTCAATCGGGTGAAGGCTATCCTTTAGGGCGTACCTGATGACATATGTGAAATCGATGTAAAGTCGCCACTTGCCGTTTGCTTTTGGCGAAACGGCGTTTGGCTCTTCCTCGGGATATTCTACCTCCACGATTGCATTTTGCTTGGAGGAGCTTATCGACCTTTCTCATGATCGCCTTACATGCTTTCTAGAGGCGAAACTCCTTCTTTTGCTTGGCGGTTTAAGGGATGGATGACGTGATCTGTGGGTGATCCGCTGTGGGTCGAATTTTTATGTCTTCTGCTTCGGTAAGAATCCTCCATGTTCTTTTTTTGAAAATGGATAAGGAACTTTGATGTCTTTGGCGGCTTAAGTCCCATGTAGACGGTGTTAAGTTTGGTGGCGAAGTATCTTCAGCTCTGTGTAGTTCTTTAAGCGCGGATGGTGCTTACTTAGTCTGCGTGTGAGATCGTCCATGTAGATGTTGTGGCCGTTTTTGTTTCGTTATTATTTGGTAACATTCTCACAGTTATCGCGGTTCCCGGGAGCTAACTTGCCAGCTCTGTTTATGGGTTGAGATTTGATGATCATGTGATAGGCGAAGGGATATTGCCATGGTGACTGAGGAGAGGGGCCCTTCCCGGCCATGTAACAGTGGCAGGGCATCTCTTATGATAAATTTTATTGTTGTTGTAACTGGCACAGTTAATGTTGACCAGGTATGCCTCTACTGAAGTCGTGATATATTGTTGATTGGCTCTAGCTTCTCGCTTCATTACCATTTGTCAGCCGTCTGGCGAAGATGATGTGACTTCTATTGTCGACGAGGACCTGTGGATTTTATGATATGACGACCCTTATCTTAATGGATGATCATAGGGATCTTGGCGGCCTCATGTGGTCAGAAAAGGTAATGATATCTAGCCAGGAGTTCATGATATGGATTGCCACTTTAGTTCCTCGAATGTAGAATCTGCAGTGTTCTGCGTTTGAGGACTCCCAGCCCCACAAGTCATGGGTGTGGATCTATCCCAAGTGATTTGATCTTTGGTGAACCGGTGATGAGGTGTGACAGCGTACTGGTCTCCTGACCTTCTGACGACCTGCGGCGAGATGCCCACGTCAGGATCAAATCTCAATTGCCCGCTTGTGGATGCGGAGTCATGCAGGTGTCCCATGACCTCTGTGGAACCTTGTTGGGCCATCATCCCTTGTTCTTGGAGTCGACTTCTCCCAGAATGGCCACCTGAAATCTCTCGTGTTGCACTTCGCGTAGGACCCTATGAGCCTAAGGCACATCGGGGGTGGAATTGGGGTGCTCTGCGGCTAAGCGCAACTCAGTGAGGTGAGGTCTGAGGCGGTCTCTGGAGCGTTCCTGCACCTTTGGGGACCACTCTTTATTTTCTCTATTCCTCCTTGGGGATCTATCCCTATCCGCCTATCTCCTGGGGCTTCGTTCTCGTTTCTTGTCACCCCTGCTTTTTTCCTTTTGAGTAGAAGATCTCCTTTGCTTGGATAAGAGGGCTTCTTCACCATTGATATACTTCTCTGTTTTAGCTAACACTTCGGCCATGCTCGGCTGAGGGTTTTTGAGATGGAGAACATTAGATCTTTTGACTGCACCCTTAGCCCTGCGATGAAGGCTGTGATGGCGAATTTCTCGTCTAGAATATCTACCTTTAGAGACTCCGCGTTGAATCTCTGAACATATGACCTCAGGCTTTCCTGTGAGTTCTGCTTTATGGTTAGGAGGTGATAAATTGGCTTCTTGTACGTTATGGCTCCGATAAAGTGGGAGACGAATGCAATGGAAAGTTCTGTGAATGAAGAGATGGAAGATGCCAAGAGTCTGTTGAACCAGGCCAATGCTGGGCCCTTTAGCGTAATAGCGAATGCTTTGCATCGTATGGGGTCCTGATACCCGTGTAGTTCCATCTGATTCTTATATGTATTAAGGTGGTCTATGAGGTTTTTATTAAGTGACCTTTGATCGTGGCATTCTTAGCTTTCTTTGGAAGAGAAGTGCGGCACCATTTGTGAATGGGGATTAGGTTTGTTGCACGGGCGTCCAGCTAGAGGCGGGCTCGGCCTTTCTTGCTTCCTTCATATGGTGAGCTCTCGTGGATGTCCACTGAACCTTTACTCTTGGAGGCCCAGCTCCTGCGTCTCTTGGCCGATCAGGGATGGAGTCCATCGCCCTTGTTATTCCTATTATGCCTCTCCTCACTGTGATCCTCTCTAGGAGGTTTATAGGGGTCGTGCTCCCTGGCGTGGCTAGTTTCTCCTTCTCCATCTGCTTCCCGAGGAGGGTCGAGGTGCTGCTATTCTTCTCGGGTAATGGTGTTTTGGCCTCCTCGGGCCTGTCGCGCCTCTTAGGGGCGTTGTATTTTCTTGGTGAGCTGCTCCAACTCTCTTAGCAAACATTGGTTGGTGAGACGGAGCACCTCCATCTCGTCGGTATTGGCATGTAGAGTTTCTAGTGTGCCTCCGGGAGGTTGGCTATCTACGTCGCCTTGTTGGTCCTGCATCCTTAGAAATTAGCGTGGCTCTGCGTAATTAAGTTGATACCATGAGTCCGAGATCAACTTTATTTATAAGGCTGTCGTTCGAACGGCATGACAAATGATGCTTTTCAATCGAAACTAAATTTGACTTGTTAAAGATTCTTATTTTGATCCGTGGCTCGGATGTCGAAACTCCCTCTGCAAAATAAGAAACAAAAAAGGATCGGAGGGGATCGCCCGTTGCCTCTCTGATGCCTAAGTCAGTTATTTCCGATGGAAAAGAAGATCAACTACTTATGGAGTAAATTTTGTGCATACCTTTCACCGATGGGGTGGCCTGGTATTTATAATAGGTGATCTTGGTAAGTTTCCTAATTGGATGATGACACGGAATAGTATCTTTCCTTGTAGGAGGATGATACGGTGTTTCTCCCATTGGACGGGGGATTTTCTTTCCTTATCATTAACCGGGTTATTGGGGATAATTGAGGAACGATAATTAGGAAGTATCTTACTTTCCTAATTGGTGGGCATTGGGCGTTTTCCTATAATACGAATTCCTTGGGTTAACTGTATTACTAGCCTTTTAAAGGGGCGAATGGCCATCGTTTTGGGCCTACATTTGAGGGGTTCTATTGTGGGCCGAACACTGGTACTAGGCTTGTTTTTTAATCCTGTCATTTAGGCATGCGTCTTTGGACCTGCGCACTTATTATTTCAAACCCGATCAAATTCAAAATATTGTAGGGCAAGAAACTTATATGCTTCTTGCTTTTCAGTGTTGTATTTGAATTCCAAAGCATTCCAGATTTCTCTAGGGGATTGAATCTAAGTGAACAAGTCATATAGACGATCGAAAGTGTGTTAAGAATGTGTCCTTAGCATATCAATTCGTCCTCTTGACACTTTGTACGTTCCTTCTTGACATCTTCGGTTTCATCAGGAGAAGGGAATGGAATTTGTGGCAAGTTCAGATCCAACACATATGCAACTTTCAAAGCAGTAAGGAAGTGAGACGCCCCCAACCAGGCACTCGATGTTAGGTGAGGGTGTCTTTTTTTTTTTTTTTTTCCTGTTTACTATAAACTTGTTTATTCATATGCTATTAAACACTTAACTTGAAATATATTATGTAACAACGGAATACAAAATATATTAAAACTCCATAAATGGAAGTGTTCAACGTATAAAAACTTTACATTTTTTACAAAAACAAAGACATACAAAATAGACCAAAAAGGTCCTCAGTGGGCACCTAATGTTGCGTTGACATTGATTCTTGATCACAGTTAATCACGGCTTCCTATTTCCTTCTTACGTACTATACGGATGAAACACCCATTGCCCCAAGCTTATAGCTTAGTGGGAATAATACTCGTGTACGACCCCTAATAAGGATCATCACACTTTAGACACATGCATATACATCTAACATATCATATACTTATACACATGCTTATACATATTTCATACATATCATTTATCCTATCATGTTTCATTTCTTATCATCATTCATATACATTTGTGTCATTTTACACTTTACTTCTTGTTCTTGTCATAGTGTACTTGTCATCACATAGCAGTTCTATGATTCTCATATCATTTCATATCATGTCATTTATCATATTTAAATCATTTGCATATTCTTATCATTTGTTTTTATGTTTCATGTCTGCGTATACCTTAGAAGTGAATCGAAACTATAAGGACTGAAGAATCTTATTATCATTATGCAGACAACCGAACTATAAAGATTAAAGCGTATTATCATTATGTGAGATAATAATGAACTACAAGGGCCAAGAGATGGCTACATTATCATTAATATGAACAGCCGGCCTCCATGGGATCGAGAAGGTCTTTATGTGAGCCACTAGCAGGGCTAATGCGATCATCTCACTGCAAAACTTTTATCGCAATAGGCATGCTTTATCTATCCCCCTTACCAAGTTCTAAGCGAACTGATCCATTTTATTTCATTTTCGGTACATATCTCATATCCCCAGTGTATTGTTATCCGGTAATCATATGCGATATTTATGATCATTTACTCTTATCTTTGCATTTTTATGTATTTTTGTATACTATCAAATATTTCTTACAAATAGAGCTCCCTTTTAGACAAATTTTCTGGGTTCAATGTAGTCTAAATTTGAAGACACCTATTTCAAGGAAATTTGTTATCCTAGAAGTCTAGTTTACCCAGAATTTTGAATCACTCAATTTGGATTAGTGATGACCAAGTTATGTCTTAAACAACCAGGACCACTCTAATGTCAAAACATAACCAAAACAGAACCAGCTATGTCATGCAACCTATCTCCCCTTTGACGAATTTCTAGGTGTAATGGGATCCAAATTTGCATACACCTATTTTAAGGAGATTTGTTCTCCTAGAAGTCTAGTTTATCCAGAATTTTGAATCACTCAATTTGGATGAGTGATGACCAAAATAAAAACATGGGTTTTAAAAAAAAAGGATAGCATCTCCCCTAAAACCCATCATTTTATCTATACAAAATTTTCCTCCATTGAGGACTGATTCGTGCCACAATAGGTGTTCCGAAATCAACAAAATTTATATCACAAGTTCCTCTTTGTCATTAGTAAAACTCTTTGCTTGATGTATATAGTGAAAATTCTAAATTCGAACTCGAGAGTTGGTTTTCTTTGCACAAATGATTTATAGTGGAGTTCAAAATGGTGAATTCAATTTGGATTTTAAGGTTTGGTAAAAACAGTGAGGGGTATTGTTTGGAAAACTGAAATTTAAATACAATAAAATGTAAAAGAAGTATCCTTGAAGTGTCAGGCTACTAGATTTGGGTTCTAAAGGTCATAGAGGGGTTCTCGGGTTCATTTCCTCGCATTGGGGAGGATGACCTATAGTCATTTCCCGAACCGGATCTTCATTTAGCTTTAAAAACTAAGCACTTATGATTTTCCTTTTAAACGACATTCTGAACATAAATGCTCCGTGATCAGAAGGCCACACATCTCATAAATCTACCTTCTGATGACAAATAGAGGGCACCATTTAATTCTGATCTAGCAATAAGCATCCATCAACCCTAAAAAGATTATCAAATATTGGTCCATCAAGGTACATTTAAGAGATGTAAAACCTAGATTAAGAGAAATAGGAACATAACAATCATAAATGCGTTGTGTTAAACAAAGAGAACCGTGAGTTACCTCCAAACCCTAGCCACACCCTCCTCTTCACAGGTGGAGTCAAACAATCCATCCCATGAGTTGTCATCCTCGTAGGAGTGTTTGTAATGAGAAAAGGAGAGAAAAGGAAAGAAATGTATAGTGAAAGCAAGCCAAGAAGAAAACTCCCGCCATAACTTTTATTAATGGAGAAGAAGCTTGTTTCACAAGAGCTTGTCTGGGGTGGCTTTATAGCCAAACCCCTTACTGGTCACCAAAATAACGTAGCAAACACTATTACAATGGGGCAAAAGGAAGAAACCAAAGGGAACAAAATGGTCAAAAGCTTCAAAAGCAGAAAGGTGAATAGAGGGTGAATAAGTAGTTTGGCAGGATGTACCTCAAGAGATGAATGAAGGTACCATGGTGGCTCTAAGATCCTACAAAAATTTCGCAGGTTGCTAAAATTTTACACCCTGCCAAATTTCTTGCAGCTCCAATTTCGCATTTTCATCTTTCTTTCTTCTCGGCCTTCGATCTCGCAGTTATGCCGAGTTTGGCTCGAATTCTTCGTGCTTGGATTGACTCAACAATTTTGGCATAAATAGTTTGTAAAAACTGCAAAATTTGCCACAAATGCGATCAATAGCATAGCCGAGACCTTAATGTGCCAATTGGGTTAATTATGCTGATTAGTACACAAAAAGTACTAAAACTCCTAAATAAATAGGTTCAAAATAAAATTTTTAAGCACTAATCACACCCTCAACTCCACACATTGTTAGTCCTTAGCAATGAAAGAACGAAAGAGAGAGCATACAAAACAATAACAAAATGATGTTCAAAAATGGTATTTCAAAAAGGCTGTGAGTGAGGCACGCCTAAACTCCTCGATGAGAATCACTAAAACCCGCTCAATAACTATCCTTTCGTAGAGAATGAATGCTATACAAAATTGAGCATCAAAAGAGCCTCCTTCGTGACCAACCGTGACTTCACCAAAACCTAAGTGTTTGTTTGAATCTCACACTTCAATAATAAAATGTTAAACCCGCACCTCCCCAACCAAGCCACCGGCGCTGACTTCCAAGACACTAACCAACCTAAATAGATCAGACCCACTCTTATTCCACAACTTCGTCGTAGGTGCAATGCCGAGGAATCGACTCACCAAAGTTCAAGTAACGGGATCTACCGATGACTCCAACCAATTAAGGCCAGGCACCAAGTCATAAGGATCTTTCACTAATTAACTCTTCGTTTCACCGACTCAATGATTTGAACCCAGCACCTACAACTCGCTAAACCTCACCCATCCACCACATAATAGCACTAAGTTCATGACTCCTCACAACCAAATGTTTAGCACCGGCTTTAAAGGTTACCATATACCCTGACCGTGCTCGGTTTCAAGGCAAAGTGTCATGGGCTTTTCTATTCTCTTTCCTCTTTTCTTTTTCTTTTCTTTTCTTTTGCTTTTTCTTTGCTTGAAATATCACATCGCCTTATTCACGTGTTCTTTAACCTATTAGCAGAATAACGAAACTAGGATAGGTTTCGCAGTTTAGGAAGTAGTGCTTTTTCAAATTTTCATTGTTGAAAACCTGATGTGCATAGTGTGGGGTTAGCTAGAGGTGGAAGAAAAATGTCAAAAGCAGTAAGGATTCAACTAATCATCCACTCAATTAGGCATGGAACCAATCTAACATAAATAAAATTAGACAGTGGTTCAATTTTCAACCGCAGTTGTGCGTAACACAAAAAAAGGGTGCAAAAATGGGTAATTTAATTGAAAAGTGTTGTATAGTATAACAGCTAATAAAGAGGTCCAGCGGCCACCTGAACATCACAAAATGGGCTTGCTAGAAATAGTAACAAAAACATAATAAATGTCACTTCCTTCGCTAACTTCTGCAACCTCAAAGCATTGTCCGAATGGGCTGATCGAAAGTTAGAGAAGGAAGTGCTACCTCCTTGATGAAATGTACTCGTTTTTGGATACGAGACTTCGCAAGCTTTCCATTGACACCTTATTCACTCCGTTTGGACTTCAAATAAACAAGTTAGGAGAAGAAAAGAGACAAAAAAAGTGATAAGTTGTAACATTTTGAAAATTACACCTTCATAATAATTTCAAAACTATTCTTTCGGGATATATTTGGATTCTACACTCTCTAAGCTTTCCAACAAGAACACGCCTAAAAAACGTGAGTCTAATGAGAAAAGTTATGAGGAAACAAAATTAGTCAGAAACGGAGGTAGGTCATGAAAATTTCAGATCGCGAAAATAATTATATATATATATAATAAAATAAAAATAAAAATAAAAAATAATAATAAAACATGAACAGTGCGCTACAGTGGCCTCTGCGAAAATTTCGTAGCATGCGAAATTTTCACAACCAAATTTCGCAGCATGCGAAATTTTCGCAAGTTGCGAAAAATTTTAGGCTCCTTTCTGCACTTACCACTACAACTAAAATTTGACAAAAATTGAAAAAATAACACAAAAAAATTAGAAAAATTGCAAAATTAAAAACGGTTAAGAACAAAAGACTAACTAAAAAATTAAAGAAAATCTGCAGAAGAGAAAATTAAAGAAATCAAAATAAAATAACATAAATAAGAAAAATGAAAACAAAAAGCTGGGGGAGATCAGGCCGCCCCGACCGCTTCTCAAGCCTTTGGAGGCTGCAGAACTGCAGAGCTTGGCGTAAATGTCGAGGTCCGTGCTCTACGTTCGAACCAACACCAACCACTAATTGGCGTCGCGAAGGTGAGTAGCCGCCAATGTCTTTGATGTAGTGGCACAAGCCAGACAAAGGGGCTACCAATCTCTCAAGTTTTGCAGGCGCAGCAAATCATGGCCTTTATGGTAGGTGTGCTTCTCAGGTCTGGCAATGCAGGTTTGGAAGGAAGATATACACCGAGTCAATAGGAGTAGGTAAATTGTGCTCTTGGTGTTCTTCCACCGCTTCTCCTTTCCACATTCTCACAACAAGGGAAGATTTCTTCTTCTCCTCCATGGCCCATAGACAACACATGATTCTCGGGCATCCCGTACCTCGTGAGCTTCACAATTCCTTCTTTCACCTCCCCCGGTTGCTGAAAGCCTGCTCACCCAAAATAGTTTCCGCCAAGCACTCTTCCTCCATATTCTCCTCCTCTTGACGTGGAGATGGATTGTCGATGATGTCAAATTCGATCAATTTCACTGAACACATCCACCTCTTGTTCAGTGGAGCTCTCTACTATGTCGGCTTCCTGATCGCCTGACAATCACGCCCTCTCAAGCCCACTATGAAATGATCCACTAGTCACAAGCTAAGTTTAGTATTGCTTTCTTGTCTAACCGAAGATGTCAACTGCGGGTTGTGGTGGCCGAGAAGTTGAGGCATAATATGGAGAAACAAAGAGGTGGGGAACACCGTAGAGAAGGGTGCACTCCTCCGTCGGTCTCATAGTCCTCGCCGGACCTATATGGCTCGATTTTCTCCACATGTTGTTGATTCTGCCATGGAAGGTTTTTGTAATCCCTCATTGACATGTATGCTCTAGGGTTTCTCTCCATTGAGTACTCACTGTACTATTCTCCCTCTTCCATTTGGTCACAATTCAAACCCATTGGAACATGCAATCCTGTAGTATAAATAAGGCAACACAAAAAACAATCCTACAGCAATGTTTTTTTTTTTTTTTTGAAATGAAACTAAAAAAAAATCGATGAAGAATATGTATGAATTACCAAGATTTGTGACAGAGGGATCACAAGTTCAACATTCTCTCACTGCAGATAAGGCAATTCATCCCCTGAAGAGCCGACTCCATTTGCTTCATGCCACGTAAGGTGTTCAAATCAACAAAATTTATATCCTAGATTCTACCGGTTTATAAAGCTACTCGCAAAGATAAGGGTTCAGGCCGAACTCAGCATGAGTTTTCTTTGCAATGACATATGGGAGTTCAAATGGTGAATTCAATTTGGATTTTAAGGTTTGGTAAAAACAATGAGGGGTATTGTTTGGAAAACTGAAATTTAAATACAATAAAATGTAAAAGAAGTATCCTTGAAGTGTTAGGATGCTGGATTTGGATTCTAAAGGTCATTGTAGGTTCTCAAGTTCATTTCCTCATTGGGAGGATGACCTATAGTCATTTCAATCGGATCTCATTTAGCTTTAAACTAAACCCTATGATTTCCTTTGAAAAATGAAGATTTACGTAGCATAAATGCTCCCCGACAAGAATACACATTCATAAATCTACCTCTACAAGTACAAATAGAGGGCAATTCATCGAATCTCGTGATCTAGTAATAAGCATCCACTGAACCCTAAAAGATTGTTAAATACTGGTCTATCTAGGTACATTTAAGAGATGTAAACCTAGATTGAGAGAAATAGAACATAAAAACCCATAAATGCGTGCGTTAAAAACAAAGAACCGTGAGTTACCTCCAAACCTCACACAAGAATTCCCTCCTCTTCAAGTGCTGAGAAAGGTTTAGCCAACCATCCTATGAGTTGTCATCCTTAGAGGAGTGTTTGGAAGCCTAGAAAATGAGAGAAAAGGAAAGAAAATGGGAGAAAAGAAAAGCAAGCTGAAAAACTCGCCTTCGTAACTTTATTAACGATAAGAAGCTTGCTTCATAAGGTTTGTTCTGGGGCTTTTATAACCAAACCCTTACAAATTACCAAAATAACGCAGCAAACACTATTATAATGGGGCAAAAGGAAGAAACCAAAAAGGGAACAAATGGTCAAAGCTTCAAAAAGGTGAGGTGCGAATAGTGCGTGATGGTGAATGGGTTATGTAGATGTACCATAGATGAATACAAACTCGCTGAAAATTTTGCACCCTGCCAAATTTCTTGCAGCTCTAATTTCTTAGCATTTTCTGCTCTTCTTTCCTTCTGGTCTCTGATCTATAGTGCTGAGTTTGGCTCGAATTCTTCGTGCTTGGATTGACTCAACAATTTTGGCATAAATAGCTTGTAAAAACTGCAAAATTTGTCACAAAATGCTACATCGTAGGCATAGTTTGACCTTAATAAAGCCAATTGTTAATTATGCCGATTAGTACACAAAAAGTACTCAAAACCTGCAATAAACAGGGTTCAAAATGGCACTTTTTGAGCACTAATCAAGGACCACAACCAAACCAAACAACCATATCACAACTTAGAGCAACACCCAAAACTGAACTAAACCAATCAACTTCATTGTTGGAAGTAGGAGAATTCATAACCAACAAATAGGAAAACCCCAAACCTAAACACAATTCCATCAAATATCCATACAAATCCTTACATAGACAAGGATTTAAATTAGTATCCATACCTTAAAGGCTTCTCCTTCTTCTTCCTCCTCTTCTTCCTCCTCCTCTTCTTCTTCTTCTTCTTCTTCTTCTTTTTCTCTTCTCCTTTTTCTCTCTCAAACCTGACCTAACTCAAATGGGACAATTGCCCAAATTGTAAGACCAAATGTGGTCTTATCCAATTGTTAGGTTACAAGCCATGTTTCGCAAATGGCTTTTATGATTTATTACCCATTTTGCATTTAAGTCCTCCTATTCCCTTTCTATTTACACATTATTTTCTCACATATTCTAATCGGGGCATATAGTCTTATGATTTATGACATTTGGTCCTTAGTTGGAAAATTACTAATTTACCCTTGACCCTTAGATAAATTTTCTGCTTGCTTATTTTATTTTTAGCATTAATATTCTCAAAAAACTTTAACTTTTAAACTAATACACCTTCAACATGTTGCAAAACACACATGCAGATAATTATGGCAAGTACACGTTAAACACTTCATCTTATCCTTTTAGTGCCATCAAATCGATCAAGTTTCATGAAGTCTTAGTTCATGACTTTGAATGCAGAATCAATTTGCTTGTCCATGGTAAACAAAGAAATAAACACTTAAAACTTGTTAGTTTAAAAACTGGTATGGGAATTTGTGTATGGATTTTGAGGCGTGAAAAATCATTTTCTTTTAAGTGTTTATTTTATCCCCACAATTGATTGCAAAAGGGAATCCACGAAATCACTTTCAGGATATAACAAAATCCTAATCAATTGTTTGCAAGCCAATTTATTTACCATTGAGAATGTCCTTAACTTATAGAGAATGAAGAGGTGTAAGAAGAATGTGTGAAAGGCAGTTAAAAATAACTGTAAATGAAAAAACACATCTTTTGGGTATAATTGAAAAATATTTACGAACAGAACCAAGAAAATTTAATTTCGGGTTGGGCTTGAATTTTATTTCGATTGATGCCCAAGATACCCAAGACTTTGTTGTCATCTTTGACTTTAAATATATAATTTAAAGTCCAACACATTCTTCTTTGATCCATTCAACTTGAATGATTTAGTCTCCATCAACATTTAAATGTTGCACTCTCCTCTTCTCCAATGTGGGACAAACCCACACACACACACAAACTAAACTAGCAATAATATCTCTTTCTTTTCCCCTGCCTCTATAAAGGCGCTGCACAATTTTTCCTCCATTTGAATTTCACGCTTGAGATGCTCTACCGCGGCTTTCATTTTATGCGAGATCGTCTTCACTGTTTGTTGGGATTGCAAGTACTCAAGCATATGGATTCTCGCTTTCTGTTGGTTCTGTTTTTAAGCTCTTTGATTCAGAACATTTATCTATACGGGGTTTTGATTTAGTGTCCTGTCTTGTTCATCCAAGATAGTGCCAACTTTCGTTCGCCCATGTGGTTTATGTTTTGTCTTTGCTTTCATCTGTTGTTTGATTGCTACAAGAAAATGGTTTTTCGGAGAAAATTCCTGTTTGTGTTTATTTTCTCCCATTTTCACTCTTTTTCTTGTGCTGGTATTCTTTTCAGTTATATTTCAGATGTTCATCTTAATCATTCCAAATCATATTTTCATCCTATTGAAGCATGATTTATAATTTTTGTGAATTTATGGGTCTTTCTGTTGGGATCATTACCATCTCTATTATCAATACAATCACATGTCATAATATTGCTTGGTTTTATGGTTTTAACTCATAAAACAGATTTCCAACCCTTTTGATTCTAATGATGACGTTGGAAATGGGTATTCTTCTTCATCTTCACATTGTCTTGTTTCATCAGAAAACAAGGAGAAGAATGATTTCCGTGACTCAGGAGGAATAGAGAACTAATCTCTACAAGAGTCGGAGAACTATGCAGACAGGCACACGAGAGAAGAGAGCTGGTCAACAACTGCCTCAAGATTGTAGATGATATAAGAGTGGATGGCAGTAAGCACTTGGTGTACTCTATGTTTCCTCATCATTCTAGTTTGCATATATAGAACCTAGAGTAGACTGTAGATAAATCATCTTAAATAGATCCATTCAAAATAATACACATGCTGCTTTTCTACCGAACGTTTATTATAACTTTTTAACTTAACACAAGATTTAATGCTACAAGATTTTCAAATAGCATTAAGTTGAGCATTACATTAAATCGTTTTGTTTTTTTTTTAACATTTTATGTCTTCTATTATGATTGCTGTTTGTTTTACAAACTAAAAAATTAACATCTTAACAAATTTTAATATATTAAGAAATTTAACTACATATTTTAAATATCTAAAGATATCACATTTGATGTCAATATTTAATATCTCATTTCATACCATGATAAAAGCTAAAATCACAAACCTTAATTAAATTAAAAATATAATAATTCAAATGCATATTCATATATATCTAAAGAAAAACATGAAAATTTAAGCACAAATTTTCAAATATCTAAAGCCATCATATTTGATACTAATATTTAACATCACATTTCAATATGATAAAAGCTAAACGACAAAATACTTGACACACTTTATTGATATCTCATTTATACAATGATAAAAGCAAAATGACAAGCTAATTGAATACTTGAAATAGTTCATTTGCAATATGGTCTCTAAAATCAAAGCATGAACTCTTGATCTACAAATTCCGTAAAAAGTTATTTGTAGTCGAGCCTTGATTTCTATTGTCACTACTTCTCACTTTCCACCTTCAAGCCATTATCTTAAAACAATCTATTAGCAACCGAGACTTGTCGAAGAAAATTGTGAATGGAGAAACTCAGCTATGACTATTTTTGTTTGAGCAAAGAAATGAATAAGGTGCCATTTTCTTCACATTGGAAACGTGCCTTAACAACACCAAAAGTACGTTCAATGACATTTCTTAATCTTGCATGATATAAGTTGAATATCTCCTCTCTTCCTACAGCTTTACCACCACTACGAAAATCACTCAGCCAATAACGTACATTACGATATGGTGTCATAAAACCTCTAAAGGTGTGTATATGCCAGATCCACTAAATAATATTTTTCCCTAAAGAGAATTTAGTATATTATCATGTTATTAAATAAAAATAATAAATAAAATAAAACAAGAATATTCACTGACTGGGCATGGGAAAAGTTGTGGGTTACTTAATAGTTTCCATCAAGACTCTTGAATCATGAGTCGTTCCTTCCTAATCCAACAACATACTTAAAGTTCATCAAAATCACAAATTGCCATAACATTTTGAAAACATTCTCCTCTCCTACCACCTCGATATGGTACTTTGTGTCTAATGAGAATGCATGCATGGATAAGAGTCCCATCAATCGCACCAACAAAGACCTACAAAAATTAATTTTTAAAATATAGATTTATTTTTATAAGAATAATAAAATATGATGAAAATAATTCACTCATAAAAGGTATTATACTCCAAAAATTTGTCTTAACCTCGACGATTAGAGATGTACTTAGATTGAATGTCATTGAACGATGGAGGAGTAATCATTTCCTCGAGAAGCCTACCATGGCCACTAAAACCTCATGGAAAAGTATTTCAGAATTGTTTGGTTTTAAGTGTTGAATCTACTCTTTAATAATCGATTCAAGATTATGACTTGGCAGTTTCATTAAGAATATGGCCATTTTCTTCAACACTCAAATGTTCATGTCAACTGTGCTTCATCATCTTTTTTCTCTAAACATGTGACATAGAGAAATAAATCCATGCTTTTCCATTCGCATTATTTCATAACATATACTAGAATAGCCATTTAAAACTCTTGAATGCAAAGTGAACCCTGTAAATGATGATGTGTAGAAACTCGCTCTTTTTATCAATGGAGAGTCTCTGTCAACCCTGAAGAATAACACAACCTCAATCTTTTTTTAAAACTCTTGTCACTTTGACTTTATATCTTCATCTTCACTTGATGATGAACTTGGAACTATCTCGATTTATGTGATTCTCCATACGAATATCTATTTAAAAAAACCATAATCTTTGTGGAAATAAAAATCACAATAAAATTGTTATAACAATGTATAAGGAATAATATCACTGCATTATGGTGTCATCACATCACACCCATTTCAAATATATAAACTAATATTGCCATGAAGTTTCTTACAAAAATGTAGAGAACAAGTATTATAATTAGAAATATTAAAATGCAGAAAGTATCCAAAATAAGTCAATCGAAGTACCATGTTACAATCATCCATAAAAAATATTGTATATGTATTCCACAAATCCAAAAATATATTTAAAGTCATTTTTCCAAGCCAAGCCATCCCATTCGCTCTTGGTCACTTTCCATTTCCACCTACACCACTCTATACTTTTCTTCTTGCAAAATGCATTAATCGCGAACATAATACAATGGATCCTCATAAGTTGTGAGTTTCTTCAAAATATTCATACATTCTTTCGCAAGGTCTGGTTTCGGTTTACTTCCGATTTGTAGGTCTCACTATTTCCTCTAGCCATTGGGCTGCTCAGACTGGATTACGAGCCTATACCCATTCGGCGTAGCCTCACTACCAACCCGAGCTAGCCTGGCCAAGTGGGAACTACCTCGAATGGGTATCTAAGCTCATGGTCCTGTGTCTCGAGCCCACTGAGTATGCAGTAAACCCAGCTAAAGGTGATAGCTCTGATGGACCACCCGTCTGAGCGCCATTAGCTCACTTAGAAAAGGAACTACCTCGACTCAGATCTAAGCTCATTAAATCCGTGTCTGTTCCACTCGGAGTACGAGTTAAACCCCCGCGAAGAGGTTGACCATCGCCGGGAGGGTTAGAAGGGCCCTTACAAAAAAAGGCGCCTTTTTTTTTGTAAGGGCCCCACCCCCTGGCCCACTCCTACGAGGTGAACCCACCCACAAAGCAGGGCACGTCCCTTGCCCTTTCTTTCGCCCTCCGCGAGAGCTCGAACCCAAGACCAAAGGGACATATTGAAATGCAGCACTCTCACTCACTAACTCCAGCCACTAGCCTACTGTAGCGAATCACCTCGAATCTCGCATCTAAGCCCATGGTCCTGTGTCCGAGCCCACCCGGAGCAATAAAGAAACTCTCGCTGAAAGCCAGGGGATACCGCGAGCGGACCACCCCTGCCTGAGCGGGCCGTGGCCAGCCTTACAAAAAAGCGCGAAGTGGCCATTTCTGTGCCTCACTGATTTGAGGGGAAAGACACAGCTATCCCTCACATAGAAGGCAGGTTGGTCTGATCATGAGTGATAACACTGGGAAATGACTACCAACCGAGCTAAGAGCCCAAATGAAGAAATAAAATTCACCGACCGGTGATCTAAGCTCATGGTCCCAAAGTTCGAGCCTACTGAGGCGAAAGAAACCCCTAGCTGTGGGGATAAATTGTGGAGCTGGACCACTCCTCGTCTGAAGGGCTGGGGTGGGGCCCTTACACTTTCACTGAGGGTCCTTCAAAATTCTCTAATGCATTCATTATTTTATTCATTTCTTTTGAAGTTCGCTTCTTTTTTCCCTTTCTTCTCGTTTTTTCTAGAACATTGTACTTCTTCACTAGTATTTCTTAGTAAATTCCTCATCTTCCTCTAAAACTAATCGGAGTTTCACCAGGCATGTATGCAGAATGTGTCGATGATTCCCAGTCTAAGCCATCACCCTCCGTAACTCCAATTTTTGCATCCAAATAGCTAATACTCCTCTAAACAATATCTCTAATTCCTCCATATTTGCAACGATCTATAACGTGGAATCGCTTTTACTTTCCTCGATATTTCTATCTCAACAAGATAAAAAAAACAAATTAGTCATGCATGTATATATAAGACATTTGTTTTAAAGATTCACTTAACTTTGTAAGAAAACTACCTGCAAATATTCGACCCATTTCTCATCTGGCTAATCAAAAGTTTTGGTTACAGAGTTGTAACCATGTCCAGTCACATTCAACATTCTACTCCAAATGAGATATTGTCTTTTCATGTAATTCCACCCATTCTGTTGTTTCGATGTGTAAAATAAGTCAAGTAGCTTCTCCAATTCTTCACTAATTCAAGACCAAGCACTGGGGATTTAAACTTCCACTCCGATCTAAAGCCTTTATTTATTTCTTGAAGAAAGATCAATAAAGTGCTTCTTTCGGGTGGGGTCAAACTTAACGGCCCTACTAGTTTCAACATTTGACTTAATACGTATAAAAAACCAACAAAAATCAATGATTATTCAAGAGTTACCGTTATCATACTCGGCACATAAAAAGCGGAAAAGAGATGGTATTCTTCACCTATAATGAAAATAATTCCAAATAAATATGCAATCCATTAATGAATTAAGGGGCATAAGAGATGAAACTGTCAAAATCATCAAGATGGAGACAACATTATTTCAAAAGTAAGATAATTATTACAGAATAATAGAAGAATTTGCGTAGTAAACTTGGATCATAAAATAACCACTTGAAATCGCAAATTCAAATAAAGAGCCACATAATTAAAAAAGGATTACATTTTAATGTTTGAGTTTCACTAGCTTTACCTCACTTAAAAGTAATCCATTAGAAAACTCGAAAGATTGTCAGATATTGTGAGCAAACAGACTACCTCTCAAGTCGATGTTTTCTGCTACTTTATGAAGTACCATTATCATAGTATTATAATTTTTTATGTATATTTTTTATATTTGTATTTAGAGATAATTTTTGACATCTTTGGTATTTATATTAGATAGTTGTCTTTATTTTTCAACTTACAATTTTTAATTTCATCTTCAAATAATTGTTGCTGAGATATTTAAGTATATAAGAGTCATTAATGTATGAAGATAGAGATAGAAAAAAAGGAATAGTCCGAGATGCTCGAGCAATCCTGTCACCTAATCAACCGAACTAATAATCGGGGGGGTTATCCTATGAAATCACAGGAGCAAACCAAATGGAATCAATCGATCTACTCAAGAATCTAGAGGAAAGCTTTAATAGCTAAAGGATTTCAAGCAAGATGTGCCTGGCCTAAGGAAGGGCTGAAAACCACTCGAAAATTAGAGAGAAGAAGAAAACGTTAAAATTATAAAATTCACTTAACTGTAAGGTTCCAAGTAGTTAAGACGAGCAATTGGAGCAAGATAATGAAAGAGATTGATGCGTATGAGAGGAAGGCAGTGGACAAAGATTTGTGATGTGGCGGAGAGATGCTCACCGCTTCCGCATCCGCCGGTGTGCCTAATATTCTTCCTAACATCCATGCTTGTGTCCTAAGGCTCACCAGGGTCTACGAATTCTGTTCTAAAAAACCTACTCACAGAACAGAGCACAGAGTGTGAACCATGGTTCGTATTTCATGCTCCTCTGCTTCTCGCAATGTCGCTACTTATTCACAAAGCAAATGTCGCTAGTCATGGATATGGTATGCTAGAATTGAAGCAAACCATTTTAGTAAAGTAATTAGATAACCGGTTTCATAAGAAAATTCATGCCCTAATTTAACAAACAAATAACCCAACAAATCACTGGAATTCTTTCCTCCTAATACAAAATCAAATAACCATAACCCAGCAAGTTTCAACAAAAAAAAACACACTCTCCACATCTCATGAGCATTTTAACAAGAACAATTTTCGAAAACAAACAGACCCTTAAATTTCCACTTGTTCAATTCATCTTCTTTTCTTTTCTTCTTCCATTACATCATTACCATTTCAAATTTTTAAATTTTAACTCTAGATTGGGTGATGAGAGCAAGATCACTCGACTGATCCCAACTTGGAAGATTCGAAGGACTCGGAACAAATCAAGGGAGAAAGAATGCACCATAATGATGATCATCTCACCCCAGAGAGAAGATACATAGAGTAGAGGAGAAACTGGATGAACAGGCCGGCCAGTGGTATCAAACAAATCCCATAGGGATCGGACGAGGAATCTCAACTGGGCTCCTGGGCGAACATAGAGCGAGCATTACGACATCCCTTAAAGCCTACTCAAGCACAAAGAAAAACCGAATCGAATTTCAAAGTCTACCATGCTAAAGGAGGAGGAGGAGGAGGTAATTTTCTCAAACCTCAGGCTAGTACTAATACTTGGTGCCGCGAGCATTTTAACCTAGAGATAGAGAGAAAAAATGGAGAAGAAATTACCTTCATAACCAACATCTGGGGTAGCCGTGGAACCCAAGGGCAAGGGAGCGTAGGGATGAGCCGATACAGAGTCTGTAGCTCCATTGTACTTCACCAAGAAGATGGGATGGAGAAGACAGGGAGAAGAGGTTTTCGAATCCAGAAGGAGCTCCGAAGAGGTTTTCGATCTAGAAGTGATAAGAGGAGACGCTAAGTGAGGTGGTTTCGACCGTGGTAGGAGGAGTTTTTCGAATCTGAAAAAGTTCCAAATTTTTTTTACTTGTTTTAGCCATTTTTTCAAAAATTCAAAGGAGCATGAGCTTAAAAATAAAACAATAATTACGAACGCCGAAGCAAATCATTTCAAAGATTCAAATTAAAAACAAACACGCCCTAAGTCAACTTCCTAATATGTTATCCTTTATAGGTTTCTAGATATGACTTTTACTACCCCAAAACTGAAATCTGCTATGCCATTTTTTAAGTCTGTGGTACGAATTAAGAATCATTACTATTCATCAAAATTTGTTCCACTCTTATTTACCCCATACAGCTCCTAGTTTTATTTTAATTAGGAAATAAAGAGATTTGATTGAATTAGCAAAAATACATGATGCGTGCTTACTCTCCACCTGATAAAGCAATTCCAAGATTTAGCATCGAAAATTTTTATGAGAGGAAATATGTGTTTTTGTCGGAAAAAGCAACAGAAGTCGAACTGTAATTCTCATTGTTATCCTGACTGTCGTTTCTATGAGACTCATCTCCTGCGTCTGCATCATCTAGAGGATAAAAAAGCCAAAAAGACAAAGATGAAAGTAAGTTCAAATAAACTACCCATATCACTTGCTATATAAAAATTAAGTTGCTTTTCATTTCTTGTTGGAACTTGTCTCCTTAGAAAGTTCAAAATATAAATATATAAATAAGGCCTGGGAAGCCAACAAAGACCCGCCTAATAA
This sequence comes from Tetrastigma voinierianum, assembly GCA_016808115.1. Taxonomy (NCBI): domain Eukaryota; kingdom Viridiplantae; phylum Streptophyta; class Magnoliopsida; order Vitales; family Vitaceae; genus Tetrastigma; species Tetrastigma voinierianum. The sequence goes on from JAEQBH010004451.1 coordinate 650,102, forward strand.
CAGGGCCTATTTCCCAAGAGGCCCTATTAACTCCAGAAACAGATATATAGGTCATGGGAGTGTTGAAACAAGGCTTTTAAGTACACTTTTGCATGGCTTGCGACTCCAGAAGTGGAATCTTGACACTTTAAGGTGAGGCATCTCTAGCAGGATCTGTCATTTTGTGCCAAGGATTTTTTTTTTAAAGAAAATGGCTTTGTGTTAAGTTATTTACAATGTACAAAGCTTAAATTAAGATGAGGGAATAGATTCCTTTACAAGGAACCATAAAATTGAACGAACAAGAGAAATTACAAAAAGTGAAGCTACATTTGAACAACAACTGATTAGACCCAATTATAAGGAGGCACATAATCTCTCCGACAAAAGAAACCCACTGCTTTGTTCTTTTTTTAGCCAATCCGTTTGCCCCCTGATAGGCGAGCCAGGAAGCCATCCCGTGGAGGGTCGGCGTCACAACTTCATAAAATTATTTGTTGAAGCTACCTATCAAGTCTCCCTTGAACTTCTTTCCTTTTTTTGCCACCTATGAGGTAACAACAGCAGAATCCCTCTCTACCACAAAGTTGGACAAGTCCAAAACTTCTGCTTGCCCTACCAAAACCGTCACCTACAGATTTAGCATATGTTTTAATTACTAAACCTCAAGATTCCCTAATCATTCCACCAATCTCAAGTTTCCTTGGTTGTCCAAAGAGCATCCATCAAAGTTCAATTTAACCATCCCTTCACTTTGTGCTGACTATACTTGTGAGGTTGAAACATCCGTTGTAAGTCTGTTTTGTTTGCATTTTTAGAACAATTTTGTATATTTTCTTGGCATCTTCATACCCTTAGTGATTTTTGAAATTCATTAGAAATACCATTTATTTTTATTTTATTTTGGGCGAAAAACAAAGAATAAACCTTAAATGCGACCCTAGGGAATTTAAAATCATGCATACGAAAAATCGAAATGTTCGAAATAAGCTTATTCATCAAAAATGACATGAAAACATACCACCCTTTAAGATCCTAAATGTCGGGTCTCTAGTAATCAAATTAAGACTTAATGTGTCAATCAAAATATGAATACAAAAAACATACAAAAACAATAACAATACAGGAATACGTATAAAGCATATAATAAATAAAAAACAAAATTAAAAGGAATAAATGCGTATCTTGGTGGTAGATCGAATGCTCTATTAATAGAAAACATGATTAGCACACTAATAAATATAAAATATTTAAAATCAAATTGGGAAATTAAGTTATAAGAAGATCAAAATATTCGTAAACACTAGATATCTAGATTTTTGATTTTACTGATATATTCTGAAATATCAACGGATTTTTTTACAAAAATATCTGCCTCGATTAAATTTTCATATTTTAATTATATGTATTTATTTAAATGATTCATATCTTAATTAAGGTAGATTAAAATCAAATGGATTAGTAATTTGATAATTAAATATGTTATATTTAATATATTATTCAGATATTATTTCATAAGTAGATATTATTTATTCGCTTCCATTATTATTACAAATATTAGGTAGTGATAATGAGTGAGACTCAAAATATTGTATATTATAAATTTTAATTTTTTAAATGATATTATTTTATTTTTTTTTTCTTTTCAAATTAATATTTGATTTTAAAATATTATAAGTTATAATGTAAAAATAAAAAATATTATAATCAAAGAAAGGATTTATGAAAAATAAAACTAAGAACAATAATGTAAAATAATATAAATATTCATAAATACAAGAGAATAATAAAGTTTTTATCATATATATAAGTGATCACTACTTTATGGGCTAGAAAGCCACCTTTCAAGACGCTAGCCGCTCAAAACCCCCTCAATAAGATTTTTGCAACTTTAAACAAGCCAACAATTTCGCCCTCCATCGATAACCGATATTTCCGAAATTTATTTTGTTCCTTGGTTATAAGTCAAGCGCCAAATTATTTATTAAAAAGACACATGCGATATCAGGCCCATCTAAGCCCAATTATTTATTACATAAATTAACTTCATAAGATTTTATTTTATGGGAATTATAAAATTAATCATGTTATTAGAGTTTTTGAAAATGGAATTTTTAAAATATTGAATTTGAACTGAAATTTTGAAAATTAGGAATTTTGAATTTAAAAATTAGGAATTGACTAAAAATATGTAGCAATTTTGGAAATTTTGAATTTTGTACGAATTTAAATTGTAAATTTAGGGATTTAAAGGGATTGAGAATTTGAATATGAAAATTGAACGAAACTTAAATTTTAGAAATCGAAGTTTTTGAAGTTTGGGAAATTATGAATTAGGACTGGAAATTGAGAACTTTGAAAATTGAGGTTTTAATTTTTAAATTGAAACTTGAATTTTAGAAATTAAGAATTAGGAAGTTATGAACTTGAATTTTGAAATAAGGAATTTGAAATTTTGAAATTTTGAATAAATTAAGGTTGAAAGATTTATGGACAAATGAGATAGCAAATAGTTCAACCAAAGGTTAGTCAAATGGCCTAATTGGTTGGTTAAATGACCTAGTGGATTGAACAAATGACAGGTATATTCTTATGGAAACTTGAATTTAGTATTTTCCCTATGCCACATCCAACCCTTGAACCATTAAGATAAACTTCATTAGTAAAAATAAAACATTGATAAAAGTGAGTGAGTGTAAGTGACCGAAAATTAGAAAGTCATAAACTAAATTAGCAAGAAAAATAAATTCTTAGAAATTAGGATAGGAATTAAACGAATAAATAATTAAATGAAAAATCCATATTAGAACAGCATGGCAACTGTACACTAATACCAGAAATTAGGACATAAACTAAATCAAATAAATTAAATCTAGAATCATGGCAATCAAAGTACATAAATATCAAAGAATCAGAGTAAAAATTATGAATACATCGGTACTCAATAATCATCCCAGAAATCAAGACGATATGCATAGAATTAATGAAATGCGAATGACAATTAGTGAAATTAAAATCAAATATAATACTGAGAACAATAATAAAACATAATAAATTAATACGTTTGTAAACTACAATGACATTTAAAATATTACAATCAGCAATTAAATATGCAACAAATAGTTTTAATGATAGTAGAAACTAATGATAGACACAAAATACTTGTAACTGAAATTATTAAAAAAAAAATAGTTAATTAAAATATTTATAATAATCAACGTGGAGAGGGGAAATTATAGGCAAGGTTGCAAAAATTCACAACAGAAACCTAAAAGCAAATTAAAAGAGCGCTATAAATTTCATGAGTAGAAAATGAAATTACACGGGTGAGAGAATAATTCAGTACGGAAATCTAAAGCGGTATTTACATGAGTCAACATCCAGAAATCTAAACATAAAACGCATGAATGAAAGATGAATTTATATTCTTTCAAAAAATACATAAAGCCCCGGACCCCACCATGTGATAAGAATCCAAATCCCCCCCCTTTGTCCTTTTTCACATATGCATATATGGTAGCGCTTATGTGGCCAAATCTATCATACACAATACTCCCCCCCACCACCATCATTTTCCACATCTGCATATATGGTAGCTGTTACCCCCTTGGATGCCTAAGCTCATTGGTCGGATGCAAGGGCCTCATAGGTATGCCTTAGACCTATGAGGGCACCTAATAAAATAAGGCAAATCATGGTGGTGCATGGTAAGATACTTAATCAAAGAAATAGCATGGTGGTAACATATGGTGGACATGCACCCATGGCAAAGGAGGAGTTCGACCTGCAATGAGAGCCGATTTCAAATTCAAACTCGCACTCATGTAGAGCCGCATTTTGAATAACGTATAAGAATTCAAATTCAAACACTCTATGGGGAAGTGGGCACCTCATAGAAGAGTCACCTGATGGGCTGCACTGTACACTGTGCCTATAAAAAGCGAATGTGAATCCTAACTTGCAGGGGTTAGAGTGTGCCAATTCTTCCCCTCAGCATTTTCAGAAGCTCTTTAGATTCTTTATAAAGTGCAATCGCACTTTACATTTCGGACACACAAAGTCGATCATTTCTCAGATACACTATGTCTTAATACGCCGCTTTTGAGAGACACTGTGAGGAAGGGTTGGCTAAAAGAGTTAGCACCATTAACCGTATAAAATTCTGCAGTATAAATCAGCGTGGATATGCAGACGTAGCATCAAGATGGTCAGAACGCTTGAAGGAACTGATGGCTCATTGAAACGCTGGGAGATTGGCTTGAAGATGAAGAAACCGTGGATCGTATTCGCGACTAATGAAAAACGAGCTCAAGCGCAGCCGCAACTGATGGAGGCCGTTGATAAATAAGGAATTTATCACGATGCCTCTAAACCGATCTTCAGCATCGGATGGTCGAATACTGTGATGCAAAGCATGTACTCCATGGGGCAGAGACCACTCAAAAGGTCGTGGCCCAAAGTCCCCACAGCAGCCTGGCCCCATGGGGTGCACAGCCGTGAACCAAGGGGCCTGGGGTGCTAGAAATGCTAAGGAGTTGAAATTTTCCTATGTGACATGGAGCGCTTCACACGCTTCATGTGCCCGATATGGAATGGTGTCCATAACTAGCATGTAATTTATCCTGATGCAAAGTTATGGTGGCGCACTCGGATGGGAGATGATGCAGAGTCTGGAAGGCCCCAGATTGATACCTGGGAGACTCTGAAGAGGGAATCAAGGAACACCCTACCCACAAATTCAAATTTCCGGCTTGTAAGGAGTCCTTGGAAGGGTCACATACCGTTCTGGAGGGAATATGAAGAATTTAGTTCCACTCCGGGATTACATCGCACAGACTGAACTCGTGGTGAGAGGTGGAGTTCAGACCTGCCCACGCAATGGTCGCACGGACCGCCCGGTGGACTATAAGATCGGGCAAATGGGCCATCAACACCACGGTGCAAGTCTAAGACGATGCGCAAGAAGCGGCAAGAAGTGAGGGCAAACCTTCATTCAAGAAGAAGGTCACCGGAAGGAACAAAGAGTGGGCCTGCGAGCACTTAAACCCGTGGAGACAACCACAAATTTCAGCACAGACAACCGCGACTAGTGATGCTTCATGCAACGGCCCTCACCGAGCCAAAGACTGCCCCAAGAGGGAAAAACTGAGTGCCTTGGTCACTACTGATGACAAGGCCAGCACTAATTCATATTCACCCTCCCGAGTGAATCCTTTCAGACTTCGAATGCAACGCTGGATAGAACCAACCCATAAAACCCCATGCATGTTCAAAGCCGCCAATGGATCCGAGTAAAAGCGATGAGATAGCGAAGCACGACAATTTGTCGCAACCGCTGAAGCCTCAAGACTCTATCCGAATCGATGATGATGATAGCTTGATCAAAGCAAAGGAACAAGAAGGGCACAATGTCACGCCCGATTCCCTGGCCCGACCGACAATGAACCGAACCTGGGCCGGTGCTAAACCATATACGGACTTCTTTTTTTTTTTTTTTTTTTTTCGTAGTCGAACTTATAATTGCTGTATACAAACAATTTTTGTAATAACCAAAATCATTTATATATACAAAGGAACTACCACCCTGAGTGGTAATCCACATAATCAATACACATATACTAAGTCCCATTTGCTTATACAAATACTTAGTACATGTACATATCTAATACAAACATCGAGAGATCGAAAACAAGTCAGGAGCACCATCTCTAGACGGTCTGCATCACGCGTGGAAATGTCCTCGGCCCTCTTTATCTCCTTCTTCAAGACTCCAACACTGATTGAATGACCCGTATAAGCTTTACGCCTTAGTGGGAACATAGGACAAAGAATCCACCAATAACAATAATCGTCGTCACTATCTTTTTTTTTTACATTTACTTTTCCTTATGCATATAACGAAGTCTATTCTTATGTGACTTCTAAATCATATTATATTATACATGTAGATTTTATCCTTTTCAGATTCCATATCATTATCTCGTCAGATACTTCCCGTGTCATGTCTTTTATAGGTCAGAACTCATCTTCTACATGTACAAATATATCATATCATATTCAATGTAAACTTATACATATACAATGGCCAATGAATGTGATCAAGTCATATTAAATACATACAGGTCAAATCGAACTAATACTACTACATATTGGGACTCTTATCATTATCACCTACCGGCCATTAATCATCTCCTCTAGCAATTACATTTCATGATCCTCGATGCCCGCTAATTCTTTTAGTTATCGCTTTATTTAATTTCATTTTCAAAGTGTCGCGCACCGAACTCTACTCGACCCATTACATCCTGCCGGAGCCCTGGTTTATCTCGACATTTTCAATCAAAACATTTTTGTCTGGGTTTTATTAAATTTTTATTTTCAAAGCGTCACACCGACCCCGACTCAATCTTGGCATGATCCAAGTTTGAGTCTCTACATTCGACATTTTCAATTATCTTCCCAAAACATTTGTTTATGTATTCCATTTAGACTTTTAATTACGAAAGCACTTCTTTCGCAACTCTACAAACACTTACAAATTCGGCAAGACCCATAACATTCACATTTAACAAAAATGCATTTACCAAAATAATGTCTTTATACAATATCTGTGCAATGTAAAAGATACTTATACAAATACACTTTTCAACAAGAGTTTCGCTTTCTTGCCAGGATTTCACAAAGTATGGCTATAGAATTCGACATTCACGATGTATCTAATTTGTTGAACTGCCTGTTTGTCATTCAAGAAGAATGCTGACTCGATTTAACAAGACATTTATTCACTTTAACTATGGGGACTGATATTCACGAAGGTATCTAAATGGTTGAATCCTCGTCTTATATTCATTATTCAAGAAGAATGCCACCCTCATCTAATATCACCGTCTCACATATGGCTATAGAATTACATTCACGACATTTTTGTTGAATCGTCTGTCATTATCCAAGAAAGAACGGATTTTACGAATAATTTCCATTTCACATATGGCTATAGAATTCGACATTCACGACACATTCGTTGGTGAATCCTGGCCCCGCTTGTCATTCGAGAGGCAATGTGATCTCACATTTCAAGACCACGCTTACCTTCATGACGATTTCGGGCCAGAATCCTGGCCATGCTCTGCCATTAAATAAAAATGATTTCACATTCAAACTTATGATTTCCTTCATGACACTCCGGCTAGCTGAATCCCAGCCATGCCTGGGCCATCCAACGTCACATTTCAAATCAATTTACTTTGCTATAATTTCACTTATAGTTCAATACATGCACATGCATATATGTGACAAACATTTCAAATAGCACATCTAAATCAATATATACACACATATGTATATTTCACCAATAAAATCATAATCGATCATATAATCACATTTCAATTCAAATTTCACTTTCAGATATCTTCAAAGATATACTCAATCTATGTACTTATTTCATATAATTATTCATCGTATTCATTTCATATACTCATTCATGTATACTCATTCATATATTCCTATCATTTGTTATCATTTTCTGGTTATATGTGATAATAATCATATATAACTTAACCACATCATGTATTCATGACATATTTCCCTTCATTTTCATTTTCATGTTTCGGTTCGTTTTCATTTTTCCATATCACATTCATGTTTCATGAACACATTTATACATATTGCATTTTCTATATTTTCCTTGTTTCATGCCTATTACATATGGCACTTCATACTTGTAAAGTATAATGCTTATGAAATCACACCTCATTCATATATTCTTATTTCTCTATGAATCTACTCCTTATTTAGAATTAGAATCAATCCAATTGATTATCCAAAAATAGTTATGGCATTTTCTATGCCAACTAGTCATTTTACCGATTCATTAGGACAGTTTTGTATGTCATTTTTCCGGGGTTCTAACTTCATATTTAACACTGTATCTTTGTACTCTTTTAAAGCTAAGGTGCTAAGGGTTCTTCTCCAATTGGAATCACCCAATTCGGAGTACCGAAACTCAAGTTACGTCCTAGACACCCGGGACTACTCTATGTACAAAACTGAAACCGACCTGGCTTGCATACGGCCCCACTTTGGAGGAATTTTTAACACTTAGAGTCATAATTAGAAGGTGATATTTATATGTTTGGTTCTCTCTAAGTCTATTTTAATTAGCCACTTGACCACTAAATCGTATAAGAAATGAGGTAAAGTTATGGCTAAAATAAGAAAACCGGTCGAACAGGAGGCGCATCGAGACACGCCCAACACGACCGTACATGTTCAGTTCCGAAGGTGTACCGGCATACGTTCAAGGTGTACTTCGTACATGTGACCCGAAATGCCCGCACGCGTAGGTTTTTCTCCCATTTTTCAATATGTCGATAACTCAAATCAACCCACACTATAAACATGTCAAGACCACTCCAAATTCATCTTATAATCTCTTTCTACTCAATTTATCATTCAATACATATCCTTCATCAAAACCTTCATGATTTTCCAAACACACCTAATATGGGTCATAACCCATACACATACCAAATACAAGAATTTGTTAGGGTTTGTTCTAACCCAAACTCCTTTACCTTACAATTAAACCATGAATCCCACCTCAAAGGGATGATTCCATGTTTTTCTTGTACCTTTGGGGTTTTACCCATCTTACTCTCAATAATTCTTGGGTTAGGATGAAATCCTATCAAAACCCTAGAAAAATCAAATGCCAAACAAGAAACCCATATTGGGATGAACTTTTATCAAACCTCAAAGCTCAAAGTGCTTACTAATCATGCACTCAGAGTGAGATCATGGCGCAGAATCATAGATCCATACTCCAAAATCCAAGTTCCATACCTTTTCGATTTGCTTTCCTCTTTCTTCCTCTTCTTCTTCTTCTTCTTCTTTCCTCTCTCTCTCTCTACTCGCTTGTTCTTTCCAAAATGAGACTAATTTCTTGCCTTAAACTATGTTTGAGCAGCCATGCTCACAAGATAAGAAAACCCATTTTGCTCTAAGTTTCTTTGACTTGCCTGAAGTCCTTAGTTCTTCCCCTTTTTGCAATTTAATTATGCCATATTCTAATTCTTAATCTTACCTAATCTTTCTCAAATTCCATAATTGCATACTAACTTATTCATTTATGCCTTTTATGTCCTCAAGTGGTAAATGACCACTTTAATTCTCATATTTCTAATATTCATTTTTGGGTCTCAAATTTTATTTTCAAAATTCATATTTAGTTTATAATATACCCCTAAACAAGTCCGAAACCGCTACAGATATTTCGCTACACAAGATATGGTGGCATCGCTTGCACGCCTCACTTCAAAGCCAAAGGAATTCATGGTAAAATTACCAATGCAAGTGTTCCATCGATGATTCTAATTTAACTCGGGATTAATTTCTTCCTCAAGTCTAAGGCTGCTCGATTCCTCATCCATGGACTTATGATTCAGAGAGAATCAACCTGCTTCAGGCCCGCAAGGAAAGGAAAGGCAACAATACACAGGTTCAGATGGCAAATACTCCTCCAACTGAAGAAAGGGCTCCAAAGTGTGATGCGAGACATAATCGCGTTTCGGAAATCAATGAAGACATGATGTCAAGTTCCCACTGGGTGGTTTGCTGACAAGGAGTTCGGGGACACTGGCTGTCTCCCAGTCGCCAAAGAGTCGCCTCCCGAAGACCCATTGATCACAAGATCAATTGGGCTCAAGGCCAAACCCTCCCGCCAAGTCCCTTACCAACAGGCCCCCGCAAAATTACCGAATCGAGGAAACGCTTGAAAGAGTTGTCGACAAAGATGATCCAAATTCTCGAAATTCATTTGGCACTGCTCGCTCTAGAAAAACATGATGTGACTGCCACGACATGTGTGTGGATTACCAACAAAACAAGGTAATCCATAAACAGCACCATTCTTCGCGCCAATTATTTTTGATGTAAATCGCAAATTTTACTTCACCAAACTTGACCTGGATTCTGATACTGCAAGTTCGGGTCGCAAAGTGATGAGTGCAAAAACCATAATGTGTAAATCATATGGTTCATATGAATTTCTCAGAATGCCAACACAAATTGCCCCTACATTCTCAGAATTTAATGAATGATGTACCGTTTAACTATCTCACGCATTGTAGTTGTCTATTTAGATGATAATTAAAAATGACTCTAACAGCACCATATTTCAAAGGTGTCTGAAATTGGCTAGTGAAACACAAATCGTATGTGAAGCCGTGAAGAGAATACAAGTGTGATGCATCACATTCCCGTCACAAAATCGCATGTCTGATCCACGGATGGAAAGAGGCAGGTGTCGGTGGATCGATTGGCCAAATTTCTACCAAAGTGGCAGAAAAACACTTCTGGTTAAGAAACCAACATAGATTCACAGCGCTACTTCAAAGATTGTCTCTCCATCAAGACAGATTGCTTAAAGAAAGACCGAGCACGTGGACTGACAAAGAGTGTCTGATGAGCTTAAAGCCTCAACATGCATTCCAAAGAAACCAGCTTGCAGCTTGCCTAACTGACCTCCCTTTAAATTCTTTAGGATCGATGTTTTTGAAGGCCCTCGGTATCTGCATAAGACACCTATTGATCCCTAATCAAAAATTTGAGATCCAGCCTTCCATCGCCGTAGATCAAGCCATCAAAGATAAAGGGGTCTACAGTGGCCGAACACTTTGGCTGTGGTTTTCAGACAAATGATTCTTATAAGTCAAAACTGGTGAATTAAATTTTACTAAGGTCGTAAAATAAAGGTCAGTGGTTTGCAAACCCAAAAGAAATAAACCAAACAAGGGAAATAGAACCTCTGAAGTGTTACAGGGCCCACTTAGTGGTTGAGTTCTACAGTCACCGAGAGGTCCCCTGTTATTTCTCAAGGCTGGGAGGGATGATATATGTCATCTCTCAACCTGATCTTCATTTAGCTTTAAAACCTAACCTAGAAATATTTATCCTTTGAAAATGGCATCACCGCCTACTAGTCGTACCGATAAAGGAAGAATTAGCCTCAGACTTCTTTCAATGTGGGCCATGTGAGGGTACTGAGAATATCAAAGTGGATCTATAGCCAATAAGAATCCACCGAACCCCTAAAAGCTACCAATAGCCATTAAAGGAGATTTGAAGGGATAAAACCTACGCTAGAAAGTGAACACAATACGGCAATGGATTCGCACGACGAAAGCAGGGAACCCTCTCCAAAGAACTCCAGATCCTACCCCCAAGAGCCTTTTCCTTCAAGGAGGAATGAGTCGCTTTCACCTTGCAAGTCACATCCCTGAGGGTGTTCGGGCAACCAAGAAAATAGAAAAGAAAGGGAAAGAAATGAAGCAATGGAAACAGGAGTCAAAAGCTTCCTCAAAATTTATCAGGAGGTTGGACACTGCTTACTACATAAGATCGAGGCTTATATACCGTAAGAAGGGAAATTACAAAACAATATGAAACAACAAAATAATAAAGGAGGGTAGAAAGGAGAAAACCAACGCGAGTCGCTTAAACACAAAAAAATCAAGGCTTATGCATGAATTTCGCCAGCATAGCGAATACAAGGCATAAATAAATTCGAATTTTGCTTATGCACGTTGATTTCAGCTAAATTCTCGCAATTAGCGAATTTTGCGGTATATGTAGCTAAACTCAGATTGCGAAATTTTCTATGCCATAGCTACCCACTGCTCTTCTCCCGCGCCATCGCTCCACGGCTCCCGCTACTATTCCCATCGCATTATTCCATTTCTTCATGCTTTGAAATTCTTCATTCCATTGTCGAAATTGGATAAAGTACTCATGAAATTGATGGAAATCAACCGACTTTTGGTTAGTGATCGATCGATGATGATAATCGGCTTCCAAATTCTTGCAAAACTACAAAAACAGCCTCTAATCCAATTAGAAGTGCAGGGACCCGAACATGTCAATTGGGTTAATTATAACAATTAGTACACAAAAAGCGCTCAAAGCCTACTAAAATAGTGGTTCAAATAGCAAGTACTGGGCACTAATCACACCCTTAACCTACATTGTTAATCCTTACAATGAAAGAAAGAAAAAGTAATAAAATACATATAAAATTATACCAAATAACGCTTCACAAAATGGTATTTCAAAACGGCTAGAATGAGTAATGCCTAACCATAAGTAAAAATCAACAAGCCGCGGTCCAATGCACTATCATGAGAGAATGAATGCCATACAAAATCGAGTATTAAAGAGCCCTTCTTGGTAAATCAACCGTAAACTTCCACCAAAATCTATGTTTTTGTTTGATCGCCTCAACAATAAACCGGTCAAACCGCACTCTCCCTCAACCCAGCTACTACCACGACCTGGAAGATGCTAACCACCCTAAATAATAGATCGTGACCTGAATTCTTATTCCAGTCAATTCTTTATGTTGTAGGTACAATGCGAGGAATCGACTCAACACAAAGTCCATGTAATGTGGATCTTACCGATGACTTAACCACCAAGGCTTAGGGCACCAAGTCATAAGGATCTTTCGACTACAAACTCTTCAAGTTTCACTCTGACTGAAATGATTTCAAGACTCCAAAAGACCTACAACTTGCTAAACTCCACCCATCCACCCATGTAATCTAACACTAAGTCTGACTCCCAACCAGCTGAAGGGGCTTTAGGCACTCCGGTTTCAAAGGCTACATATACCCCTCGAACCGTGTTCGGTTTCAAGGCAAAGCATCGCACTTTTTATTCTTTTCTTTCTTTTCTTTTTCTTTCTTTTTTTTTTTTTTTTTTCGAAGACGATCGCCTTCTTTTTCCATATGGGTCCTTAACCTATTAAAAGCGGCCAATGAAACTAGGTAGGTTATAAAGTAAAGGAGGTTGCGTAGCTTTTTCACTTACCATTGAAACCTAATGTGCCTGCGGTGCGGTTAGCTAAAGCAAGAAAAGGCCAAATCACGTTAATTCAACTAATCATTCACTCAACCAAGTAATGGAACCAATCTAACATCAATAATTGAACAAAGTTTCAAATTTTCAAACTATGAGCTAGGCAAACACACAAAAATTTTGGTTGAAAATGGGTCCAAATTGAAAAGTAAGCCGCATGGTATAACAAATTTTTATAGAAAGGGGACCCAAGAAGCCACTCGAACATCATAACAGTTTGCCAAAATAATAACAAAACATAAATATAAAGCCACTTCCTTCTGCGCAACTCACCCCAACCCAAACATCTCTGTCCGAAACAAAATTCGGATTGGAAAATTAGAGAAGGAAGTGTTACCCTGATGAGATGTGATCATTCTGATAGGAGACTCCTTCAAGCTTTCCATCGACATTTTATTCACCCGCTCGCTTCAAATAAACAAGCCAGAGGTAGCCAGTTAAGAGAAAAGGACTACCGAGAATTTTAAAATTACACTTCATAATAATCTCAAAATAAATTCTTTCCGCCATATTTGATTCTACACTCTAAGCTTTCCAATCCGTATTTCAGCGCTAAAACTATTTGATTTAAAAGCTTGATACAAATAAACAAAATTTGCCAAGAAAATAAAATGATAAATAAAATTTGATATATGAAATTCTGCCATGTCTATTAAAGGAAAATTTTTGAATTTTTTTTTGAAATTTTTTTTGGAAATTTTTTGAAAAATCAAATAAAATAATTAATAAATAAAAATAAAAATAAAAATAATAAAAATAAAATAAAACAATTTATTTTTTTCAATTTTTTTCTTCATTTTATATATAAAAACTAATTTTTTAAGAGATGTACTTTTTAAATAAAAAAAAACAAACAAACGTTTATATATATATATATATATATTATATAAAATTTTAAATAAAATAAAATATTTTTTTGAAGATTGTAATAATGTTTAAAAACAAACGTTTTTTTTTTTTAATAGGCAAAATATAAAAAATAAAATAAAATAAAATAGTTCAAACACTACGCTGTTGGTCTCAGCATTTCATCAAGGTTGCACGCCATTGCCGATTTCGCTAGCACAAATTTATTTGCTCCTAATTAAAATCTCTAATTTCATGACCTCTCGCGAATTTCTCATGAAGTAGCGAAATTCGCTACTTAGCTTAAAATTTCACCAGAATAAATTTTCGCATTTCGCAGGATCGCGAAATTTTCGCTTAAGTCATGTAAAATTCCTCGCCTGCATTGCCCCGATCTTCAATCCATTTCAAAATTTACATTTCGCTTCAAAATTTGCACACAAACTCGTAAAAATCAACACAAGAAAATTAGAAAATCAAGTAGAAAGCAAAATTAATTTAAAACATAAATTAACTAAAATTAGATAAAATCTAAGAAGAAAATTAACGAAATCAAAATAAAATACAATAAAATAAAATAAGACAAGAAAAATTAAAACAAAAGGTGGGAGACTGTGCTCCCCCCAAACCACTTCCTTAGGCCTCGAGGCCACTGAACCTCATGAGCTCAAATGCTCTGCCTCTGCTCCATATCCGAACCCAAGACTCGAACCATCCACTATGCCATGCTAGTCACAGAATGCCATCTGCTTCAAATAGCCGCAAAATTTCAGATAGCGGCCACTAATTTCTTGAGGCTTTTCAAGACAGGTAGTGCAAGGCTAGCCTTAGTGGTGGGTGCTTCGTGGTTACCAAGTGTGCGTTAAGGCAAAATATATACTGTCATGGGCAGCTGGTATTTCACGGCTCGGGCAAAGGACTTTGGGGCTTTTCTATTTCTTCCTTTCCATTATCCTCCTCAGTCAGCATTGGGGAGGTTTCTTCTTCCCTCTTCCATGGCCCATATTCTACACATAATCGTGGGGCACCCCCGTAGTTCCTCGCAGGATCTTCTCATTGTCTCCTTCACTCTCTCCCGGCTGCAATCGAGCTTGTTCACCCACAACAGTGTCGCCTGAAGCACTCTCCTCCGCATTCTCCTCTGATGAACAACTACTGGTGAGCTTTGAGATGATCTCCCGCAGGATGTCCAATTTTTTGATCAATTTCACTTCGAACCCATCCACCTCGTTTCAAAGGAGTTTCACTGGCTCACTTCCCTATTAGCCTGAACATTCACTACCCTATTATCCTCTATGAAATTGTCCACTTGTTTGCTCAAATTCGTGGATACTTGCTCAACATAAGGGTGGTGTTGTCAAGTATCAGTTGAGGTAAAATGTGGAGGGAAGGTGAGGCATATAAGTCGAGGGAACATTATAGACAAAGTACTTACCCATTGGTCTCCTATTCCTCATAGACCTATATGGGTTCGATTTCTCACAAAGTTGCCGCGACCGCTGGCTAAGGTTCCCCGTAGGTCCCCACACGTATGCTCTAGAAGTTACTCATTGTGGTATTTCATATTATATCGTTTCTTCCATTTGATTCTAGTTCAAGCCCACTGGAACATGTAATCCTACAGCAAAAACAGGCAACACAAGACAACCCTACAACAACTTTTTTTTATTTTATATGAAACTAAAAGAAACGATAAAGGAATATAAAAACACTCCACCAAGATTGTGATGAGGATCACAAGTGTTTCATAGCCTTGTCACTTGCACTAAGGCACCATCCTCAAGAATCTGCGCCATTTGATTCGTGGCCACAAAGAGTAAGGATCCTAATCAACAAAATTTATATCCTAAGTTCCTCCTACTGCCTTAAATAAGCCACATAAAGATAGCTGTCTGTGGCCGAACACTGTGGACGGGTTTTCTTCGTATTAAATGATTTGAGTGAAGTCAAAATTGGTGAATTAAATTTGATTTTTAAGGTTTGGGTAAAAACAAGGTTGGTGGTTTTCAAACCGAAAAGAAATAAACTAAATGTAAATAGAACTCCTAAGCAAGAACAAATTGAGTTCCCATGCCACTCGAGAGGTCATCTAGGGTTATTTCTCGCTGGCTGGGAGGATGACATATAGTCATCTCCCGAACCTATCTCATTTAGCTTTAAACCTAACCTATAAAGACTTATCCTTGAAAATGCATTCATCATCATCAAAGGGTCACCACAATGAAATAATTAGCCTCCCAACCCTTCAATGTGTCATGTAGGTAATCTGATCGAATATCATGGATTCAATGTTAATCCACCGAACCCTAAAAGCTTACCAAATACAGCCACAGCGAGAGATTTTAAAGTGTATAAAACCTACAAGCAAAGGGAACACAATGGATATAATGGATACTCAGATTTAATATGCGGAACCTCCGAAGACCTCCGTGATCCTACCCCAAAGCAGCTCCTTTTCCTTCAAGGAGGATGCTGGTTTGAGCCGCCTATCCTCCAAGTCACATCCTCGAGGGTGTCTGCAACCAAGAAAATAGAAAAGAAAGGGAAAGAAATTGTATGAATGGGAACTGAGTCGAAAGCTTCCAAAATTTATCGATGTCGATTGATTGTCATTTGTTGCTGCATCGAGGCTTATATATGCTCGTAAGAAGGGAAATTACAAACAATATGAAACAACAAAATACAAAGTGAGGGTAGAAAGGAGAAACCAAAACTGAGTCATTAAAACACAAAAAAATTTCGCTGGCGTACGCGAATTTCGCTTAACATACAGAAAATACAAGGCATAGCGAAATTCGAATTTCAAGTATGCACGCTGATTTTCGCTTGTTAGCCAAATTTCGCTAGCTTAGCTTGTTTTATATTGTGCTTAAAATTTCGCTAGGATTATAAATTTTCGCTTATGCCATAGCGAACCACTGCTTCTCTCCCGCGCAATAATGCTCCATTGGCTCCTCGTCGCTACTATTCCCACCGCATTATTCCATTTCTTCATGCTTTGAAATTCTTCATTCCCTTACTAATAAATTGATAAGACCATATGAAATTGATAAAATCAACCCGACTTTGGTTATGATTGGATTGGACACGATAATTCTACTTCCAATTCTGCAAACTACAAACAGCCTCCTAATCCAATTAGAAGTGCAATAGGGACCCGAACATGTCAATCAAGAATATAACAATTAGTACACAAAAGCGCCTCAAAGCCTACTAAAAATAAATTCAAAATAGCACTCGGGGCACTAATCACCCGTGGCATTCGAGTCTGAACCCGAATGGGGCGTAACAACGTACTCAACATAAGAAGGAAATGACACAGAGGTCGCTCAGAAGAATGGAGGCATTACCTCCTTGGTGGGATTTTTATAGTGGTGACAGATAATGTGGCAAACACCTTTTTCAAGACATAGAAGAAGTTGAGTGCAAGGCAGGCCCGCTGGCAAGAATTCCTGGTCGAGTTCAATTTTGAGTGGTCGACGCACTGTATGCACAACATTGTAGCTTATGCACTCAAATTTCGGAAGAGGTGGTGGCTTATATCATGACTTTGTCAGAAGTCATCTCAGATTTCAATGAGCAAATCAAGAAGTTACCGCAGATTTGGCGCTATGAGAAACTCGAGACAACAAGTCGTGAATGGGAAACCGTAAAGTACTGGCCGAAAATGATCTCCTTATGTTCAAAGGAGGAAGGCTCTATGTCCCGATGGGCGGACTACGTAGATATCACAAAGAGACCCATAATGCTAGCGGGCAGCCATCCAGGAAGAACTGAATCATGACATCATTGCCCAGTCCCAATATCGGGCCAAAGATGGGGCGAGGACGCAGTGTGCTGCACGCGTGAAGTCTCTGGCTCGGCATGCCGCTTAGACAAGACCGAAAAGAAAAAGATGGCTGGTTGCCGCAGCTCCCTCTCCCCATACCGTAAAGCCATTGCAGCGTTCATGGATTTCATCTCAGATTCCTAAGGCTCGTGAGTGCAAATCCATCTTTGTCAGGGCTGATCGATTCTCCAAGTACTCGCAGATTCATGGCGTTATCTGCAGGTACGCTCCGGTTAAGAGGCAAACACTTGTTTTTCACCATGTGGTGAAACATTTCGCTCGCTTTTAAGGACATAATCAAGGACCTGACGCGAGATTCGTGATCGCTTGGGGTGGAACTCTTCAAGCTCTCGCCCGAGTCAGTTCTCTAACGCCAATCATCCGCAAACAGATGGCCAGACCGAGAGAATCAATGGATTGCTCGAAGAGTACTTGAGGCATTATGTGACCGCCACGTAAAAACTCGGTGGATTTACTGACACGCTTCAATCATATAATCGTGAAAGCTTAGCAAATGTGACGAGCCCTCAGTCAAGCATGGGTTAGCCAAGAACCCCATTAGATGTGGCAAAGCAAATGTGTCGGGGGAGATAGCCCCGCAACACACGCTAGCCATTTCCTACAGGAGATGTTCGACGAGGCACGTGAAAGCCTTGAGAAGCATTAAGAATGAAGAAATAGCCGATCAACATGGGACAAGGCGCTGAATTTCATCGTGGATAAGGTGTCATAAAACTTACCCTCGGATCCCGAAAAAGTGAGCAGTAAGACTTACAGAGGGTTGATCCCAGCTCGAGGGGCCTCGAGGATCAAGAAAGTGGGAGAAGGTATATATGCCGGCCGCCTGAAAGACTGAAGTTGCATCCGACATTCCATGTCAGTTTTTTGAAGCCTTATGTTGAAGATGCAACCTGCAAAAAGTAATGTTAAAACGTGGCCCTCCTCGTCACGACGAAGTTCGACAGGGGTGGAGGAAGATTATGAATCATTGAACCATGGGAGTAAGAAAGAATCGACTGACCGATTATCTTATTCAAAGGGAAAGGCGCTTGGAATCGAGGCTACATGGGAGCCGGATGTGACATAGAGTGGAAGCTCAAGTGGGCAAAGTAAGACTGACCCAGTACTGAGTCGACGTGGGCTTCGACTCAAGGAGTGGAGGGTTTGTTACCCCTGATGCCTAAGCTCATTGGTTCGATGCAAGGGCCTCATGTGTATGCCTAGACCTATGAGGGCACCTAATAAATAAGGCAAACCATGGTGGTGCATGGTAAGATACTATGGACCAAAATAAGAAAGGCAAATACTATAGACATGCACCTATGGCAGTTGGAGGAGCTTGAATTTGAAAACGGTAATGATCAAATTCAAACCCGCACTCATGTGGGAGCCATTTTGAATAATGGAGGCATTCAAATTCAAACACTTGGTGGGAAGGCACTCCGGCTGGGAAGAGTCACCTATGTTGGCAATAGACACCAAAGCCTATAAAAGGAACGAATCTCTAACTTAGAGGGGTTAGAGCGTACTAATTTTCCCGTATTTTTGTAAAGTTTTGTATTCGAGAAGCGCACCGTGACTCGACATTTTCAATAATACAAATGTGATCATTTCCTCGTATACACTGTCTTAATACGTCGCTTTGAGAGACACCGGAGGAAGGGGTCAGCTAAAAGAGCTGGCACCGCACATCCAGAAGCGCGAAAATCTGGATAAATCGCAAGTGACAAAGAATATTTTTATGTACAACCCATCATAATTCCCAACCCCTCCTCGTCCTTTCCACATTCAGATATACTTCAGAAATACTATACTACTGGGCACCCATCGTTAACCCTAAATATTCTCAACTCTAAGCCCCTCCCACCCACTCCCTCTCGTCTCTTTCCACGTAGCTGACATTTATGGGTGAGAACGTTGTGGCAAGGATAGGTATAAATGAAGAACAGAAAATTATCTTTTGCAACAATTTGGATTTGATGTAGCAAAAGCAATGCGTAACTGTGTTTGAGACATCCTCTTGCTTGAAGAGAAAATTAAGATTTGATACCATGCATGAAAAGAAATACGTTTGACAGTTAAGAAAATAGAAAAGGACAGTTAAATAGAAAAGAAATTAATGAAATAAGAGAATTTGATAAAAGGTTATTTGATGAATTAAAACTTATTCCATGCGGAGTTAAGCTAAATCTACTAACCAAAATGTTTATACATTCAGTTTTGATGATAATTAACTGATGATATACAAATAAACATGACATTAAAAGATTTCTTACTAAATGAATTCACTTGGAAATAATCCTAAGCCAATAGAAAAATGTGTCACTAAGTAGCAACCCCATTACTATCAACATCAAAACTTATCAAAAAATGAGCCAATCAATTCTCTACCACCATCAATTTATTTTTATCGAATAAGTTCAATTGTTGTCAACATCAAATCCTCTTATGCATTTCCTCCCTGGAAACAAGTTCAATAATTCATTCCCTTTGAACAAGAACAAGACATTAAGAACAAGCTCAGAGAGGAGATAGCGACAGTTGGGCTCCACTTGCAGATCCAACACTATGGTATTCCAATCAGCACTAGATCAACCTCAAGCATTGCAATAATCTTTTTTTACAAAAATGGAAGGGGCAATCACAATTCTGAATCTGGTGCATCTCTATATATAGGTATTCCAAGCTATTCCGAGAATCCAAATCGCTTACCTTCCTGCAATTGGAATTCATTCCATCCTGAGCTTAATCATGCGCTACTACGTGCATTTGCCTGAAAGTTTCATAAGACGATCGTTTATCTACACTCCCAGACGTAACCCACACAGATCGGTCACGACCGCCGACACGTTGAAAATAAGGCTATAAAATATTTAAAACGATTAAAATATTATATAAAATTATTAGAAAAACATATATAATTAAGAAGCTAAAAATTTAATAAAATACCTTTTTTTAATTTTAAAATTATTTAAATAGCTTAATGTAAAAGATTCAAATGAAGAGCATGATGCTTAACGTTAACAGTTAAATTAATTTCAATTAATCTTATTTACGTTGCAAATAAATAAAATAATAGTTTTATTTGCATTTTATATTGTCTACAAAATATACTTATGGTTTTGTTAATCTATTTGTCTTATTTTATTTATAATATATTACCGCATTAATTTTTATTATTACTACGATTCGATTAATTATTCTTATTTATGCTTGTTTTTCATAAATTATTAATTTTGAATTAATCTTATTTATATTTAGTAAAATAAATAAAAAAATATTTTTATTTGCATTTTATATTGTGCACAAAAATTTGATTTATGGTTTTGTTAATTTATTATTCTTATTTTATTTATAATATTATATATTAAACTTAATTAGAAGTTGGTAAATATGCTAAATATATTTTTTGATTTGAAACATGGCAAAAATGGGGTTATATGGTGTTTCGCGATAAACTGGGCTGCTTTAGTCTTTAGAGTCAAACCGCTGCTTTAGCCTTTTAGAGCTCAAAACGACGCCGCTTGTGTATCGCAATTATTTTTTTTAAATTCTATCTATACCAAAATGACGTCGTTTTGGACTGCGCTGGTCCAAAACGAAGTCGTTTAGAATCAGCATTCACACATTCAAAACGACGTCGTTTTATAATGCATTTAAAAAAAATATAAACAATGAAACGATGTCCTTTTATAATATATTTAAAAAATAACAATGAACTATCGCCGCTTTATCTCCTACGTAGACAAACGACGCTGCTTCACCAAGGTTCAATGCCCAGAGGAATTGTTCCTGCTCCAAACAGAAGCAGCCCAAACGTATGCCAGGGGGCGGTGGAGGGTCGGGCCGGCGATCATTACTGGATTTCGATTCACCTCGATGCTCGAGCGAAAGGGCGGGCCGGCGGATGGCTGACAAATGACCGTGAGTCCTGCGGAATCCGCTAAGCGAAATGAGCCGCCTAAGCCCGAATTTTCGATCCAATGACTACGAAGGCCTGGCGACCGAGGTTTGCTTTCCTCCTCTTCTTCCGTTCGCCCGACATCTGAGAATCTCGATCTAGGAATTCTTCGCTCGCTCTTCTTCGCTTTTATCGATGTTGTCTGGCTTGTCGTTGCGAAATTGCCTCAAGTTTTTTGCTTTTCGCAGGAATCTCCGAAGGTTTTTTCTCGCTTTTTTTTCGCTCGCTTGTACTGAGAGATTCGTTTTTTTGTCCGTCACCGAGTTTACCGAAATACCCTGAATTTCGCCGTTAGCCGAAGTTTTGCCGAAGTTTCAACCGACTCCATTGAACGCCTCATATCCGCACGCATCGACACAACGGCGACCTGGGCTTGCCATTTAATCGATTTCAAGTCAGACGGGACGGCTTCGATTTTTTGAACCCTGCTTCAATGTGAGGTTATGCATCGTAGTGTTGATAAACATGGTGAAATCCCATATAGGAGGGGTAATTAGTTGGGATCTCGCTTGCATTGACCAACCTCTTTACCGCTTCATATTATCTTCTCTCCTTTCTTCGCCTCCATCGAAGTCCCTCCGAGTCTTACCCCTCCTCTTCTTACTGTTTCCATTCCACATTATCTACATCCCCGCTGACATTTGGAAACCGCCTGCTTCCTACCGTGGCATTCATGGCTTCGCCATTTTGCCGCAATAGTGTTCTAGTTTGTCACCTACCATTCTCGTCGCTATTCTTCGAATTTAATTGCTCGGCTTGTGGATCATGCTCTTCGTGAGCTACTGGCTGTTATCCCCATCAATCAGGTTTATGACATTTCCGTTACTACTGCAGATGTTGAAGTCCTGAATGAACTGCAGCATCCCCAAACCCCAGATTTAGAAGCCAACATCGAAGCCTAGTAAATTTAGCAGTCAGTAGTCACTCATGAATATTTCAAGCTCTTTTGTAAACTATGCATTGTGCTAATATATACGAGTTTTTGTGGCAAATTTTAGATCTGTGGTGGATCAATGCCTTCCATGTTTTCGTTTTGGCTATATATATATATATATATATATATATATATATATATATATATATATATATATATGGAGAGAGAGAGAGAGAGAGAGTGAGTCGGAAGCTCCAAGATTCAATTTTTTTTTAATAATTTTCTTCTCTTCTCTTCGCCGACCTTTTGTTTCTCAGCAACCAAACAGAACACAAACAAAACCAACCTCCGGATATGGGTGGTTTGGAAAAGGATGAGGGGTTATGGACCTATGGTTAGGGTTTAGGTGAGGAAAGAATGACAGAAAGGTTTGTTGGAAGAGAGAAAGATTTGCTTTAATCTTTTCCGTTTGGTGTGATGTTGAGGATCATCAAGCCGTGATATCTATAAAATTTTGTCATAACTGGATTTACAATTATGGCTGCTTTTCCATTTTGTAATAGTTTTTCAAGTTTCGGAACTCCCAATTTTGTTCCCAAAAAAGCCTTATTCAGAAACGGAGGGGCCGTCTGCCAGTAACAAGAAGAATTTGCATATCGCAGCAGCGCTGCCTTCGCTAGACAAAGGGGTGAAATTTTGGCTGGAAAATAAAGTTTTGCAGTCGTTTATCAAGGGGACAAACTCCCAACGCTTGGAAGACTGGCTTGGACTCAGTTTCCAACTCGCAGGTGAAGCAGCCAGGCTGCTGCTTCCCTCAGAGCCAGCGCTTTGGGAGACTTCCAACTGCTTGTCTTTTCCTGGTTGCTTGTCTTTTCATAGTTCACAGCAGCACGTTGATTGAGGGAGAAAAGCCAAAAATAGAAATCCGTTAAATTGTCCAATGAAAGGCAATAAAGTGTTCTCCAACGAGTCTGGGCCCGGTTGGACCGGTCAATCACCAAGCCGACCTTTGCATTTTGTTGGGGACAGGGGAGCTTGCTATTCTCAAGAATTAAAACTATTTTTTTTTTTCAAATTTTAACTCCTTCATCTAGTTTAAAATTTAATGAATCAATGAAGCTAAACCTTTATTTGACATATATAAGTAATAAATAAATAATTCTTCTGCGATACGTGGAGCTTTTTCCCGTCCACCTTCTCCCACTCACCTCCCTCCCAATAACCTGTGGTAAAAAAATTCTTCTTTCCTGTAATTTTGACAGCGATTTATAGCAACTGGTTTCTTAATTTGATATGAGACATTGTTGATGCAGAGGGTAAAATTTGATTATTACTTTTAATAAATGAAAAGAAAGCATCTAGAAATTCAAAGCCTTGTTTTTACTTTTTATCTTTAACAACTTACACAAATCAAACATTTGAAGCTAACTATAATTTATCTTGAAAAAGAATCACAAGTTAGAATTCTAAAAAGCTCATTCTTCATTTAAATTGGAAAAACAATTGTAATTTTGCTGTGACGTTTATGTAGGCAGATGATAATGAGGGTTAGTCGGAACGGAAAAATATTTTAGGTGTAATAAGAATTTTAGAGCCTAAGGCGACGTTTTTTTTTGGTTTTTTGTTAAAAGCTAAATAATTGAAGATTCAACCATATTTTTAAAATTTCATGACTTATCACGAACTTTAGTGTTTCAACATTTTGTTTTTTTATTAAAAAAAAAAAATCATATTCCAAAGCATGAAACACCACCTTGCCTAACAAGAAGGAGAGCCAACAACCCTAAACTACCTCTATGGCCAGTTATCCCTACGGTAAAATAATTTTATTATCTTCTCCCCTCCACTCCCCTCTCCTGGACTCTTCATCTTTCTCTCATCTCCTCTATCTATTTGACTACCCATTACTCCCCTCACACTGCAAAAACATTTTTTTTTTCTATTTTCACATCTTTCACCTCTCAATACAAGGAAGACGAAGGAGAAGGAAGATATTTTTTTTTTCACATTTTCTACTGTTTTCCGATATTTCCCTTCTCTCAACTTAAGGAAGTAAGGTAAGTACGAGTCATTCCTAACAATTTTTCGACGATTCTCTATGTTATCTTTATTCGACTGTGAGTTTGTCTTGTTTAGTAATATTATAGCTTCGTTTTTCCATTTTCGATTGTTTTTTCTTTGTTTTTGTAAATATAGCTTCGGTTTGGTTGTACTTTCTTCGTTTTTGTAAATATAGCTTTGTTTTAGCATTTTCGGTTGTTCTTTCTTGGTGTTTGTAAATAAAGGTATTACCTTTATTAGTAATTGACCATGTTTTGATAAAATGGGTAAATATGATGGCATGCTGTGAGTCATACCTAAAATAGTCAATCTTTTAGCTTGAGCAAGAATCTTACCACGTGGTTTAGGTATTACCTTTATGAGATGAAGGTAGGCCCGTAAAAAGCATGGGGTGCCCCCTAATGTAATCCCAAATATTATGTGGATTCATTACATCTTGGTGGTACTACTGTGACTAGCATAATATACTGGGGGTACACCATAAGGTATTTGGGGCACTACCAGGTACGACCATAATAAAACATCGGTGAAAACAGTTAGTGAGTTAGCTTCCTTCAAGTCAATTTGTTTCTACCATTACCTAGAGCTCCTTAAAACACTATATTTGTATCTAATTTTTTATTCTATTAAGGTTAGAGTCATTCATTCAATTGGAATGAATTAGATAGTTTACTAGCATCGTATTTCAATTTTTGGTAGTACCCTAATCACCAACACCAGACGTGTCACGCCCCTATCCTGGCTGCCCGCCCGGTAAAGAGAGGGGGCGCGGCACAGGATTGAGACTCCTTAACCTGCTTTTCTAACATTGGTAGGCCCATCTCATATATAATTTCATAATGAAATACAACTTGTAATACAACCATCGTAGTGGTGTTTAAATGTCCTATATATACATGTCTGGGTCTTATTTACTTGTACTTACACAAACTCCACTATTACAAAAACTTCTACATTTACATTCCAAAACCAAAAATTAAAACCTACATCAGGTGGACTCCTATTGATGTGTTGGCCCTATTGTATGCAGAATGCCCCAAGGCCCTCTTCAGCATCACACACTATTTAAACACTGCGGCGTTTTATAGCTTAATGGGAAACAGATATCGTATATACTAATTTCAGTTGGTCCACAATTACAAGATACATATAACATAATGCATATGTCAGAGTTTACGTATAACCTAATTCTTATCACAAAGTTTTCATATAGCATAATTCTTATAACAGGGTTTTCATATCTCCTGTAGGAGTTTAGAACAAAAATCTTATACAAAGAGTACCCGTAGGTACAATACAGAATAGAGCAGAACTTATTACTTATGGTTTATTATTGTTCATTATTCATATTCTTATCATATAAATGTTTGCATGTATAGACCAGTAACAATGAATGAGAGGGACGCAACACAATAGGTACTCCAAGGTACTATACAGTACTGACCAGAGACGTGCCTGCCCACATAACAAAGATACCGTAGCACAATACAGGAGTGTCGTCGCACTAAATGTACATGTCTCCGCCATCGCATTAGAAGTGTCATAGCACTAGCAGGAGGTCGCCAAGATCAACAAAGACGTGAACCGCCCACGTGAATAAAGGTGTCGTAGAATAATGCAGAGTGTCGCCGCGCATCGAATAGACATGCCTATTCATTCACTAGTCCAAATGACATACATACAATTTATGGTGTTTCATTTGTTATTTTGTTCTTATTTACATTCTTATATTTATATAGTGCAAACAAATAATGAGCGAAAAACAAGGTTTGCCCAATGTCTTGTTTGCTACGCCTTGGCGGCGAGGTTCAGAGCAATTTTTACATATAACCAGTCAAATTTTGAGCACTAGTACTGATACTCAACTTTCAGTACCGATACTCAACATCCTCTAGGCTAAAAACAACTAGCACAAGACTCAACATCCTCTGCACCAAAACAGCTTGAGTATCTGACTAACTTCAATACCTGCATTCACATTCTCCGGACTAAAAACAACTTTCAGTACCAATACTAATTTTCAAGCATCACACTTAGCATCCTTCGACCTTAACCACTTTGAGTACCTGGGCATTTCAACTTTCAAGATCGATATTCAATCACATTTCATAAATGACAGGTTTTCCTCTTTTCACCCGAAATTTCTAACAAAAACCCAAAACATATCAAATAAAACAACTCCCAGAATCCTTATATGAACCAAACTAAAACCATTAAAACCCACAAAAACCAACCAACAACACTTTCATAATGGAAGTTAGGTTTTTCCTAACAACCCATAAACAAGTAAGGCTTGTGATAGTTTACATACTTTCCATACAAGAATTCCATACCAAAGTTTCATACCTTGATTTCTTCTCTTTTTCCTTTTCCTTTCCCTTCCTTCTCCTTACTTGAGCCAAAAAGAAACTTGAATAAATGGAGAACAAGCAAACAAAAGTTGGCTTTTCTCCTCCACCGTAACCCTAGGCCTTTTCTCCCAAAAATGAGAAACTATCTTCTCCTCAATCCATAGACCAATTTTTGGTCTTATCCATTTGAGTCAAATTTCACCCCTTACATTTAGGTCCTTCTATTTCATTATATTTGCAATTCTAACTTATCACATTTCCTACTTTAATATATACTCTTCTTAAATAATGACCTTTAAGTCCTTAATCTGAAAATTTACCATTTTACCCTTGACTCTTAGATTAATTTCGGCTTTATCCTTTTTCACTCTTAGTACTTAAATTCCGAAAAATACAAATTTTACTTTTCTTATACTACAAAACTGTAATAAAACTACTATTGTCTAATTCGGGGTGTTATAGTATGTATTAGTCATATACGTGTTTTTAACATAACATACTGGAGGTACTACCATTTTGTATTGGGTGTACTACTACCATAATAAACTGGGTGTACTACCCAATACTACTATAATAAAACTTTGTTATAACCAATTTGTCGTGACATTCTTGTTGCATTGCATTTAGACAACCATAATAGACTATTGGTATCACCATAACACATATAAAGGATTGTGTTAAATGTGTAACTAATGAATTATGTAATTGAAATTGTATGAAATTAAATCTATAGATTAGACGAAGATGGAGAACGAGATGTTCGTTTATGTCTGCTATGGTGGAGAAATGGTGAAGTCCAATGGGTTAATTGAATAAAAGGGTGGGCGAGTCATCATAGAAATCATGAACATGCATATTCCATATGTCGAATTTGTTTCAATAGTTTCCAGATAGGTTGAAAAGTCAATCAACTCCAGATCAAAATACCACATGTAAATTTGATCAATCAATGTTAGTGATCAAGAAGATGATGCGTAAATGAGGAAATGTTTAAATTCAATAAATATTGTTATGTGTATGCGAGTTCGAATAACTATGTCTCGGTTGAGGTAATCCGACCACCTCTAAGGTATGTGAAGTTTAATTAAAAATGTGATTTTAATACAACTTCACATACCATTTGGCGAAACATGGACTCATTAATTGGGTGTATGTCGTGTTAACAGTGATCCTCCAACGCCTATTGTTACTTTCAATTCTGGACACGTCCAAAGAAATGTAGCATTGAATCTCTGTTCGTCCATGGATGTATAAGCAAATGCCTCACAATTTGTTGAGTCTCATGTGACGAAAGTGGTTCAACATAATTCAAGACGATTCTGAAACGAAATTATGGCTAGCGGCCAAATGTTCCCAAATGGGGATGCATTTCGTGATGCTGTGTACTTGATGTCCATAGCAGGGAGATTTCAGTACTATTACAAGAAAAATAGTTGTAAACGCATTACTGTTATATGCACGGTAAATGATTGCCCTTGGAAGATAACTTATCGTGTTGTGGGTGTTTCGCATCTTATACAAGTGCACACATTCGTAAATGAGCATAGGCATACTGTTGATGATATAGTTTCTTCTCAACCATTAGTTAGATGTAACCGAGCCTCAAAGGTTATTGATGATATCATTCAAAGTACACCTGAATACATGCCACGACAAATTTGTAAAGACTTCGTTAGGGAACATGGGATGCGTTTGACTTATTTACAAGCTTAGCATATAAAGGAGAAGGCTAAAGAGAGAATATATGGTCAACCGAAGAATTTCTATAAATTGTTTCCTTGGATGTGTGAGCGAATAAAAAATGTAACTGTGATTATTGTAGAGTCGACACACTCTAGTGATCATTATTTTCAACAACTTTTATCACATTACGAAGTGTCCAGTGTTTTCGAGCGGATGTCTACACCATTACTATCGACTCATCCTACAAGGAGCGTGGGCTATACAATGTGCCTTTTTCAACAACATCTTATGATGCCAATGACAACATGTTCTCGATAGCTGATGGTGTGATCAGCTCCGAGAATTACGAGGATTGGAATTGGTTTTTACAAAACTTAAAGAATCTCATTGGAGATAAAAATGTAGTCATTTTATAGGATAAACACCCGGGTCTTCTACGTAGTGTACCAAAGCTTTTTGGAGAAGAGAACCATGCCTATTGTTATCGTCACTTGAAGGAGAACTTAAGTAGTTTTTTTAATAAGTATAACACGAGGGGGGAACAAGGGGAAGGAAAATGCATAACAATGACTTGATAAAATTTCCTATGCTTGATTGGAGATTGATTACTATGCTCATCTGAATGAATTACGTATGTATAATGATTCATTAACAACCTGGATTAAGCAAAATGAACCTTAGCACTGGGCCATGTCAAAATTCCCGAAGAAACGAGGGGACAAAATGACAACAAACCTTGCAGAGTCGTGTAATGTCTGGTTAAGAGATGAACGACATCACTCTATTTGTAGTTTCTTAGTCGAGCACATGACTAAGTTGGGTGATATGCTTGTTAAGCATAAAGCTGAATCCAATCAATGTAAGGTTCTATAGGGCCAAAAATAGATCATAAAGTGAAAATTAATATTGCAAAAGGCGAGGTTTACATAGTGAGCCCATTCAATGAGTCTATCTTTGGTGTAATTATTGGTACTTCAATCTTCAATGTTGACATCAAGGAGCACAGTTGCACTCGTCGGGCCTAGGAAATGTTGAAAGATAAAAATGTTTTTTTTAAATAACAAATTTTGAAATATTAAAAAAAGGAAAGTAAAGTATATTAAAAAATAATATACATATATATATATATATATATATATATATATATATATATATATATATATATATATATATATATATTATGTTTAGGTGATAAAATTAAAATATAGGGCTCTGAAATGACTATTATTTTAATTTTTATATTTATCTTTTTTTTTTAATTTTTTTATTTTAAAATATGAAAAGTATAAATTCGTAAAAATTCTAAAGTATAAATATTTTAATAATTTAATTTAATAAAATATTAGAACTTCATTATTATTATTTCAAACTAATGTATTTTGTAAATTTTGAAATAAAAACATTCAAAATAAATCAAAAAATAAAAAATAAAATTAAAATAATAGTAATTTCAAATTTTATATTTTTAATTTATGCACAAACATATTATATATATATTTTTGAATACATTTTACTTTTGTTTTTGTGAATCTTTCAAAATATGATATTTAAAAAATAGTTGTTTCTCCTGTGGCAAGTAAGACTTGGTAAATTCCAATTTCTAAAACTAAGAAAATCGTACTTTGCCAATACTTAAATCAGAATTTTGGGTTAAAAATCTGAAATTTATTCTCTAGATCTCTGACGACGAAATTGCATTGCACTGCTGGAATTGTCTCGCTAAATCTAGCTAGCACATAAAATTCGTGAATTCAGAGACAATGGAGTTGGTACGCTTTTTCGAGATCGCGCTTCGCCAGAAACGATTTTCGATGCTACGAAAGTCACATATAACAAGTACTCATGTGCCATAAGTGGTATGAGTAGAGAAATGATGAAAATGGATGACCGAGATAGCGACGAATGTCAAAACTGGGAAAAGAATGACATGATTGGTATTAAAGGAAAATATTTAAATGATAATAAGACAAAACAGTAAATAATATTCTTCTTCATTAAAACAAGACCAAAAACGTGAAAAGCAGGGGAGGAGACAAAGAGCTACTGCTTGAGCTTTGAGCAGAGAAAGTTCACCTTCTCTCTAATCGCGCATCCGACCGTCTAGCCGGGCAAAAAAGAGTGCAAGCCGCCTCTACGCTGAGAGGGCCATGTGTGGCACCGACCGAGGAAGCCACTAAACTCCGAGAGGTAGGGGCTTCTCCTACTAGGGGTTTTATTCTCACAAGAGCTACGTTAATGTTTGAGTTGAATGAGGCCGTGAGGGGCCGCTTTTGACAGTTCCAAATCTTGAACCGAGGTGTCACTTTTTGAAACCCATGCTATTAACCGTGACTGCCCACGCCATTTGGAGTGCCATGGTGAAATGTGTGCTATGAATGTATGCTTATGTGTATGAGGCCTAATCACTAAGAAATACTGTTCATACAAAGGAACCGACAATTGTAGCCTGATAGGGAACAGAATCCTTGTGGGTTTTAATGCTCTTAAATAGCATCATAAAATAGCCACTTTGTGAAAGTATGTGCCTGGGTCGAGTGATTCAAGTGGAATTGCTTCGTGTTTGATAATTAGCCCAAGTGAGCTAATCTTCTGTATCAATTGTGTGATTTAAATTATGCGAATATATGCATGGTGATATACTTGCATGTGTTATATGAGTTATCGAAATGGCATCATAATGCATTTCATATGCACTGGTGTAGCCTAGAAATTAGGTGAGTGCATGACATGGAAAAATTGAAAGAAAAACGAAAAAGTTTTTGAAAGGAATTTCACATGATGAATTTCCGGAGAACAAATGGGAGATACCAATGTATCATTTCTGATGAGGACCATGATCAGCTTTCGGGAAGGTTCTCAACACATTCGCCCCTGAGGATAGTCCCATATTTTTACCCGACACTCTAGTATAGCTCTCTTCGAAACAAGAATTGCTTTGAAAAAGACGCTTTCATACATGGCTTAGGTGTGTAGGGAGTCTAAGTGAGGCTCTGGGTATGAGTTGATCATATGACATTCAAGTATGATCATGTATTCGCTTGAATGTGTGGTTATTTCTGAGCATCGTATACGCACTTAGCGAGAGAAGCCCACTGGGTGATTCCACTCACGAGCATTAGCTCACCCCGTCGAAGGATATTATATTTACAGTAATGTGAGTGACTAGGACTACGCCCTAGAGATCGAGGGATTGTAAAGAAGTCGGGTCAGGTTAGTTGATGATATATACATGTATTGAAATGTCTAATTTTAATATATGTATCAGTATAAGAGTGAAAATATTGTAACTCTTGTAACTATTTAGTATATAGTTGATTCCATAAGTAGTATATTATGAGTATCGTTGTGGGCCTAAGTGGTCAGATACCTTGGATTGGATATATATTTGCACTGGTTTGGGATGTGTATATGCAGTTTAGTATTCGGGCAGAGCTCCCGTACAAAGGAGACTCATCGATTTTCGTGAGAATGTCATGCGTCACCCGACATTCACGAGTGTTTCACGTTGATGGGTAGTCAAATGCACTGTGCTCAAAAGGTCACAAATTTCTAGACGAGCTTAGGCATACGAATACCTAGGAGCTCGGTCAGTATCCATCACCACTAGGTGGTTTGACGTGGGAGTATAGGCATATGGAAACCTAAAGATTGAGGATTTGGGCTTAGGCCATTGTCGAGTAAGAACATCACCACTAGGTGTGGTTCGATGTTGGGTTTAGGTATGAGATTACCTAGGAAATCACAGGACAAAACTAGGACACGGCATGCATGTGTTTGATGTGTTTTGTGTGATTTGATGAATTATTGTATGATGGTGTGCGTTATGTTGTATGTATGATGAATGTTTGTGTGCTTAGGCAAATAGCACATAGGTGTTGAAACAAATTTCGAGTTTACAAAGGTGTAAACCGAAGGATAATAAAAGAAAATAAATTTTTAGAAATTTATTTGGTTTATTGGATAATGAAAACAAATTCTAATAAATTTGAGGTTGAACACTAGGGTTAGTGTTATATAAAGAGGCTTTGAGGAAATTCTGGACCATTTTCCAGAATTAAATGAAAAAAAAAAATTCTGGAGTTTTACAGTGTAAAACTGGAAAAAGAAATTAAAGAAAATAAATTTTATAAATTTATTTGGTTATGAGGGGAAGAAAATAAATTTCTAAAGTTTTACAAGTTGTAAAATTGAAGAAAATGGGGTAAAACAAATTTTTATAAATTTATTTGAGTGTTCAAGAAAATGAAAAAAAAATATTTATTTTTTAGGTGATTTTTCCAGCTGCTGGAAATAGCTGGAAGTGAAAAAAAAAAAGTGCAAAAAACCGCTTTTTGGGCTATCAGTCTAATTGTCTTGTGAAAAAACAAATTTAGAGTTGCAACCTCGCAATCAGATTGCAAGAGAGAAGGCTGGAAAAAAAAAATTGTATTGGAATTGTATTACAAGAGAAGGGTGTAGTTGGTTTGGTTTGTATTGCAAGAGGAGAATTGTATTGCAAGAGAATGCATGTGGCTGGAAAATTGTATTGCAATATGGTGGTGCAGTGGGCTAAAATTGTATTGCAATACGAGGTCAAGGTTGAAAGATTGTATTGCAATACACGGATTGTACTGCAAGGGTGCAGTGGAATGTAGGAATTGTATCAGAAGAGGTAAACTGTGCTGCAATACAATTTTGGGGGCCAGACCAACAAGAATCCGTGAACAAGAATCCATGAATATCCGAACAAAGAATCGTTGATCTGGCCAATCGTGAAAAGTAAATTTCGAATTTTTTTTTTTGAAAAAATAAAATAAAATAAAATACAAAGAGACAAAATTTTCAAAAAAAGAATAAATTTTTTGGATATAAAAAAAAAATGATTTGACATGTGGAAATTAGTTGTATTGCATTGCCTATAAATGCAAGGACATAGTATATAAAGGTCGATGTTTTTATCGCGTGATTTATGTTTCAAATCATAGTATGACATATATTATACTAGATGATGTATATGAGAATTGTGATCGATTGTTACAGAGGAAATTATATGCATGGTGTAAATGCGTATAGAAAAGGGGCTAATGCTAAGGTTAGGAACTATAACCTTAGGAATTTGGATAATTAAATGAACAAGAAAGCTTAGAATTTTATCAAATAAATGAATCGAGTGGTTGGAATTTTAAAGACCACTTAGAAATGAACTATTCATTCATGGTTGTCAAGTCTATTAGTAATTGACATCCCGCATTACTAGTTGATCGAAATGAAAAATAAATGATTCTTATTGCCATGTTAATTGTGTAGATGACTAGTGAGATCTAGGACATAGGACGCTCCACTTGCACGGCCGCACCACCTCAACATTCGACCAAATTCGCCAAAGATTTGATCTGCTGCATTCGCTGGTATCGTAGGAGTCATAAATGGCCGCTATCGCACGTGCCAGCATACAGGTAGTCAAGGAGGTCCTAGTAACCTCAAGAGGTTTGTAAACACATCATCCTCCACATTCGTAGAGGGGGGAGCGAGACCCATGGTTGCACCACTGCTTTATGCAGATCGATAACATACTGGAGGCTATGGAGATCACCTTCGATACGACCAGGATCAGGTTAGCTGCATTCCAGTTAGAGGGCGAGGCCCAAGTATGGTGGAAATGGGCAAGTACCTCTAGAGACCTAGAGGCGAGGACATGGGCAGAGTTTCAGGAGCCGCTCACGCAGGCACTTTCCAGAGATCATGAGGCATGCGAAGGCTCGTGAGTTCCTGTGAGTCAAGTAGGGGCGATGGATCGTGATGGACTACGTGGCTAGATTCATGTGAGTTAGCCCGATACTATTATCGATTACGTGGCCACCGACTCGCCAAAGTTGGGGAGATCTCGAGAATGTCAAGCTTGTCCATTCGGGCGTGATCAGACTTCGTCTACGGGATGACCCATGGTCAGGGGATGCACCCCGACCACAGAGAGAGAGAACGAGAATGCACCAGCACCCTGGATGAGCGCTGCAGCAAGAGGGAGGATCAACCTTCTTCTAGTTCGGGGAAGAGGCAGAAGACTTCTGCTTCACACGAGTTTCAGGATCCAGGCCGTGGATCGCACTAAATGCCCAGATAAGAGGATATATTATCGCCGACTACCGACATGTGAGACTCCGGATCGCTCTGTAAAGACAAAAAGGATCCTGCAGATCGGGATACGCAAACCTTAGCCACGATGAGCAGAGAGAGCAGCGCTCATTCCTCCACACCCCAAGACGGTCAGAAAACCAGCTTCGCTTTGGTACATGAGCAACCTCTAAGAGCACAGCGGGCCGTGAGGAGCTAGAGGGCCGGGTCGCATTACATGTGACCTGGCAAAACGGATCTCTAAATGTGCAGGCGCACTATATGTTATTTCGTCGCAAACCGGCATATGAGGCCAGATTGTCTGTGCAGGAGGCAAGAGGTCTCATGGTGCAAAGGTCGTTACGCGTGAGTACCGACATGTAGGCTACGCTTCACTCGTGACTTGTCGACCAGGAGAAGATTTAAATCGATGCAATCATATCCATTAATCACAGATCTCAGGTGATGGATTTGACTCCCAGAGGTTAAGGTCTTTAGAGAAACCACGATAAGATGTTCTTCCTAGGAAAGTGTAGAGAGTTGACCTGAGCAGGTCGAGATTATGAGTGAGAGATCTCCGAGATTCCGCTCATGGTGGACCAAGGATCGGGGTCACGTATGGCACCATCAAGGCTCATATGCACTAGCAGCATCATCAAGGCCAGCCCAGTGTGGGTGCACTAAGTAGGGACATTCACCACTCTCAGCGAGCGTGGTCGAAGTTTATCTGACTAATATCCCTAATGAAGACCTTCATAGTTTGAATCAGAAACGAAGAGTAATTAAAGTGTGCTATGTAAAGCAAGAAGGGGGCCGCGAATTCCTGTGAGAAGCCCTGGAGAAGGGTAAAGAGACCGAGAGATCCCGACTTCGTGGGTAAGAGGACTCGGGGAGATATCCCGAATTTCTATACTGGGTAAGAGACCCAAGTGGAGGAATCCGAATTTCAAAGGGTAAGAGACCGCAGTTATTCAAATTTCAGATTACAGAAGAGGACTCGAGAATCCAAAATTTCTGTGGTGGGTGTAAGAGACCCGTAGTGCTTATCCGAAATTTCTATGGGTGTAAGAGACCCACGAGATATCCAAATTTCATAACGAAGAGGCTCGCAGCTGTAAGCCAAAGTTATGTTGCCCGAGAAATGAAAACACACGGCCAAAGTTATCGCACTTGCAGGCCGAAAGGATAGAGCCTAGAGTAACTCGAGATGAAAACACACTACTGCTATCACGTAGACTTAGAGTCGAGCGACAGGGAGTTAGGAGTGACTCGAGATTCGATACCCCTTTGAAATGGTATCGGTGTTGTCAGAGCTTCGGCGAAGGGCCTGGGTGATATGGACTAAGTTGACTATCCATGGAATCACAACATCAGGGCCTTGGAAGAAGGCTACACACAAAGTAAGGATTGTGTGGCTACACGTTGTGTGGATTATATTATTGTGTGTTAAAGGACACGCTTACGAAAGATAATTCCGGGTCATAAGGGCAGAGGATTATTACTCCTAGTGAAATTCGCCTACAACACAATAGATCAAAGGTGCAGTATACGAATGGCACCATGAGGCATTGTACGGGAGGCCATGTAGATCACCTCTCATGGCGTCGACCGAGGCGTATGAGAGCTCCATCACTGTCCCGATCCGATTAGAGACACCTCGAGAAGCGTGAGTTTCGATATTTGATATTGCCTTTCACGCTTAGAGCCAAGAGCTATGGCCGATGTGCGACGTCGACCCTTAGAGTTCGAGGTCAGGATCACGCCTTCTCAAGGTGATGCCTAAGAGAGGAGTGGTCGTTTGCAAGCGAGGGAAGCACGAGGTTCGTCGGGCCTTTCGAGATACTCGAGAGGGTAGTAATCGTTGCATGACGGCTAGCGCATCACTGAAGATGTCGTGTCCACGAGGTATTTCACGCCTCCATGCCCGAATTATACCCGATCCAAATTTCACATGGATCGGGGATGACCGAGGTCGACACTCCGATGGGACCTTCAAGAGGGACCAAGCAGGTATCATACCGTGGATCGCTCTTTACGACGCAAGACCGTGAGGCTAGTGAGAGTGCTATGGCGGCACTATGGAGTGGAGGAGCCAACGTGGGAGTACGAGGACACGATGCGGGCCACCTATCCCTTCTTGTTCAGGGATAAAGGTACGTGGTTTAGTCGTTTAAGGTTTAAATGACTGTTTACATGCATGGTAGAGTGCACGTTGCATATGCATGTGAGTGATTCTGATTGTCCAAAATTTTGGGATGAAATTTTGGCGAGGAGAATGAAGACCCGAGAAATTCCAATTTCTAGAAAATGGCAAAATCGTAATTTTGATTACGAAATTGTACTCTCGTTAAAATCCGAATTTATTCTCTAGATCTCAGATGACGAAACGGATTGCACCGTTGGAATCGTCTCGCGAAATCTAGCTAGCACGTAAAATTTAGTGGAATTCCGAGACAGTCGGAGTTGGCACGTTTTTCAAGGCATCGCGGTTCGGGTGCCGTAAAACGATTGTCGATGCTACGAAAGTCACATATAACAAGTACTCATGTGCCATAAGTGGTATGAGTATAGAAATTATGAAATGGACCGAGATAGCGCCTAAATGTCAAAACCCGAAGCATGACACGACGGTATTAAAGGAAAAGATTTAAATGATAATAAGACAAAACAAAGAATATGCTGCTCTTCTTCATTAAAATGCACTAAAACGTGAAAAGAGGAGGAGATAGTGAGCTACTCGTTTGGTTTTAGTGAGAGAAAGTCCACCTTCTCTCTAGAATCGGAGATCCGACCGCTTCAGCCAAGTAAGCATGAAAGCGGCTCTACGCTGAGAGGTCTGGGTAATCGAATTTGTGGAGTTTACTCAATCGAGAGGTAGGGTTTCTCCCTACTTGGGTTTTATTCTTTGTTTAAGAGCTATGTTAATGTTTGAGTTGAATGAGGCCGTGAGGGGTCGTTTGATCTGCTTCCAAATTCAGAACCGAGGTGTCGGGATTTTTGAACGGCGTGGATGTACCCATGACCGCCCACTCGCCATTTGGAGTGCCGCGGTGAAATGTGTGCCATGAATATGCTTTGATGTATGAGGGGCCTAATCGCCGAAATACGTTCGGCTAAAGTGAACTGATAAATTGTAACATGTGAACAAGAATCTCAGGTTTCCACTGCTCGAAATGTTGATCACAAATAATTTCAGGAAAGCATGTGTTCGTCGAAAGTGATTCGCGGAAATTGTTTTCGTTGATAATTGAATTTACGAATAATTTTCTCGTGTATTGAATTGTGTGATTTTAAATTATGCGAATATATGCATGGTGATATACTTGTACGTGTTATATGAGTTATCTAAATGGAAAATGGAATCATAATGCATTTCATATGACCGTGTACTTAGAAATTAGGTGAGCGCATGACATGGAAAAATTCGAAAGAAAACGAAAACGTTTTTTGAAAGCGAATTTGCCAGGATGAATTTCCAGAGAATAAGGTCAGAGATCATTCAAATATATCATTTCTAATAGACCATGACTCAGCTCTAAGGTTCTCCAACACATTCAATTCTGAGGATAGTCCCATATTTTTACCGACACTTCTAGTATAGTTTCGAAACAACAAAATTGTTTTGAAAAAGACGTTTCATACATGGCCAAAGTGTGTGAGGGAGCTCGATGAGGGTTCTGGTATGAGTCGATCATGTGTATTATCCAAGTGTGATCATATATTTGCTCAATATGTGGTTATTTCGAGCATCAGATACGCATCTTGTATAGGAGAGTAGCCCACTTGTGGTGATTCCACCATCAGCATTAGCTCAAATCTCATCGGTGGATATTATATTTTACAGTAATGGAGCTTAACGAAAATTCGGGTCTGTAGATTGAGGATTAAGAAAGTCGTCAGGTTGTTGATTATATATACATGTATTGAAATGTCTAATTTTAATATAGCAGATTGTGATAAAAGCCGAAGATTAGAATTTCTGTGAATCACAGATATAATTGGATTCATAGTTAGTATGTATTATGAGTATCACAGGGCCCAAGTGGTCAGATTACTCATGTGATTGATATATATTGCACTGCTTTGGGACAGTATATGTGTTTTGTGGCCTGGGTAGAGCTCCTCGTACAAAGGAGACTCGGCCCGATTTTCGTGAGAAATGCTCCGGTCACCCACATTCAATTTATGTTTCCGCGGTCGACCTGGGTATCAACACCCCTGCTTAGGTGTCACAGTGGTGGTGGGTATGATGACAATTATCTAAACATTTTATGGTAACAACCTAATATGAATTATTTTTAAATGAGTTAACTTGCCCTTAGTTTCTCATTCCTTATAAACTTTTTTTTAAAATATAATCATATTGATAAACCATAGTATAATTTTCCCCAAATAAATTACGACAAATTTTTATTTAAAATATTTATCTTTATATCAAATAATTAAGGATGAAATTTCAATTTTAAAAAGAAAAATTTAAAGATAAAATTATTAAATAAAAGTTTGTTGGAGAATTTATAAAATAAAAATGAAAAATATTTTTATAGGAGTGTTGCTTCGAAGATTATCCCTAATCAGTTATTAGGCGTTTTTTCCAAGCACACTATAAGAACTTATTAAGGGTGAATCAACTATCAGTTACTGATTACTCCTCCAATCAACTCAATCAAGTAGGGCTAAAAATTCACAAAACGTTCAAAATTCTTATAAAGGATATAAGTTAGTAAATGAAAAATATACCCTTAATGCTATAATATGAGATTTTTTTCAATAAAAAGTTATGAATTTCTTATGTGACAATGAGCTAAAAAAAATTCAAATAAAAAACCTAAAAAATTTTATTATGTGAAACCCCTATCATGGGGGTCCCGTTAACAATCCGTCAACCCGCGGAATACTCGTGGATGTCGAGTAACCCGACACCACACCATCGTGTCCCCTTTTCTGGGACCCATAATTTAAACGAAAATCGAAAGGTAGTCTCTTTAGTACCAGGAGCTCACCCAAATTACAACTTAGCAATTACATGGCAACAGACCCAATATTATACAACGACCAATATCCCAGATCTCATACGAGCAAAAATGGCAACGTAGAGCCCATTTGTATCCATACTCAAACATATAAGCACATGACTATAAACCATAGTCCATAAGAGTTTAAATTACATACTTATACAAATAAATACAACCCATATATTTATAACATATATCAAAGCCATAATCCCATTTTCTTCTCAATCCCGTCCTCTAAGGAGCGTCATCCACTAGTAACTGTCCTACACGTAAAATGTGGTTCCACGATCAAGTGAGCAAGCCCGCAGAGTGATAACTCTACAAGGGCTACTCACCTAAGTGCACATGCAATGGTCGCACAATCAAACACACATCCAAGTGCAACATACACATGTCTACCTGAATGTCTACATACCATGAATGAGACTCGACTCACCATGCCCCATGTACCAAGCCCTCGCCGGCTCCATCACTCAATATGTCATTGAGTAATATATCCATAGTCACTCACTGACTCATCTCACATATGCATATGCCAAATGTGACAACCGTCACTGGTATTACCAATGACCCATGTATCGAGCCCTCACCGGCTCCATTACCCAATGCAAGTGCCAATGGGCAACAAATCTCAAGTCAATCCCGACTCCTATCACACAACCCGAAGTCTATGTGATAAACATGATCTCGTCTTGGGCAATGTAGAACTTGATCACACTCCTGGGTCTCTTACACCCATGTTACAAAACTTTTCGAATCACACTGCAGGTCTCTTACACCCATGTTCTAGGCTTTTCACCTGAGGGGGTTAACGGTCCCCTTCTTGCTCTGCCTAACACACATTATTTATATTTATTTTTATGTTTTAAACAGTAAGACATCTATTGGACGTAGTCTAAAGTATGAGCTCACAACCCATTCATCAATCGATGATGAAATCTACCATATCCATGCACACACACCCCAATATGTTGATGTCCTCAGACATATGCAGGCTGCTAATGTCACTACAATTTCTCATGTTACATGTATGATGCACACTATATAAATATTCTAATCAATCAGATTTCATGTCAAGTACTACAGAACATAATGAAGATATAAAGCTCTATACACATTTTTACGCTAATCTTTATAGATATCGTGCGATTGGTTCATATAAGATTCATCAATACATGATTAAACAAGTAATGTCATATAGTCTTCCTTAGGCTAAATCATGGAAATTCATACCCAATACAATAGCCTACAGCATTCAATGTAATGGTCATGTCAAAACCCAGCTATTTACATCGACACAACCAAATAACCTACACACTTGGTGAAAAACATAGATTTTCAATTAAGGCCAGACACCAACGCCTTCCCATGTGCACATGAAAGGAATTCTGATCAATGGGATTTCATAGAGTCTTAATAACACCCTAAATGGAGTTCGACGCGGAAGATATGGTCAGTCAAGCTTCGAGGCAAACAAAATGTAAATGACCCTCAGGTCCCACCTGCACACTTGGTACAAACACCAAATTTTAGCAAGGTTGTGGATACCAATTACTCTCTACAGGCATATGGCTAGGTTCTTGACTCAATGAGCTTTCCATAGAGTCTAAGAACACCCAAAACGGAGTTCGGACAAAGGTGTTATGACCTTTTCATTCAAAACTGGTCAATTTACTCTGCTTACACTAGAATCAGTCTGTGATACCTGAGTTCAGGGGTCTTAATCCATAATTTGACACTGGTTCTTTGTACTCATTTGAAGATACAGTTCTTAGGGCTCTTCTCCAACTGGAATCACCCAAATCATATCATCGAAACTCAAGATATGTCCTAAACAACCAAGACTACCTGGGCTAAACAAACGTAAATCGCTCAACATACCCTTTGAATGCAATAAGTTTAGTGGAGAATTGATAGACCTATTTCAAGGAAATATGTTATCCTATAAGTCTAGTTTAGACAAAAATTAGAATCACTCAATTCGGATGAGTGATGACCAAGTTATGGCCAAAAATCAATCACGGGGTCTCAAAACAGAGGAGGAAAACTACCTGAACATAGCTCCACTTTGAATACATTTCTGATTCCAAAGGGGTCGAAATTTGTATAGACTTATTTCAAGGAGATATGTTCTCCTATAAGTCTAATTTATCCAGAAATCGGACCACTAATTCTATATGGGACATGTTATGGCCAAACACGCCATGGGGGGGCCTGAGGAAAAAATGGGACAACATTCACTTGACACACATGCACAGTTCTTAGAATAGAATTAAATCGTAAAGAAGATAAAACCTCACCAATTTGCGATTTCCTAGGACAATCGCCTTTCTGGGCTTCCGTGAAAACCCTGACTGACCTGGCGAAATCTTCGCGATTCTGGCATCTACGTCGCAAATTTTCATCACAGAGAACAACTTAATTTCTACCGAGCTCGAACTCGACAAACCCTTAAATCGCTAGAGAAGCTTGCTTTTTTTTCTCCCTCCTCTCTCTCTCTCTCTCTAACGTTTGGTGCTCGACCAAATTGTGAGATCTTTCTTGATTCTAGATATTTCTTGATATTTATACATGAGACACACCACATGTCACGCTTTCCCGGTCCGTTTTTATTCCGAAACAATTTATTTCGTCCCGATTTCAGTTCCATCTATCTTAAATGAATATTCTTTAAATATTTGATATTTTTTAGGATTTTTCTAAAAATCTCGTTTTTGCGGTCCACTCGACGCTGGCCACCGAAATTTGCAAAATCCGATCGTTCTAATTTAACGAATTATTCTGCGATCAGATTAAGAAGACAATTCCAACTACAAGCCCGTTTTGTCATCCGAAATCTAGAAAGAAGTCTGACAAAATTACCATTTTGTCATTCCTAGCAAAATTTCTAGGTTTTCCCCAACTCTTACAGATTAAATGCTATCAAAAGAAATATATTAAATTAAGTAAATTTTAAATTGCAAATAAATTTTTATCATATCAAGCATCTTTTTTTTCTAAAGGATAATGTCAAACATCTTTAAAAATTCTTTAAAAAAAAATTTGAATAAAATTTTAATAGTTTCACAGTTATTGTAAATTATCAGAAAAGTTTTGTTTGCTTATTTGTTATTTAATTCACATGTCTGATAATTTAAGAAATAAAGGTAAAATTAAAGTGACACGTATAATATAAAATTTTATAATTACATTTCCAACTGATAGAGTTAAGGGACATTTCCGAATGTTATTATTATTTGCATTAATTTTAAAAAAGACCGAAGGTTACATGGTATGTTTTTTAATTTGAATCATAACTATCCTTTAAACATAATTATCCTTTAATAAAATTATTAATATATTATATTATCTAATTTTAAATAAATTAAAATCTGTATATATGATATCCAATTACAGGAAAATTCATTTTAATTTCTAAATAATGGTGTAAAATAGGTGGCACCTAATTTTCTCAATATATAATATTTAAATATTAATCACTTATTATAATTAATTGAATATTCTAATTAACAGATAAGTTTCGGATCCCAAAAATGTCAGAATTGATGATAGAATCGGAGCACTGAGGCATGGGGCTTTGTCTTA
The DNA here is from genome assembly GCA_016808115.1 of Tetrastigma voinierianum. Lineage (NCBI taxonomy): Eukaryota > Viridiplantae > Streptophyta > Magnoliopsida > Vitales > Vitaceae > Tetrastigma > Tetrastigma voinierianum. The sequence continues at coordinate 693,288 of JAEQBH010004451.1, forward strand.
GGCAGAGCTGGAAATTCGGGTGGGTCAATTGGGCTTAGTCGGGCTCACATCGGGCCAAAGGAAAAATAGATTGGATCATGCCTAATTTATATCGGATTGTCATTTTATTGGCCTAACTTAGCCTTATACTAGGTCGGGCTAACAGGGCAGCCAGACCCTATATATATATGGGTTCCTTGGTTTCAGATTCTTATTCGTATCGTCCTTATCTCCTACTTCTGGGTTCGATTATGTGCATCTATGGACGGTGCAGAGCTGAGCTGAGAGAGAGAAAGAGAGACCCCTCCCACTATTGAAAGAGAGGTGAGAATAATGGATAAAAGCTGTCATTTCTCTAGTGGCTCTACCATCACTACTAATACCACCAGCACTTCTAGCAGCAGTAGAGATCATTACCTCAATAAAATCTCTCACAAGATCTCTAAACCTATTATCAAAAGATCTACTATTGATCCTCTCTCTCTCTTTCTCTCTCTTTCCCACCCAAATCGCAGATACTTAGACAATCTTGCAGATGGATCTTTCATTTCTAGATCTACCCCTCTCCATCTTCCACCTCTTCTCCTCCGCCGTCTCTTCCGTGGATATCCCCCTCAGTGCCAACCTCACCGCCTCCAACCTCAACAAAAAAATGGGACTCCCCCAACTCCAGCTTCTCGCTTGGCTTCATCGTCGCTAGTCCCACCACTTCCTTCTACGCAGCCATCACCTACGGCGGTGTCCCCATCTGGTTGGCTGGTGGTGCCTCCCCAGCCGTCGTTGACTCCGATGGATCATTCTGCTTCCTCACTTCCGGTAACCTCCAGCTAGTAAGTGGCAACGACACCGTCCTCTGGGAATCCGACATCGACGGTCGTGGCGTCGCATCCATAACCCTCTCTGACTCAGGTAACATGCCCACTTTCGAATACCTAACAGATGCGATCGTTTCCTCTCAAAATTTCTCAACTTCCAACACTTTGCTCTAAGGGTTATATTCATTTACTCTAGCTAAGTTTGGAAATCTCACTCTTAAATGGAACGCTAGCATATCGTATTGGACTCAAGGGTTAAACTCTACTGTTAATAACAGCTTGACTTCACCCATACAACCACCAAAACCCCAAAGGTTGTTATGCACGATCTGTTGCCAAGAGAGGGGCTCCACCGACGAAGGAAGAAAACAGAGGATAGTGGTAAGCCTAGCAGCAAAGATGCCCCTGAGAATGGCAAGAAAGAGAAGCTCTTAGTTTCAATCATGCTTGCTAGAAGGAGAAGGAGAAGGCAAACGACGAGAAGGAGAATGTGTTTTGTAAATGGAAATTAGGGTTTGGGGGACAATATATGTCACATCCCCATCCCTATTAGCATAAAAGTCGCCACCACACGTAAACCTCAACCGTTACTTCCCGACGATTAGAGAACCCCCGTTGTCAGAAGACCCGGTAAAATCTAAATTTTCTCGAAATGAAACTGGCATTTTTGGCCAAAACTGAAATTTTTCTAGATCTCTGATGACAAAACCCGACTCAAATGCGAATCATCCGCGAAATCTAACTACCACATCACCCCGTCAATCTCGAAACACTAATTTCCACGCTGGCAAGACCTACTGTTACGTACCTCAAAGTAATAATACGTCGCAAAGATTGCACGACTGAACTGATCACGGTGACAGGCAAGTGTCAAAATAGTGAAAAAATGGGACATTATGGGAATTTTTTAATTGTTAATTGAATAGGACAAAACATGAATAGTTGTCTTCAAACGGAAATGAAACTGTGATGAGCTTATGAAAACTAAGAAGAGTTTCTGAGTTTTGAAACCCAGAGAGAAAGACCTTCTCTCTGTAGATTTACTACCATTCACCGCCGCTTCTCGACAGAAAGAAGAAGAAAGTCGCTCTACGCGGCGAGGCCTACACGTGGACACCACTCGCAGTTCAAACCCAAAGAGTAAGTGACATTTTTCTACTACTGCTAATTCTTGGCCAAGAAATACGTAGCCTATTAGAATATTCAAACCCTGGCCTCAAAAAAGCTTTGAACCGAGTGGAGAAAAATTCCTTATTTATGTGGTCGTGAATGAGAATCCGATGGGTTCTCACTCGTTTCACGCACAATAATAAATTTTTAAAGGAATGTATTCGTCGAAAGTGATTCAAATCAATTACTGTGTTTGTTAATTAGCCCATGTGAGCTAATTTCGTGTAATTGATTGAGAATTTGCATAACATGCTTTATGTGATTTAATTATGTTAATATATGTGCATGTGAATATATTAGCATGAATGTGTGTTGAAATTGGCATCATGCATTCCATATGCACTAGTGGCACCCCCTGTAATATTGTGAGCTGAAAGTATTTATTAATAAATGAAACAAAACGAAAATGGTTTAAAAGACTTAATTTGAAGATTTTCCACACTGCTCTAGAGAGACGTCCTCCAAATATATCACTTCATGAGGACCATGATCAAGTAGTATAGTTATCCAAAGAATTCGCCTCGAAAGAGCCCAATATTTTTATCAAATTCGATAATATTTTTCGGTAACAAAAACTTTTATTTCAAATTGGATATTTTTACTCTGACGCCAGTGATACGCGGCGGAAATGCATGGCGACTCTGATATGATTACTCGCATATTCGAGCAGTTCATGAAATCGCCAATTATCAAGCCACATGCACGCGCACTTAGCGGAGTAAAACCGTATAAATTATCACCGCGCTTTGCTCACCTTGTCGAGGATCACCATTTCAGTACAAAGAGTTTATCGGCTGCACTCATTAGGAGGTCGTTTGAGAAGAAAAGCCAATCCAGGGCTTTATGTTATCAGATAACATGTATTGGGGAATATTGTGAATTTTAATATATGTTTGAATTAAGAGTGATTTATTAACCTTTGAACTATGGTATATAGTTGGTGTATTTTATAGGTACTGTGTATGTTCAAGAGGTCGTTTTAATCATGTACATATCTTGATATTTGATGTTTGGGACAGTCAGAATGGTGAGAGAGCCTCCCGTATAAGCCGAGAATCCGCCCGATTTTGATGAGCGAGAAGCTCAAGTCATCTCTAAGAGATCCACGGTAAAGATTCCGCAGTGCTGACGGCTTATCAAACTGACCCCCTGTGCTTTGGGGTGTCGCTTCAGACGAGCTTGGTAAACGACACCTGAGCCTCGTGCCTGGGTATCCATAAGTTTAGTCCTAATACCGCTCACGCCTTGTATCGCAGCATGTGCATACGACTACCTAGCTGAGGGACTCAGGGCTTTCAGCCGTGTTCATAAGGGGTAAGAACATCACAGCTTGGTAAAGCTCGATGTTAGAGTTAGGTATGTGATTACCTAGGCAATCACGGGACAGGATTAGAACACTACATGCACTTTGTTTTATGTGATTGTGTGATTGTTGTGATTGATGTGTGAATGGTGTGCATAACATGAATCTATGTGTTTGAGGTGATTTGTGTGCTCGTGAATAAAGACATAGGAAAAATAAAAAATATTGAACACTAGGTTTAGTGTGAGAACAATTATTTGAGAAATTTTGGGCAAATAGTCTAGGAATTAATGAAAAATGATGTGAAAATTTTTTCTAAGGTTTTACAAAGTGAGTAAAATGGAAAAATAAAAAAAAATAATAAATTTTAATAAATTTATTTATTATTGAAATGAAAAAAAAGGAATATTTTTTGGGGTGATTTTCCAAGAGTGTGAATAAAATAAAATGAGCCAAAAAAAAAAAAAATCTACTCAAAAACATTTTTTTTGGCAACTGGACAGGCTACTGCCCATGTTTGGTGCTAGGTCACGATACAACTGATTGTATCGTGACACAGCAAGGCTAGGCATGGCCTGGGAGACAGGCCTGGGAGACAGGCCTGGGCGCGTAAGGGCGCATAGGGGCGCACATGGCAGGCCACGACACGGCCAACCACGCCCACAACACGGCCAAGGGAGGCCACAACACCTACGGCAGCCGCGCGCGCCGGCCCCGGTCAGACTTATGCCTATACAACAAATGCACATGACCTGAGGTAGCTCGCTACTAGGTTGGTCGCTGATGTAAGACGCGCTGAAATAAGCAGGAGCATGGCATGATGGAGTCATGGAGCATATGCGACAAAGATGCGTTATGGCGCACAAGACACGGCTGACATGGCCTCCTAGGGCCTACGATACCTACCGACCATAGGTTGGCGACATGATCGCCATGTCGCGACACGGCCACAACACGATCACGATATCGGCCGCCAGGGGCACAGCATGGCGCACAAATTCTAAAGTTCGTAGGTGCACCGGGTGCACCCAACCTAGTTTTTGGACTCAAAGGTAATCGCTTTCAGTCAACGCCGATATCGTTTCGCGAACATTGTTCACAAGATTTTTCAAAAAATAAAATCAAATCAAATCAAATCAAATGAAATAAAATCTTTTAAAAATGAAATTTTCTAAAATAAAATTTTTGTTGTTAAATATGATTTTATATATTGAATTATTGTCTTGCATTTCCTATGAATGCAAGGATATTATGTATGAAATATTTTTCTGTACATGAATAGTGTCTCAGGGCTGTGGTTAAACCTTAGAGATATTGCATTAGAATTTAACTGTCAGACATGTGTAGATGGCTGAATAAGGGCAAGGACTGCAGGTCGTCCACTCTGCACGGTCAGTTCCACCAAGATTCGACCACAGCCTCTGAGGTCAGATTGCTACGTCGCTGGCTGCACAGCAGTAAAGCAGCCGTGGAGGTCCGGAGTACCTCCGTGAGGTCTGCGGCACATCATCCTCCGATAGCCATAAGGGAGGAGATCCGATATGGGGGGTAATTTCACCAAGTTCATGCAGTTTCGAGAAGGTGTCGAGGCTATGGATTACCTCCGACACAACCAGATTAGACTAGTTGTGTTCCGCCATAAGCGAGGGGCCCAAGCATGGTGGAATCAAGCAAAGAATTTCTAGAGACCCGTAGGCAATTTACGCGTGAGTTCCAAATGTACTGCCCATGGTAAGTATCGGTTAATCGCGAGGCATACAAAGGTCAGGAGTTCCTGTATCGCTAGGGACAATGACCGGTGATGGATTATGTGGCTAGCTTCAGGAAGCTAGCCCATTTTGTTGATGACTATGTGGCCACGCATACGTCAAGGTCGAGATTCAGAACTGGCCAAGTCATCTATCTCTGTAAGTGTGGATTATAGACTTCGCCTACGTGACACGGACTCTATGGTCAGACCGCCTCTGGCCATGCAGAGAGAGATCGAGGATGCTCTGAGCACTCCTGGACAATAAAAAGCTAGTAGCAAGAGGAAGGAGAGTCGGCCTTCTTCTAGTTCCCAGAAAGCAGCGAGGGCTTCTAGCTCACGAGGGTTCCAGGTCGCGCCATCCGCGAGGACAAATTAGAGTCACGGCCCGGGCGGGCATATGGTGTGCTACCATTGCCGCCAGCCTCGATTATATGCAGGAGGGATAACCCCAAAGACAAGGGATCCTGTGGTTTCGGACAACGCAGCCCCAGGCCACGGTAGGACAGAGGATATGATATTCCTCCACATCCCAAGATAGCCAGCGAAACTGGGCCAGCCTCGTGGAGCCGCACAATCACCCTCCCCTACACGTGCAAGCCGTAGAGGCTGTGTTACGGGCCGAGGCAGAGGACGAGGCCCACATTCAGGGACGTCGGGGGTCTGGGTGGGCGTGTCTACGTCATATACCACCTACGAGTCAAATAGATCAACCGCCATAGTTGCGGTACGTTTTGCCATCTCGCCTACGGGCAAGAGCATTTGATTCCCTGTGCTTCGCATCTGGCCCATTGCTACATCGCTTGTGATAGAGTTAGCTTAGAGGTTGAGGCCTTGTAGAGGAGCCAGATGTGAGTCTCTCCCCAAGGATTGTGTGGCGAGAACAGTGGATGATAAGTCGTGGTCAAGGAAAGCCAGATCCTGGGACCTCTACCACAAAGGAACTTGAGGATCATGGACATGTCGAAGTTCGACGCCATCCCGGGATGGATCGGGCCGACAGCCTTACGTATCGCTATCAATCGTGTGAGCGTAGATGGCACCGCCTACGTGTGACTACAAGACTCGTTGCACTGTGGGACAAACATGATATTTCGCCTGCACAATGCACGAGTCCGTGTCGTGACGGGTCATGTTAGCTAACGCTTCTACCTCGAGGATCAGGTGAGCACCGTACTTAGATCTACCTCGAAAACTGTATATGAGGATGCTTCCGAACGAAGACTCCGGGATTGCCTCCTCGCAGAGAGTGGCAGACTCGTATTGAGTTACACCCGGTGCACTTCACCCATCTCTATGACTCGCATAGATGGCAACTTACAGTCATAGAACTCGCAGTCCAAATCATAGAGTTACGACAAAGTGTCTATTGCACGAACACTTCACCATGGGGCGCTCCTATTCTATTTCATAAGAAGAAGGATAAGACCTTCGACCAAGGCATTGATTACAACAATGAACAGGTTACGATGAAGAATTCCGTGACCTATCACGAGGATCGATGATTGTCAGACTAGCTGAGAGAAGCGCGAGTCTACTCTAAGACATACCTTCGCACTGGTTACCATCAGATGAGGTTAGAAGACAAATATCCCTAAAGACGTAGCTTCTGCATTTACGCCTGAGTTTACTTGATGCTCCTTGATTTAATTAACGCGCCAAAGAAGATTCATGCACTTCATGCATGGCATTCTAACCCTACCTGGGACCGCCTTGTGTACTTCGCGATGACATTTTGATCTACCTCAAATAAAGTACATGGGTATCATTCGAGGATCGTGTTACATTTGTCGAGAGATCACTGGGCCAGACGCTAAGTTCAAGTATGTGAGTTTCACTTACTCGAGGTGAGATTTTAAGACACGTGGTGTCGCATCAAAGGTCATGGACCCAGAAGGTCGAGGCCGTGACGAGTCGAGACGCCGAAGTCGCCGAGATAATGAAGCTCGGGATCACCGGGTACTACAGAGATCTTATCGTGATTTCTCCCGATAAGCAACACCTATGACGAGATCGAATCAAGGAGGTCAAGTTTGATTGGGATGACCAATGCGAGGAGGCATTTCAGGAGTTGGTTATGAGGGCTTACTACGTTTCTCATTCATAGTCCCATTGCAGGACAGGGTACACAAATGTATTATGACACCGAGGGCCTGGACCGGGATGGCTTTGATGCACCGTGAGGGTAAGAGCTTATGGTTCCGCGCTGAAGAATCATGAGCAGAATTACCCACACGACACGGAGTCACACCGTAGTCTTCACCTCAAGATTCGCGCCACTTACTTATATGGTGAACAATTGAGGTACTCGCACTCATAAAAGTTCAAGATATTTTCATGCAATGGGACCTCAATATGAGGCAAACGCAGAAGGACGAGTTTCTGTGAGGATTATGACTTCACTTCAGATACCATCTCGTAAGGCAAATATGGCGGCCGATGCACTCACCTAAGTCACGGAGCATCGCTAGTATACCTCGGGAGTGGCGATACCGAGATCGTGGGACAATTAGCTACAAGACAAATGAAAGATCGTGGCATGTCGGGAGTTTAGCGAATTACATCACTATTGGAGCGTGAGTGATTGAGTCCCAAGGGCCGGACGCAGAGATAGTGTCCATCAGTGACCGTGTAATAAATAAGTATAGGTGTGACGAGGGTCGACCATCCACAGATGGTAGTCTTCGTGATAGAGGACGAGTAAAGGGTTCCCAATCATTCACTGAGAGAGGAGATTCTCAAGGAGTTTCACTACTCGACATCATCGCACATCCAGTGGAATGAAGATGTACCAGATCTTCGTCGACGCATTCACTCTGAGCGGATAAGGAGACACGTAGGACTTTGTCTGACAATGTCTCACGTGGTCGCCAGTTATGTTACACCGTACGCCAGGCTACTCTAAACTCATCGAGGCTGAGTGGAAGTGGGAGCACGTCAATGATGGATTTATGACACACTGCCACTTTAGACACCACAGGACATGATGTGCAGATGAAAGGGATAATGACCCATCACTTAAGCCTGGGTGACATTTTCTAAATTAAAGTGATGGCCTTCACATTGGAGAGATTCTCGCAGATTGTACATTCAAGGATAATCTGGGCTTACATGGAGTACCAAGATCCATGGTTCGATAGAGACCTCGAGGTTTACAATGACTTTTTAAAGAGTTTTCAAAGCATGGGCACACCTGGCCACCATGAGTATAGCTTTCCACCCACAAACAGATGGTCAGTCAGAGAGGATTATACAAGTTTTAGAGGACATGCTGCGAACCTGCGTCCTGGATCATAAGGGTAGTAGGGAAGAGCACTTGCCCTTAGTGGAATTCGCCTATAACAACAGTTATCAGGTGAGTATACAGATGACACCATATGAGGCATTATATGGGAGCACCACAGTCACTATATGTCGGGACCAAGGGAGAGACTCCATCATCGGGTCCCGATCGACAGGACACCTCCTAGCGAGCTTGATACGACAAACAGCCTTCTCACAAATTAAAGCCTTCTGTAAGAGCTTATATTATGTACGACGCCGACCCTTATTCGAAATGATCACGTCTTCTCAGCGATGCCTAAGCAGGAGCAGGTCGTTCCCAAGCAAACGAGGGAAGCCATCACCGAGGCTTTCGTCAGTCTTCAAGATACCAAGAGGGTAGGCACTCAGAAGGCACGGCTGGGCTTACCACCCGTGCCATGTTAGGTGTCCACGAGGTATTTCACGCCTCCATGCTTCTGAGGTACACCCGCATCCAAATTTCATGTAGCTGATCGGAGATCGAGGTCGATTACTCCGATGGTCCTTCGAGGAGGACCAGCAGCATTATGGATAAATGGATCGTTCTTACGACGCAAGACCGCTGAAATAGCGAGGGTGCGCATGGCAAAGACCGCGGAGCTGAGGAGTCAACGTGGGAGCGCGAGGACATGATGCATGACAGATCCACTTCCTAGTGACAGAAATTCGCCGTTAACTCCACAAGAACCTCCCGCACCCAAGCTCGATCAGTGTCACAGGTTAAGTCACGTAAAATCATTAAATCAGATTGGAAAAATACGGGTTATAAAATTTTTCACTTTTCTATCAAAATCACACCTTTAATTAACAACCGGCAAAGATAACGACCGTGACTAAGTGGTCGTCTTAAATACAAAAATCAATTGTGATATAAAAATACACTCCCAATATTTTCCAAAATCCAACTATAACAACAATAAAGGACCTCCTGGCCCTCATCAAATATAAGATAAGGATCAATCCAATATAAGTTTATCGCAACCTGTTTTTCTCAAAACCACGTGATGCATATTTTACAAAAGATATTTACATATACAAATGTCACCTTTTAAGTTTTACTAGTTTTAATTTACACTTATCTTATATATAATCACAACACAAGGCTCAGATCGAGGATCTTGGAAAGATCTTTCGCTTCAACACCTCGCACTAAAAATTATTTTAAAAATTAAACCGTGAGCCAAACGCTCATGAGTACTATAAGTTCTAAATGCCGCGTCATTGCTTGTACTCTCCCAATATGAAAATTCGCATAGTAAATGGTCGTAAACTGCGGCGAGAAACAGTTTCTATGAAAATCATTTCAAAACTGCTTCTAAATTATTTTCGCTGCTAAACTAAGCTTCATTTTAAAACTGCTCAAAACTAATTTCGCCACAAAACTGCTTTCATGGTGGCTAATATCCGAAAGCTATATTGTAAATCAAGTAACAACCACTCGTGGGCCCATTTCCGAAATACCCTAGACTGATGCCCTAACCCTGAACTCCGCACTCCAGAGTGAACCCTAACACCACCCACATGGTCCAGGAATGACTACGATCTATATAGCATACTGGAACTTAATCCAAAATGCTCCTGATGGAACTTCTAACCAACACCTCATCGCTATGTACTAAGTCAGCGCGCTAACTATATACCTCGAATGTGCAGAGGGCGACTCACTATATATATTCTAGATCTAACCCCCAATTGCCGACCAGGCAATATAGTTAGTCATAATATCCCATAACCTAGCCATGCACAATCCGAAATACATCTGACCGAAACTCAGGCCGCCATCTAGGGTTTTGCTAAACCAGTCAAACTGCTTCTTAAATACCGAATCGAACATGTCCGAGTATAACAATCGGGAGGTAAAAAAATGCTTTTATAAATCTATATTTTCAAAGCACTTACAAACTTGTAATTTAAACACTTTCGCGAAAATGATTTTGAGCACTACACCTTTTTCCACTAATTTCTTTTCAAATCTTGTCAAGCACTCTAGATTCTCGCTCTGATGCTCAAATCGCTCTACACACCATTCACATTTGAACGCTTCGTCAACGCTTTTAACCATAAAACATATACAGTGCTTTCAGTGAATTACATCGAATCTAACTTCATCTCTAACAAAACTTTACGTGCTAGTCCTATTCGATATGGACATCGATAATATGATGTGAAATTGACCAAAATGTCCATACACATTAAATGCCCTATAAAAACTATCTGTTTTAGTCAACTTTTGACTTAAGGGACTTTCCATATAGTCTAAAAATACCCGAAACATTTTTGAAAATTCGTCCTGACTTTGTCCGACTACACTCCCGAAATTTCAATCAAACTGGCCCATAAATAGTCCCAAAATTTAGCCCCGACCGTAAGAACACAAATTCCAAAATTCCTACAAAATTCCTAAACTCGCCTTAAAAATTTTGGGACTAAAGTTTACGACATTTCACGGTCTCCAAGAAAATTTCAAAGCCATTACATAACCTTGTGCTTGAAATAACACAATTAGCAAATTTTCTACCTTTTAGAGCTTGACAAAAGGCTAAGATATTGGTACCCATGCTATAGCTCACAGAACTCAACTTTGCCTCTACTTTTCTGATGAAAGTTTACTGGCCCGATTTTTCGTGAACTGGCTGAGGCTAAAGAGAATAAAAACTAAAATCGCCTGCCTTCTCTCTTTCTGACGCTCACCGTCCGTCCCACGCCCACATCTCATTTTTAATGTTTTGATTTTTCAAGTTTAATTATTCTTTTCTTTAATTATTCTTATTATTTAGATAAATAATTTATATATCCCCATTCGAGTCTATTTCTATCTCGAAAATTTTTATTTATCATAATTGAATATTCTTTAAATATTTGTCATTTTTCGAGATTTTTCTAAAATCCCGCTGTGTTTCACTCTAAACCGTCGCTAGAAATTGCAAATATTCCGATCGGCCTCTCGAATTCTAACTTAAACTTTCCTGGTTACTAGGATTTCTCGAGACTAACTTTAACAAGTACAGCTTGTTTCGCCATCCGGCATCTGTAATTTTCTAGCTTCCCGAACCATTCTCAGAATTTATTATTATTATCCCTTTTAAATTTTCACAAACTATATCTTGAATTCCACCCCAAAACTTTTCCTTAATTGCAAAAGCGCTTACAATTCTAAAACAACTTTCAAAATTCTATTACAAGACTAAAATAATTAAAGAAGTTCTGGTGCACATACTAAGACACATACCGCATAACTTCTGTGACTCGGGTGTTACAAACTCTCCCTCTCTGGGCAACATTTCGTCTAAACGAACAAAACTAATATAAAGCAGTGACAAATTAATCTAAAAACAACTGAGGATATCGACATCACAAGATCTCGAGCCTACCCCACATAGCCTCCTTAATCCCATGATTCCCCCATAAACAACTGAGGAATGATCTTATTCTGCAAAATCTGCTCTTTGCGATCTACTATCTCGCACGGCCGCTTTTATAGGTCAAATTATCCTTAGTTCTACGCCGATCTCTCGAAAGTACGGGAGTGGACTTCGGGAATGTACTATGAGTACGACATGAAGCACACAGAACCTTAGACAACTCGGAGGAAGGCTCCACCTATATAATGGGTCCCACTCCTCCGGCAATAATCTCATATGGCCCTATGTATCTGGGTCTCAGCCTTTCCGTCTTCCAACCGAGAACACCTTCAAGGGGAAACTACAAGACCCTATCGCCACCTTAAACTATAGATCCCTACGACGTTTGTCCGCATAACTTTTCTCTGTCTGGTCCTCACATTCCTGGAGTCCGCCTCGACAACTGGATCTATCTGGCAAACTGCACTAACTCGGGTCACTCGCCTCCCTCTCTCCTACTTCATCCCAAAGATACTCGAGCAATGATACTTCCTACCATACACGCTTCACGCAGCCATGCCTATACTGATTGATAACTCAAGTATCGTAGCGTAACTCCATCGTAGATAAATGCATATCCCAGCCTTCCTTTAAACTCTATTACGATGCTCTAAGCATATCCTCTAGTGTCCACGGCTTTTCTCCTCGACCACCATCGCCCGAGGATGGAAAGTCAGGCTAAAGTGCAATCGAGTCCCCATGGCATCCCCAGAACCGACCAAAAATCCTGACGTGAATCTCGGTCTCCGCCCGGCATCATCGATAGAGGAACACCATGTAATCTAATCCATTCCTCCACATAATCGCCAACTGTCCAACTGGTCATCATTACTAATCGAGAAAAGGGCCGATTTCGCTAGTCTATCCACTATCACCCATATGGCATCGTGTCGCTCCGAAGTTCTCAAGCTCCTGAACAAAACTATAGTGAATCATCCCACTTCCATACAAGAATCGAAGGGTCGATCTTTTCTCGTTGTGCTTCTGCTCGCTTTAATTACCGATGTTGTGCATCCGGATACGAAACTGCGAATTTCCTTTTCATGCCCTTCCACCAATAATGCTCCCTCAGAGTATGATACATCTTGGTGCTACCAGGGTGCATGGCATATGCTGAAGAGTGAGCCTCTTCCATGATTTCCCTTTTTAGTTCACCTATTTCAGGTACACACATTCGATTCCCTCTAACTATTAGCGCCATCGTCTGATCCGAACTCGTTTCCTACCACCCTCAATCTCTCGCCCTCAACTTAATCATCTCAAACCTCGCAATCTTCTCATCCGATCCACGAGAATGGGGACGAACATAAATGATGCCAATGGGTCCTCAGACGCCCACCGCAACTCGAACTCCCAAAGATCTCAACTCTATCAATGGGAGATATACTGTCGCAGATACATAAACCCTCCTAAGCTTCCGACTTAAGGCACTCCGCCACTATACTGCCTTCCCTGTGATGGCAATTCTCATTATGCAATCATAATCCTTAATCAACTCCAACCACCTACGCCGGCCTTTTAAGTTAAGCCTCTTCGAGTAAAGATATATCAGCAGCCTTATGATCGTGAATATCCACAAGGAACACCATATAGATAATGTCTCCATATCTTAGAGCTTAAAACCACCGGCCGCTAGGTCTAAATCATGGGTTGGGTAGTTCTGCCAGGCTTTTTTAAATCGACGGAAGCATAAGCTATCACTCTACCATCCCGCATCAAACACACCCTAATTGTCCGGGAGGCATCACTATATACCACATAACCGGTCCTTCTCGACGAAAAGCACACCGAGTTTGCCGCCAACTCCGTCTCACTCTCCTCAAAACTATGCCGGCAGTATCCGACCACTAATTTCTCGATCCTTTTTCAATAGATTCACAACTGAGTTGCTATCTTCAAAATCCATCAACAAATTTCCTGTGAATAACTCGCCAATCCATGAAACCGCGAACTCGTAATACGGCGGCTCCGCCTCCGCTCACTATAGCTTCGATCTTCCGAGGGATCCTACACCTAATACCTACGAAATGACATGACCCAAGAAAGCTACTTGCCTAACCAAATCACTTACTAAACTACGTATAACCGACGCCTCTAAGAAGTCGCACATCGGTCTCGAGATGCCTCGTGATGTTCCTCCGAACCCGCTCGAGTACACTAGGAATGTCATCAATGAATGATCACAAACTTATCTAAATACGGATCAACACCCCGTTTCATCAAATCCATGAACGCAAATGGGCATTAGTCAATCCAATTGCATCACTAGGAACTCATAAAGGACCGACTTCGCCCCGAAGGCGCCTTAAACATCATTCTCTGACCAACTAATGGTAAACACCTAGTCAATCTTAGAATATACCTGAGATCCATGCAATTGGTCAAATACCATCTATACGAGGAAGCTCTGACATCGGTTGCGTATTGTCGCCGAGATTCAAATTGCCTATAGTCTATACACAACCGTAGTTTCCATCTTTCTTCTTTATGAAGAGAACCGAGCTCCCCACCTGGAGGTACTAGCCCGATTTAAGCCCTTACTTAGCAATTCTCCACCAGCCTTCAATTCTTTCAATCAGCCGGGCGCCATTCTCGTATGGAGGAATGGATATTTGGCCAACCCCTAGAACTAGTTCAATAACGAACCTCACTTCTATCCGGGTAAACCTCAACATCTTCCGAAAGACATCTGAACTCTCACTATGGGATGTCTTCCAAACAGGTCCCCTCATTCTATCCACTACAAATGCCAAATAACCCTGCACCTTTCTCCAAGCATTTTCGAGGTGGTCATGGCATTAATGAGATCTAGGGCGATCTCTTCGATTCCCCGAAATATCACGCCGGGTTCCTCCGTCGAACCAATTCACTTCTTTCTTATAGCACCCAGGTGGCTCATGCCCGGATAACTACCCATACCCAAGATTATATCGAAATCATGGATACCTAATCATCAAGTCTCGGAAAAAATCCTTATTCCGGGATCACCAATCTACTACTGAACTATCCTTTCTGATGTCATGATCCTATCGCACTGAACCAACACCATACGACCATCTACATAGCCGACTCTATCCGCGCTCTCGAATGGTACGAAATAAATGAATGAGTGGCTCGGTCCACTAATGCATATGCATCAGATCAGAACCGAAATCATACCAAGAATCACGCCCATGATGATCCGCCTCCTGGCCAGGCGATCAGAATACCCGAAACTGAGCACGAGTATCACTCTCCAACTGGCACCTGGGAACGCCGCTCCGCACCCCTACCGCGATTTACCGCATGTCAGACGCCACCTCTCGCTAAACGTCCACCCTCTACCAGTACTCGACTGACCTCTGATGCCCGGGCTAGATGCTACTGCACCTACCTCGCAGGTCTCGCAAACTACTAACCAGGACAATCTTCGATAAAGTGGCCTTCCTGCCCACAATGGAAACATCCCTGGTCATATCTCACCCCGTACTCCCTCCGACATATGCCTCCTCCGATGTAGGCACAATGGAAAGATGATCCCGGCGACCTACCACCTCCCGCGTCGGGTGATCGGAATCCGGGACCCTCTTGGCAAGAATGCTACCTCGTCCCGAGCCTCTATCGGGTCCACTTCTTTCCCCTTTCTTTCTACTCGCACCGACCGGGTGCCTGGCCGACACATAGAGCACCTCTTCTACTGTCTGGTCGCCTCGAGTTAGGAATCCAAACTATCCTTTCTACCTTTAGTGCAGCCTCAAACTTTTCATAACATTGTTGCTTGCTTTGCTTTTGTTGTATCCGAGAAACACGGGAAACCTGTGTCTCTACCGTGTCGGTGGAAGAACCTCGTGTCCATGTCACATTTTTCCGGCAATTATGGTGGAAAGACTTCATGTCTACATCACCATATAATAGCCAGAACTGGCTAACCCCATCTAAACCATACTGTCTCAGGGTCGCCTGCACCATCATAAGTTTAGCCCCAATTTGTAGAGCGCTCTATCATGCCCCTCCGCTCTTCCTGAGGCTCCCATACCCGACTGCAACAGAATCAGATAACCTAATCCATCGTCAAGGTACCGCCACCCGGTCCGCTACCGATGGTTCTCACAAATATCTGAATAAGCATCTTCCGATCTAAGGGTGTGCTTGACATATCTTCTCTGGTGCTCTCCGGCATAAGTCCTGTGATCGAATTCTCTATGGACTCCTGGCCCTGCATATAATGCTATGAATTTCAAAGTTAAAAGATTCAGTGACACTTTTCAATATTTGATGCATGCAAGGATTTAGCAAAACAATATAGGTTGCAATAGGAAATCATTATTATAAAAACAATTCTATAGGAAATAATGTGGAAAACGCGCGAAAACAGGCGAACTATCGCCTAAAACTGCTCTGATACCAAGTTGACAGATCCTCCTAAATGACAGAATCACTTAAGAACTCCACAAAGAACCTCCCAAATGCTTTCGCCGACCAAGTTACCATGTTTAAGCCGTAAAACCGCTTGAAATCAGATTCGGAAAACACAAGGTAAAATTTTTCACTTTTCTAATAAAATCACACCTTTAAATTTAACGGTAATCCGACAAAGATAACGAACAGATCAAGTGGTCAAGCCCAAAATACAAAAATCACCTGTATATAAAAAATACACTCCCAATATTTTCCAAAATCCAACTACAACAATAAAGGACCTCTGGTCCTCATCAAAATATAAGATAAGGATCAATCCAATATAAGCTATCAACCTCGTTTTCAAACCATGCATGGCTATTTTACAAAAGATATTTACATATACAAAATGTCACCTTTGGGTTTTACTAGTTTCACTTACACTTTATCTTATATATAATTCACAACACGCTTCAGGATCGAGGATCTTGAAAGATCTTTCTGCCAACACCTACACCGAAAAATTATTTTAAAACAGTAAAACGTGGAGCCAAACTGCCTGAGTACTATAAGTTCTAAATGTCATTGCCTGTTTGTACCTCTAATATGAAATCTGCATTAAAATGGTTGTAAACTGCTTATGAGAAAACCGAGTTTTTTTTCTGAAAACCATTTAAAGAAAACTATTCTTAAAAACTATTCTGCTGTGACATTACGCTCTTGGCTGATACAAAACTAATTCTGCTGCTGGCTTGTTTCGTGGTGGTTAATATCTAAAAGTGCTATCTTTTGTAAATCGAAAGTACCAACCAACGTGGCCCATTTAGAAATACCTAGGCGTGATGCCTGGAACACCAGACACAGCATCAGTGAGTGAACCTCGGAACACTGCAGGCTAAGATGGTCGGTGAACACGGCGGGATCTATAGCATAATGGAACCTGGAACCAAAATGCTGGAGGTGATGGAACTCTCCGGAACCAACTTTCAGCCAGCTATGTACTAAGTCGGCCCGGCTAACTATATCACGCCAGTGCGGGAGGGCGACTCACTATATATATTCTAGATCTAACCCCCAATTGCCGACCAGACAATATAGTTAGTCATAACATCCCATAACCTTGCCATGCACAATCCGAAATACATCGGCCAGGAGCTGGCGTGCCATCTGGGGTTTTGCTAAACCGAGTCAAGCTTGTTTCTTAATCTTTGAAATCGAACAATATCTGAGTATAACAATTGGGAGTAAAAAAATGCTTTATAAATCTATATTTTCAAAGCACTTTACAAACTTGTAATTTTAAACACTTTAGTTTTAGAAAATGATTTTGAGTACTCACCTTTTTTCTCCACTAATTTCTTTCAAATCTTGTCAAGCACTCTAGATTCTACGATCGGATGCTCAAATCGCCTACACAATTCATTCAAATTACGAAAATGCCCCTCGATTCAGCGTTTTAACCATAAAACATATCTGGGGCTTTCAAAGTAACTATATCGAGCGAACCCCGATTCTAACAAAACTTTACGTGTAGTCCTGACCGATATGGACATGATAATATGATGTGAAATTGACCAAAATGTCCATACACATTAAATGCCCTATAAAAACTATCACATTTTAGTCAACTTTTTGACTTAAAGGGACTTTCCATATGAATCTAAAATACCAAAAACATTTTTGAAAGTGCATCAGAGCTTGTCCGACTACATACAATTTCAATCAATTGTCCATAAATAGTCCCAAAAATTTTAGCTACATTGTAGAACCACAGTCCCAATTCCTAAAATTCCTAAACTCGGTCTAAAAATTTTGGGACTAAAGTTTCACGACTCACGGTCTCCGAGAAAATTTCAAGCCATTACATAACCTTTAGGCTTGAAATAACACAATTAAACAAATTTTCTACCTTTTAGAGTTTGACAAAAGGCTGAATGTGGTACTGTCGTAGCTCTCTTCGCATAGTCGACTTGCCTTAACCGATGAAAGTTCTGGTGGGATTTAATGAATCTGAAGGAAGAACAAGAGGGAATAAAAAAAACTAAAATCTTTCTCGGTCTCTACCAACTACGGACGCTCCTTTGTCGGGTCCATGCCATCTTGCCTTTTAATGTTTTGATTTTTCGTTTTTTCTAGTGGCATTATTCTTTTCTTTAATTATTATTCTTATTATTTAGATAAATAATTTATATTGCCCCCATTAGTCTGTTATCTCGAAAATTTTTATTTATCGTAATTGAATATTCTTTAAATATTTGTCATTTTCGAGATTTTTCTAAAATCGTTTTGGAGTTCGCTCTAAACCAGTCGCTGAGAAATTCGTAAAATATTTCATTGTCTCGAATTTAACGAAACTTTCTGGGTTACTAGATTTAGAACTTAATGGCACAGTGCATTTAGATCATCCGAGATCTGAAATTTTAAGCTTCGCGAACCGTTCACGATAATTTATTATTATTATTATCCTTTTAAATTTTCATAAGGATTCCATAATTGGAATTCACCCCAGCTTTCCTTAATTGCAAAATTTCCTGTTCCTTCTAAAACAACTTTCCAGAATTCTATTATGGCACTAAAATGAATTAAAAGCCTTGGTGCACATACGGTTTTTATACCAGTACACCACTCTTGGGACGGGGTGTTACAATGCAGGCCACCTATCCCTTCTTGTTTAGGGATAAAGGTACGTGGTTTAGTCGTTTAATACCTAAATGACTAGTTTACATGCATGGTATGGTGCATGTTGCATATGCATGTGAGTTGTTGTGATTGTCCAAAATTTCGGGATGAAATTCCTTTTAAGGAGGGGAGAATGTAAGACCCGAGAAAATTCAAATTTTCTGAAAAATGGTAAAATGGTAATTTCGGTCAAAATCCGAAATTTTTCTAGATCTCGGATGACGAAACGAACTTCTGTAAGACCCGAGAAATTCAATTTTTTTGAAAAAGGGTAAAACGGTAATTTCGATTGAAAACCGAAAATTTTCTAAATCTCGGATGACTAAACGGACTACGCCGTTACATTCGTCTCGCGAAATCTAATGACCTAGAAAAGTTTCGTCGAATTCTGAGACAATCAGAATATTTTACAAATTTCTGGGTGATAAATCGCCAGTAATTTTAGGGATGAGATTTTTACGAAAATCTCGGAAGTCAGAAAATGGCTTGAGTTAAAGTTCATTTAAAATAATTGAACTGAAAAGAAATAAAATTTTGAGAAGACAAAACGGACCGAATGAGGTAATATAAGTTATGTATCTAAATAATAATAATAATAATAATAATAATATTATAATATTATTATAATAATAATAAAATAAAAATTCAAATAAAAGGAAGCAAAATGCCATTATTGGCAAAGAGGAGACGGGAGGGGAAGAGAGCGTTGGAGAGATGAGAGATTTTATTTTTTAATTTTTCTTCTCTTCGTTTCTTTTTTAGATCTACGAAAATTAGGCGGAGTCAGTTTCAATTAGTGAAGAGGCAAAATTGATCTGTGATAGAGCTACGCGTGGACACAAAAGTTGGAGTTTTACGACAAACTCAGTGAGGTGGAGTTTTATTCTACTTGTTTTAACCCTTGTTTAAGTGTTTTGTAAATGCTTGTGTTGGTTTGAGGCCGTGAGGGGCCATTTGATCGATCCCAAATCTTGGAACCGAAGTGTGAAAATTTTTGGAAAATTTTTGGAGCCCATTTAGATAGTCCGTGACTGTGTAGGGGCTGTTTGGGGTGTTTGTTTAATAATTTATTAGATAAAATTGTGATTTGCTCAATTATATGGAATATAATTGTGTGTATAGGCCATTGGAGATAAAATTGTGATTTACTCAATTATATGGAATATAATTGTGAGTATAGGCCATTGGAGATGAAATTGTGAATTGCTCAAGTGAGCTAATTTGGGTGTTGTTTGATCCATATTGTTGAATTACATGTGATGTGAATTGCAAATTTGAGAATGTTGCATAATTAATATATTGGTATATATATTGTATAAATGGTTTTGGAAATAGCATAATGCATTTTCATATGCACTCGGTAACCTAGAGATTAGGTGTTAGTGCATGACATGAATTTTCTGAAAAACGAACATGGTTGCGAAAGGAATTTCACAGGATGATTTTCTGGAGAATTGGGTTGGGAGATGGGCCAACAGATCATTTCGGATGAGGACCATGACTGTTTCGGAAAGCTCACCAACCAATTCGCCTCGAAGGGTAGTCCCATATTTTTACCGACACTTTGGTAGTTTATTTTCAAGAACAATAGGTTTTGTTTTGAAAATGATTATTTTTCTCATACATGACTTAGGCAAGTGTGAGGGAGTCGGTGAGGACTCGAGACATGGGAACGGGTATTTAGACATTCAAGTAGAATCACGTATTTGCCCAATTATTGTGTTTAAATTGGGTATTGCATATGCGCCAGGTGGAGAGTAACCCATTTAGGATGATTCCATTTCTTGGACGATAAGCTCACCACAATTGAGGAACATTTTTTCAGAGTACAGGGTGTTCGAGAGAAAACTGGCTCTTCTTAGAGATGATTTTGAAGAAAGTCGGGTTGTGGCTTTGATGGTTTTTGGATAATATGTAGAATTGTAAATTTTAATATGTATGTGTATTAAGAAGAAATGTATAAACTCTTGAATTTATTGGAATATAGTTGGGATATTTATTTTGAGTATTGGTTTATGGAATGACAGGCCATTTTACAGTATGCATCTCGTGATACGGGCGTATAGATTTTCCAGCGAGGTTGACAATTGGTCAGCCCAGATACGATTTTAAGGGTGTCGCGAAGCAGTAGTTAGATTGTCACCATGAGAAATCATTCTGCGCGTCGAATTCGTCGAATTAGAGACAGTCGGAATTTCATGTTTTTTGGGTATCGGGTGCCATAAAACGGATTTTGAGAGACATGTGATGTGACAAAAGTCACCTCTTACATGTACTCTTGTGACCTGTGTTGAGATTAGAGAAATGATGGAAATGGATGGCGGTGTCTTGAGTGTCAAATAATTGAAAAATGAGATTTTTGAATTGTTAATTAAATAGGACAAAACATGAATAATTGTCTTCTCAAATGGAAAGGAGAAAACGTCCAGGGTGAAGCAGAAAACGGCAGTAGCTTGAGTTTTTGAAACCTAGAGAGAGAGAGCACATTCTCTCTAGATTTCTGGCCATTCGGACCATCGGTTCTCGACGGAACAAGAAGCAAAGTCGTTCTACGTGGCGAGGGCTACGCGTGGACACCAATTTGGTGGAGTTTCGACAACTCCAAGAGGTAGGGATCTTTTCCTACTTGCGCTAATCTTTGGCATTTAAGAAACCGTATGGGGTATTAGGAATGTTACGAGACTTGTTTTAGCCATAAACTCGATGCGAAGAAGCTTTGAAGTAGAGTGGAGAAAATTCCTATTTATTGTGGTCATGAGCGATAACGAGGTTTCACTGTTCACATGAATAGTGACACTAAATTTTTGGTGTGAAAATGTATTTGGTTGAGTGATTCAAATTGAATTGCTCATGTTTGTTAATTAGCCCATGTGAGCTAAGTTTGGTGTAATTGATTGAGAATTTGCATAACATGATTTATGTAATTTAATTATGTTAATATATGTGCATGTGAATATATTAGCATGAATGTGTTGGAATTGACATCATGCATTCCATATGCATTGGGGCACCCTAGAATATTAGGAGTGCATGACATGAAATGAAACAAAAACAAAAATGTTTGTGAAAGGAATTTCGACGGAAGATTTTTCGAAGAATTGCCTTGGAGAGACGTCCAACAGATCACTTCGGATGAGGACCATGACTGTTTCGGAGAGTTATCCAACAATTCACCTTGAAGGGTAGTCCAATATTTTTACCGAAATTCGGTAGTGAGTTTTCGAGAACAAAAAACTTTTGTTTTGAAAACTTGATATTTTTACTCGCATTCGTCTTAGTTATATGTGAGGAATTCGGTGAGGACTCGGGACATGGGATTGGTCATGTAGACATTCGAGTAGGTTCATGAAATTGCTTGAATGCGATTGTTTGCCATGCATGTGCACTTAGGTGGGGAGTAACCCAGGTAGAAAATTATCACTGCGGGGTTTCTTCATTTGTCGAATCGCCATTCGATTCACAGGGAGCGATCGGAAGGCGGCCTCATTAAAGGCCGTTTGAGAAAGAAAGCCAACTTGTGGCTTGATGTTATTGTATAACATGTATTAGAATGTTGTAATTTTAATATATATTTGAATTAAAGTGATTTATTAACTCTTGAACTATAATTTATAGTTGGTGTATTTTTTATAGGTACTGATGTATGGGCCCAAGTGGCCGTTTTTACTCATGTATATGTCTCATGATATTGATGTTTGGGACAGGTTGTAGTTGGGTAGAGCTCCCCGTACAAAGGAGACTCTACCCGATTTTGATGAGTGGTGTCGGGTTGAGCATGCAGTGTCCATGGAGTTGACGGGTTGTCAACGGACCTCTAAGTTTTGGGGCATCACGAAGCTGAAGCTAGGTGTTGCTTCTTGAAAACTTATTATAAATTTTCTTTTCTAAACTTGTAATTTTATAAAATTTAAACTGACATGTCATTTGTATACGGGACATATCTGAAAACCTATATATATAGTTTACACTTTAAAAACATGGCAACCAGCAAACACTTCTTCAAAATAACCTCAAGTTCATCACATTTTCTGGCAAAACTATGTATACATATACACAACTATACAAGTTCCAAGTTTTTCTTACAAAACTGGTGTCACGGCATATACTAGAAGTCGAGAATCTAATATGTCCCAGTGTCAAATGCTTGTACTGAAAAATAGTTTTTAAAACAGGAAAATAATGAGTTAAATGAGCTCAGTGAGTGTATGCTTTATAAAATGCTTGTTTTTTATGAAAATATCTCAAAATTGTAAAACTATCTTTTACAAGACATTTTCAAGAAAACTTTACTTGCTTTGCTATAAAAGTTCCTCAAACTTTTCATAAAATTACTGCTTGTTTTGCTTTAAAAGTTTCTAAAACTTTCATAAATTGCTGCTTGCTTTGCTTTAAAAGTTTCTAAAACTTTCATAAATTGTTGCTTGCTTTGCTTTGCTTTAAAAGTTTCTAAAACTTTTCAGAAACTACTTGCTTGCTTTTGCTGTAAAAGTTTCTAAAACTTTTCATAAAATGCTTGCTTGCTTGTCAGTGGTTGATTTTAAACAGTATGAAAAATGCTTATAAATAAAGATCAACCACTTGAGGCCTTTCTTGCTTGTTGTACCCTAGTAAACACGGGATGCTTGGGCCTCGACCGTGACAGTGGAAGGACCTTGGTCCACATCACCTAAGTGGAAGGGCCTTGGCCCATATCACATTTTCCGGTAAATATGGTAGAAAGACCTCGTGTCTACGTCACCATATCATAGCTAGCGCGCTAACCCTATATACTCCAGTACGTGCCACGGTCCCTTTTAATATGCCATGATGTATGAACTAAGTTTGTTGACCAGGTAAATCTAAAATGTATGAAATGATGTACTAACTTCATCGTGCACGTACGGAATACCTCTGACCGGTATGCTTACTTAAAACTAAGGATTTCTTAAGGCCTGTTTTATAAAACACACTTTTTGCTTGCTTGCTCGCTTTCTAAATCACATTGCTTGCTTGCTTGCTTTTCAAATATGGTTTACAATCAAAACCATTGCTTGCTTATTTTTCAAATATGGTTTACAATCAAACCATTGCTTGCTTGCTTTTCAAATATGGTTTACAATCAAAACCATTGCTTGCTTGTTTTTCAAATATGGTTTACAATCAAACCATTGTTTGCTTTCTTGCTTTCTAAATCACATTGCTTGCTTGCTTTTTAAATATGGTTTAAAATCAAAACAAAATATGGTTTAACAATTTAAAACCATAACATACCAGTGTAAAACGATTTATAAATAATACACTAGTAATTAAAAAATAAGTTTAGAAGCAGCACATTTTTCGATTACAAAGCAGGCACGACTCACAACCTGCCTTTGCTTTTCTGCTGCATCTTTCAAGAATACGGCGAAAACGTGTCGCTGTGTAATCACGTAAAACTTAATGTACGCTTACAAAGTGACTATATTGAAACAGAGTCGGATTTTAACGAAACTTCTGCATAAGTCATTAGGGTCTAAAACACACATTCATATAAAGCCAAATGAACAAATTATCTTTGAGCACAAAAAGCCCCTAAAAAAACCCACTCATTTTGGCATTTTTTTTCTTCTTTCCAACAGTACTCTCTGAACGTTATTACTCAAAAATTATTAAAAAAGTCTTTAAAAATTATAAAACTCTCCAGATCAGTCCTTTCTATACCCAATGACATCTATTTAAATTTAAAAGTTAAAATTCCTTCTCTAAGGCCCTCAACCACATAACACAAGTTACAACATTTTTGATGCCAAATTGGTTAGCTCACTAAATCACCTACTATTATTCTTGATTTATGGGGTCTTAACTCCATAAATTGAAAATGGTTTCTTCTCTCATTTGAAGCTATGGTTCTAAGGTTTCTTCTCCAATTGGAATCACCCAATTTGGATCACCAAAACTCAGGTTATTGTATTTTACATCTAGATTACTCAAATTGGCAAAACAGAATTTGCACATAACTCCACTTTGACAGATTTATGGGAACTTGGGGGTTATAATTTGCATACACTTCCTTTAAGTAAATTATTCCCCTAGAAGTCTATTTTACCCAGAATTTTGAATCACTCAATTTGGATGAGTGAAACTCAACTTATGGCCAAAACAGTATAACAATACCCAAAACAGAGCATAACCCGTGAGCTACACGAGCTCATTTTTAAGTCTGTATTTGGGAGCCTTAGAGCTACAATTTGCTCTTGGTTCCTTCTATATATTTGTAGCCCTATCTCTTATGGTTCTTTACCAATTAGAATAACTTCATTTGGATGGTCCTGGCAATCTATAGCCAAAGAGAAACAGAACATGGGTTTTTACAAAATTTTGACAACATTTCCTTTGAAAACCCAACATTCTCCTTTTTTATAACCATTCCTTAAAACCAATCCAACCAATCAAGGCAATACAAAACAACCTCAAACCCTAGCTCTAGGAACTAGATCAAGAACCCAAGAACCATGGAAATCCATATAAAGGTCCAAAAGTCCAATAATCCATACCAAAATCCAAAATACAAATGATTCCATACAAAACCATAGAATTAGGAAAGATTTCATGTTTATCTTATACCAACTAGGGTTTTACCCATACAACTTCAATAAATCTAGGGTTAGGATAATCTATCAACAAAACCCTAGAATGGAGCAACTAATACCCATAGAAATTCATACCAAAAACCCTACAAATAAAAAATACACATGATTCCAAACAAAACCATAACTGAATTTCTTCTCCTTCTTCTTCTTCCTCTTCTTCTTCTCTTCTCTCCCTTTTCTTCTCCCAAAGCATTGGGCCAAATTTGTGAGACCAAATGAGGTATTTGTTTGTCTCACCCCTTTTTATACTTTAATTTTTCCTTTAATTGCAATTAGGTCCTTCATCTTTCATCTTATTTGCACCATAAATTTGTTATTTCTATAATGGTATACTCCCTTCTTTTATTATGACCTATACATCATTTTTGGCAATTTACTGTTTTACCATTGTTCTAGCATAAAAATTTGGGTTCAATCAATTTATCAATTCACATACAACTTCCAAAAAATACTATAATGACACTTGGTGCACATATGCGTCCCTACGGTTACACGTACCGTATACCCTCTTGGGACGGGGCGTTACAATATATATATTTTTTAATTTGGCAATTGGGCCAGCTCAGCCTAACGCTGTTTGACTTGGTGAGCCAGGCCAAATTTGGCTCGGTTTTTTCAGGCCAATAAAATTAAAGCCTAGCTCACCTTAATTTCAGATTGGTCGAGCTAGCTCAATGAGTCGGACTCAAATTACCAGTTCTAGTCTTAGGCCAATAAAATTAAAGCCTAGTCCACCCTAATTTCGAATTGATCGAGTTAATCCAATAGGTCGGGTTCAAATTGTCAGCTCTAGTCTTAAGGCTTCCATATAAATATGGCATGATTGTAAATATATAAGGAAGATATGGGTAACTATATAGTAAATATCTAATGACAATGCTGTAAATATATACACAAGACACAGGTATTTATCAAAAATATATATATATAGACAAGACACAAGCACAGTTGGAAAAAATAACTTCAAACAAAACCGCGTTCATGAGCGTTTGTGTAACTTTTATATATATATATATATATATATATATATATATATATATATATATATATATCTATGATCGCCCTAAAAGAAGCCCGGGAAAGGAAGAGAGGAAAAGTTACTTTCCATAATAAAAGTATTGTATTAATATTGAAGTTGTGATCCGTACTCTTTCAAATGATTGAATTGACGGCATCTTCCCAAAATAATAGTAATAATAATGTGACCTTATTTTTCTAAATAAAGAACAATAAGCTCCCCTTTTTTATGGCCACAAAATTTTGCCCTTGTTGTTCAAATAAAAGAGATATTTGGTTACAACCAGGGAACAAAATATCGAAAATTCAGTCAGAAACCAAAATGAAATTTAGTTTTAGTGGAGAGATGATAAAATCTCTCCGTAATTTTGATTTTCTAAAATAATTTCAGCATTCCCACTGTTTTCATTTTGTTATTTAACTAAAGAAAAGAAAAAAAAGTCTGAAGTACTTCTGATGGGTTTGGTTATCAAAATGCTTGGAAGTGACACCATCCCGGCCCGATCGCCGTTCGTTATACTTATTATATATAATGCAAACTTTTTTATATTATAACATTATTTATTTGTTCGTAATTCACTACCATTTGATTATAATATTTTATTTTATTTTTTATTTTACATTATAACTTATAATATTTTTAAATCAAATATTAATTTGGAAAAGTAAATAATATCATTTAAAAATTAAAATTATAATATATAATATTTTGAATCTCCTCATTATCTACATAATATTTATAATATATAATAACAAAAACAAATAAATAATATCTCTTTTAACATAATAATATCTTAATAATATATTAAATATAACATATTTAATTTAATTATTACTAATCCATTTAATTTTAATCTATCTTAATTAAGATATGAATCATTTCTTATCATCTATATAATTAAAATATGAAAAATTTTAATCGAACCAATATTTTTGTAAAAATATCCATCGATATTTTTCCGATATTTTCGATATTTCCGTAAAATCCAATTACCGATATATCCGTGTTTACCGATATTTTGATCCTTGGTTACAACATCCTCCGTGAATGGTGACAACTGCTGTATGTTTTAAAGCACTTGTCCATAATTTTGCAGGAATTAAATGTTTTTTAAAGTAATTTTATTAAAACTGATATTAATTTAGAAGTAAAAGTTAAAGCCAAACCAATATTTATTATTTACAGTTACAGAAACTGTATTATGTTTAATAATTTTGTTGTTGTTATATTGATTGTATTTTCAATGAAAAGACACACAATACCAAAGAATTAATTAAAGAGAGATAGGATGAAGCTAGCAAAAAAAAGGAGATCTAGATGGATCTGAAGACTGAAAATGAAAAAGACTCATTCACCGATCACCATTGAACGTGGTCCTTCTCTTACACACACAAACAAGTGGCTCATTAAGTAGTATGAGAGTGTGTTGGAGAGCTTATCTACAGTTTATTTTTAATTTTTTTTTAATAAGTATTTTTGATAAAAATTATAGATATTTAAAATAGATTATAAAAATAGCTTATGACCCATCTATAAACCATTTTTAACTTATTTCAAGAAGCTTAATGAAAAAGCTTATAAACAAAAGCTCAAAATAATTTATACGAAAGATTAAACTTTGTCATCTTAATGATAAGAAATGTCCTTATAAAAAATAATGAAAAAAAATAGAAAACAATTTTCTAAAAATGTTATGTAAAAAATAGGTAATTTTTTTTTTAAATTATATAAAAAAAGCTGACATATAATTAAAAGATAGAAAAAAATTATTAATGATTAGAATAATGATATTGATGATGATTTTCTTTATTTAGAATTTGATGTAGATGAATTAGTGTTTATTTTGTTTCGGAACTTAAAATTTTTGTGATGATGGAAAACACTAATGTTGTTTGTTATTTTTACTGTTATTTTCTTTTGAAAATGTTTGTGATGATGAGAAACACTAGTGATATTTGATTTTTATGTTTTATGTCTTTTTATTTATTGTATTTTATTATTAAAGAAAAACTATAAATAATATTAGTAAAATATATAATTTTTATTTATATTAGATAGAGTGCACATCACTTAAAAAAGTTTGCTCCTCAAGTGTGTCTTTCGCCTCAAGGCCTTAAGAGCTTTTGCATCTCCGTACGTCTTGTGCCTTAACTAACTGTGAGTACATGATGCATCATGTTCTAATTTGTAGAAAGCATTCAAATTAAAATTTTTAATGAAGAAAAAAAACATAAAATATTTCAGTTTTTATAATTTTTTTTATGCATATGAAACAAAATTGAATGTGAGAGTATGATTTATTAGTTATTTTTTATACTAGAAATTACAAAAGTGAATGATAAATGTTTTCAATATATAGTGAATCTTTATTTTATTTTAATTTTTTATCATGGTTTCATGATATATATATATATATATATATATTTAATCCTTTAGTTTTTTTAATTTTTTAAACATTATGATAAGTGTTTATTTATTAAAACACTTCAATTTTATAAGTGTTTATAAATGGTATTTTTAATAATTTCAACTATTATAAATGCTTGAATAGTAATACATCCAAAACCTTAAAATGATGTATAAATATTTTTTAAAATATGCATTTCAACTCAAATAATTTATTGAATAAAATATTTATTTAATAAGCTCTTATTTTAATAAGCATTTAGTCGTGCTATTTAACCCAACACAACCTAAATTCTGTCGGCACGTGCATGGATTAGAAGTGTCGTATCATGGCATCACTTTTAAGTTCTACCACAATGGTTTAATTTTGTTTTTAAATAATAATAATTTAATATCTATGAAGCAACATCGACAGTTGCTTAGCTCATCCTGCAGCATGGTAGTTGCAAAGGCAGTATCCGCGTTAAAATTAGAGAAATGTCTTCATAAACTTCCAGAACGTGCACTTTTTTCCCACCCATTTTATAATATTAAAAGAAAAAAGACTCTTTTAATGATGAAGCTTTTAGTCTTCCTGTATTTTTAATGTTGCATGTCTAGGGAGTGTGGCTGGTCAATGCCCTTTTTATTTGTTTTGATTTCCCACCCATTTTATAATAATAAAAGAAAAAATATTCTCTTATAATGATGAAGCTTTTAGTCTTCCTGTATTTTTAATGTTGCATGTCTGTGGAGTATGGTGGGTCAATGCCCTTTTTATTTGTTTTGTTTTCCCACCCATTTTATAATAATAAAAGAAAAAATATTCTCTTAATGCTGAAGCTTTTAGTCTTCCTGTATTTTTAAAGTTGCATGTGTGTGGACTGTGGTGGGTCAATGCCCTTTCTATTTGTTTTGTTTCGTTTTCTTTCTGTCTTTCTTTTTAAGACGATCTTTATGTTGGTCGGATTTGGATGTTTTCACTGTTCAATGCTTTACTTCAGAGCCCTTCCATTTTATAATATTTTTCAACGACTTTGAGCCCAAGTTTGAAAGCAGGGGGATCTAGCTACGGCTTAGGGGCTGGTGTCTCCTGAGATTTTTTTTTTCCTTTTTTATTTTCTTTTTATATCAAAGAAAACTTGAATTTTTATTTAAAGAGGGGCAGTTTTATAATTTAAGCAAAAAATTTCATGTCTGAAATTTGAATTCTCTCATGAACAGTCATCCCTCCCCAAAATTCACCAATTTTCATTCAATAATCGTCTGAAATTTGAATCAGTTCTCCATTTTCAAACTATGATAATATGATTTTTTTTTTTTTTACTTATATTCATTTTACATATTTCAACTAGTTTTTTTTTTTTTTTGAAAAATAGTACTATGTTGACTTTTTTTTTTTTGACTTATATTTTCACTTTTCTTCTTGGTGAAATTATGAATAATTTTTCTATCTGATTTCTGAATCACTATTATTAAAATGTAGATATTAATACGGAGTAATTAATTAATTTTCTTTAAATTAATCAATCATAACTTATATAATTATACCCAATTTATTTATTTATAAACTTAATAAATAAGCACATAGTATTATTTGTGATAAATTTAATCTAATTAAATAAGATTTGCATAACAAAATTTTATCCTAAAAAAGATATTAACACTACAAAAAAAAGAAGTTAATCAATGACCATAACCATTCTTTAAAGCTCATTCTATATCCTTAGATACATTTACAATCATCATCTTTTGTGAATAAAAACATTGCCACTTGACCTATTTTTATTAGTGTCATTTATTTTTATATGTTCTTAGATTATGATGGGGTTTGAAATAATAGGCGCGCAGACCCAAGACGCAAGTTCAAACATCGGGATTAAAAACGGGCCCAGTACTAGCAATAGGCCCCCAATGGTATCCCCCAAATGCAGGCTCGAAACGAGGGCCCAACTCGTCCCTTTAAAAAACTGGTATCCCAAGGAATCCGTACTAGAAGAAAACACCCAATCTCCACCAATCAGGAAAGTATGATATTTTCCAATTATTGCCCATCAATTATCCCTTATTAATCGGTTTACGGTAAGGAAAGAAAATCTCCCACTCAATGGGGGGAATATCGTATCATTCCCCAACAAGGAAAGATACTATTAATATTATTAAATAAATCGACTAGGAAAGTTATTATGATCATCCATTATAAATGAATCCCTTATGATGAAGGTATGCGGAACATATGCACAAAACTTCATTCCCTAAGCGGTTGATCTCTTCCAGGAAGGTCGACTTAGAGCATCGGAAGGCAGGCGAGCCCCGCGCCAGTTCCTTTTGTTTCTTGTTTTTGGAGGTCCCATGTCTAGAGTCAGACGGGCCATTTCGAAAAATCCCAAACGCGCTGGCGGGTTCAGAGTGAAAAGCATCATCGATTTTATTGTAGTGCATTGGGAGCGATGGTTCCTAAAGTGACCTCTCAGCATTGATGGTATCAACTTCCGGAACATAAGCAAGTAACACAAATCCTCGAATGCAAGATCAGCGACGGCGTGGGCGGTCGACCTCCAGGGTACGTTAGAGACTATCTCGAGGCCCGACACGGACGAGGTGGAGCGCTCATATCACCGACCAACACTTCTGGCGAAAGAGTTAGTACGAGCTCACGAGGAAAATATCACAGCCCCGGGAGTACGACGGGCGAAAAAGACCAAACCACATTGCGAGAAGAGCAACACCTTGGCCCTCATCGAGAAGTGGATAGAGAAGGAGAAACTAGCCACACCAAGAAGAATGATCCTTACCAACCCCCCGGAGAGGATCGCAACGAGGAGAGGTCATGGGAGCAGAGGTTCAGGGACATCCAGCAAGAAGTTAGCCACATGAAGGAAGCGATAAAGGGCCGAGCTCTAGTCTCCATGGGACCCTAGTCTGACAAACCGGAGGGAATCTCCATTCCTGCGCTAGGGGTGCTACATTTCCCCCTTTCGACAAAGTTCAGAATGCCGCATATCGAGACATTCGATGGAACAAAAGACCCCATAGACCACCTCAATACATATAAAAATTAGATGGAGCTACACGGATATCAAGACTCCGTACAATGCAGAGCCTTCACTATCACACTAAAGGGCCTAGCATTAGCCTGGTTTAACAAACTCGTAAGTCTTCCGTCTAAATACGTTCTAAACTTTCCATCGCATTAGTCTCCCACTTTATCAGACAGGATGTACGAAGCCAGAAACTATCACCTTCGACCATAAAGCGAGGCTCGAAAGCACGAGGTCATATGTTGAGAGTTTAACACGGATCGCTAAAGGTGGATATTCTCGACGAGAAGTTTGTCGTTCTTAACGCTTTCATTGTAGAATTTGGGGAGTGCGGTCGAAGACTAATGTTCTATCTCGAAAGAACCCCCCCAAGCGAAGCATGGGTGAGGTCCTCGCGAAAGCAATGTCAGCGGTGAAGAAGCCCTCCTGTCTAAGCAAAGAAGCTCTTCTACTCGAAAGGGAAAGAGCGAGGCGGCAAAGAAGCGAAGCCACGAGACGACGGATAGGGACGAGATATCTAAGGAGGAGCGAGAGAAAATAAGCGTTTCCGATAAGACGAGGCATTTGGGATCTGGGGACCACCTCAGCAGGCTACGTGAGTGGTATTCACCTCGTGATACACCCCTCGCTGACCTTAATGTTGCGAGGTCTACCACGAGTGCAACATGAAGGTTTACGAGGTGGTCATCGGATGAAGTCGGGAACCCATTTAGAGAGGCGACACCAATTCTTGTAGGTTCACAAGGGTCATGGACGCAGAACGGATAGTGCATCTATTTAAAAGGAGATTGAATACGTCAGAGCGTGGGAATCTCAGATTATGTGGCCTCGAAGGCGGAGAGCGAGTCAAACCACCACCATCTCTTGACCCGACCCGATTCGGCATCGGTAGCCTTTAGGAGAAATCCATGTAATCTCAGGAGGGTTCTGCGGGAGGTGGAGATTCATTTCGGCCGAAGGCCTTTGCATGACGATGGGTCGAGGGGCAACCTTAGAAGTACAAATAGTATCCAAGCTTCCTTGGTTGGACACTACCATAACTGGACCGACATGGAAGGTGCCAACATCTATGATGACAACGTGATAAAAACCATAGTAGCTAATAAAGCGGTCCCTGAGTCCTTGTCGACAGAAGCTCGGCCGATATCATCTTATCGGCTCGACAAAATGGGCATTGGAAGGGAGAAACTAGAGACAGTCAGCCTTTTTTGCCTACTGGGTTCTCGGGGAGAGAAATGCCCTAGAGGTCGGTCTGACTAGTCTTACTTTGGGAGACCCCATTGCGGTACGCGATTGAATTTCCTGTGTAGATGCCCATGGCTACAACATGTTACTAGGTAGGCC
Source organism: Tetrastigma voinierianum (assembly GCA_016808115.1). Classification (NCBI taxonomy): domain Eukaryota; kingdom Viridiplantae; phylum Streptophyta; class Magnoliopsida; order Vitales; family Vitaceae; genus Tetrastigma; species Tetrastigma voinierianum. The sequence continues at coordinate 726,458 of JAEQBH010004451.1, forward strand.
CTCTCGTGCTCTGTAAGTAATTCATAGCTTATCACGGTTATCAAATTTCCAACTACAAATGGGTAGATGGTATGGGAAACCGGCGCATAGCCGAGAATGTTACTCGACATCGATGAAGCAAAACCACGGTTGACAACATCTACATGGGCGAGGCTGGCATGCGAGACGAGGTAACCACCCGGCTGCGCCTTGAGTATTAGAGCCTTCTGTTCGGTGACGTACCAACACCTTGTCTACATAGGGTCCGAGTTAGCGAAGACATCAGGCTCTCTGTTCTGTTTTCTAGAGCGAGAACTTGTGGAGATGTCGCGAACGAGAAAGACATGGGTGGGGTCGACCCGGCAGTGATCATCCACAAGTTAAACGCCAATCCCTCCTTTAAGTCGGTCAAGCAAACGAGAAGGAGTTTTGCCCCAAAGGATGTATACACATTAATGAAAGAGGTCTATAAGCTCCTCCAAGCAAAGGCAATCAGAGAAGTAGAGCAACTTAATGGTTATTAACGCGGTTCTAGCCAAAAAGTAAACGGTAAGTAGCGGCCGGCATTGATTTCATACATCACCAGTGGCCTCGCCTCGGAAGGATAGCTTCATCTTCTGTGATTGATTCAGTAGACGCCACGCAAGTCATGAACCTTCAAATTTCATGGACGCCTTCTCGCCAGTTAATCGATTAGTAATGACCCCAATGGGATTCAAGAGAAGACTCTCATTTGTCATTGGTCGTGGAACCCATCAAGACAGGAATGCCCTTCGGCTAAAGAACGCAGTGAGCCACCTACCAAAGGCTATGAACAGGATGTGTTCCAGAAACAAACTGGATAATAGGAGGTATATATAGACGCATATGTCGTAAACCATAAAAGTCTAGCCCACATAACCCATTTAATGGTAGCTGCTCCAAGTCCGAAAAGTCATAATATGAAGTTAAACCCACCAACAAGGCGCTGAGTCTCCGCCGGAAGTTCTTAGGGTTTTATGAGTCAACAACCGAGGAATAGAGGGTAAAACCTGCATAAGATAGGCGGTCATGGCTTATGCGTCGCTCCACAAACATTAAAGACATTCAAGTTCGATGTGGAGAATAGTTTAAATGAGCCAGCTTTCTGATTCATAGGGTCACGATTAAATGTCATCTTTCTTCGTGTTCAAAAGGCCTTCCAAAGCAATATACATTGCTGAGGGTCTCAATTACACTGTAAAGCCTACCCAGCTCTCCCATTCCGGGTGCCCTTCCAGGAGGAATCTCCACTTCATTCCGGCTGCCTGCACTTTGCAACTAGTGCCAAGGCTATAAGAGAACTAGACAGGTGCAAGAACCACTAATTATTGGCAAATGAGCTTCGAGGGGGAGCAGAGGAGAGGTACCTAAAGATGGAAAAGCTTCGATCTCGGGCGTAAAATCCATCCGTAAAACTCTACTTTACTTCAAGCTCATACCGTTTAAAGTCTCAACCAATATCCGATGAAGCAAGACATCGCATAAAACCAGAAAAACTCGAAGGTCGGGAGTAAAGTGGGCTATAGAGCTGAGGAATTTGACATTAGGCAAGCAAAACTCGAGGAGGCGGTAAAAGGGCAGATCTGGTAGATTTCAATCATGAAATTCACCTGAAGATAGTCTACTTTAGGCTACCTAACTGCACCACTTCCCTGGTATTTGAGATTATCCACTGACGGCCATGGGAACGCCTGCGAAGTGGAGTGTGGCTGATCCTAATCTCTCCAAACAGATAGATATTTAATACACTTTTAGATTCGGCTTCCAAGCCTTCCAATAACAGGCCAATATGATGTCACATAGCTGGATTCTAACCTCGCCCACTGGGTGAAGTATCACCAGAGTGAGTAGCGATCTCAACCGGTGGTAAAACAGACAGAAGACTCTAATGCAGGCCAGGGGAGAAGATGACTTTATATCTAAAAGGTACGAGTTGCTAAGAAGTTTACATTGAGTTAGAAGTCAACAAATTGGAAAGTTGAGAATTCCTACGCGATGCTCGGTAAACTGAGATACCACAAGAAAACCGCGCACTAGATACCTATCGAGCACCTTCTAAAACCCTTAGTAAGCATTGATAACGGAGAAGTCTCCCCTGTGATGTTCGAACTGAGCCGATGGAATTCCATCTGATTACTTGGTGGATGGCACACGGGTTTAATCGCAAAGGAGGCGCCCAAACTCAGAGCTTTGTGGCCTGTAAGATTCATCGCTCATCGGGGACCCTTTATAAACGGGTTTCATGCGCCCATCTCCGCGCGTAGGGAAGAAGATGCCAACTCCGCATACTCGGGTGGAGGTACACTAGGCATATGTGAAAACCATATCTGAGCTCCTGACTCGGGCGGGGAAAAAACACGAGACAGGTAAAATCGGGCCCACAATGCTTAAAGACATATAACCTGGGTTAGAAAATGCAAAGCTTCATGAGATGCCAGACCTCTCATCTCCCATCTGAGCCACTGACGTCAGTCACAAGCCCTTGGCCTTTTCAACAATGGGGCTGATTATTGGGACCTCACCATTGGCAAATACGTAAATTTCCATCATTGTGGTCGTGGACTATTTTACCAATGTACGGCCGAACCCTAGCAACAATTACAGAATTGAAGGTACGCAACTTTGTCTAGTTAATTATATACATGTGCCTGGATTCCCGAGGTCCCTGTCCGATAATGGGAAGCAATTCGACAACCCTAAGTTTAGAGCTTTTTGCGCTGAGTTTGGAATCAAGAATACCACTATCCCTACCATCCAAGAAATTCACAAGTGCAGAGGTCACTATAAGGACTCAAAGGCAAAAGACTGGAAACCAAACTAGAAGATCTAAAAGGAAAATGGGTAGAGTACCTTAAGGTATTATGGGCATACAATCCGCGCGCAAGTCAACGACGGAAACCTCGTTTCGCTTCCGGGCCTTGGCACTTAAGGCAAGAGATCCAAATGAGGCTCTGACTAAAATCTCCAAGGATTGAACTAGCAAACATTTGAGTTATCAACGAGGAGGTCTTCTACTTAAACCCCTGGATCTCCTAGAAGAAAACGGAGCGTGTCCCAGTTTATGGAGGACTATCACAGAGACAGGTATTATAACAGTTGGTTAAGCCCAGGAGTTACAACTGCATCACCTAGTTCTAAAAAACTCGCCAAGAAGGGAAGACCCCGCATACGGGAAGTCGGGACCTAATTGGGAAGGGCCCGTGGACCCTACCCGATCCACGTCGACGACTCGCTAAATGAAAAATGGCTGATGCCAATGCGAAAATCCGTTCGGGTGAGGAACAGCTTGAGTCGCCACTCACTTTTTGGTTGTTATTTTTATAGCAGGAAAACCAAGTAAGAACAAAAACCCAATGACTGAAGAGAGGAAAAGCGGTCCTATAAAACTAGATTTCGGGGTTCGAGGGTCGATTACCTATCTAGAAGGTACCACAGAGGCAGCACCCTTCCCCAGGTCTAACTCGATCTCTACTAGTGAATTAGGTAAGGGAGCATGTAGCTCATGCACTGATAGTCTCCTAGGCCAAACATAGAACTGGATCAGACCAACCTAATTGGTATCTAGTATGTTAAAACATCCTAACTTGGGTATGGGCAATGTTGCACTTATTCCTCTAGCCAAGCACTATGGGTATAGTCGACATTTTGGAGCATACAATAATTTTCTCAAAATTAGATATCAAAAGAATAGTCAAGAGGAACTATGTGCCACGGCATCTCAACCATCTACGATATACCACTTGTAAACTATATCTATTCATCCCAAACAAACGGGTCGAACAAAGATTTAGATTATTGCGCTTAACTAATCACCCTGACTCAAGATAGATCCCGATTCTTAAGAATCCAAAATTGGAACCACATTAACCTCGAACTAAACCCCATTTCGAACTTTAAACGATAGCCTTGTGAATTTCCTGATTGGTTTAACGGGCTCTGGACTATAAATAGCCACAAGTTTCAATTAAATCAAACGGACGACCCTTATAAACCCGAAAACTGGCTGATCCAGCTTCCCCAAATCCCATTAATCCAGAAGAACAATTGTAATGTTAACATCCCTCCTTACAAGAAGGCGGAAACCAAAAAATAAAAACATCGTATTACCTCAAGCACCTAATCGCACTAAGAACAGACACAAACAAAACAGTACCCAAACTTCATCCCTGAAAATCGAACTCAATGAATCAATATACGATTTCTGAACTCCTATCAAATGTTGAGAGAGACTCCTCAGGCTCAAACCTTCCTCTTTGAGAGTCAATCCAAAAAAACAACTGCGAAAACCAACTCCGAGTGTGTGACGAAAACTGGGGTCTGGTTGACCACCACAACCCATGAAGGAAAGCAAGTGAATCGTCTGCCACCCGACCATACTTTAGAAAATTCCGGCACTCTTTTGCACTGAGAGTCACCCAAATACGTGACTGCATATACCGTCTCCAAATGAATGCATATATTCATCACATGATATATATGATAAAAATGGCCTCTGGGCCCATAAACCGATACACTACTTAATATACCAACTATATCCACAGTTACAAGAGTTAATATGTTTTACTCTTATAATAACATACATATATTAAAACTTAACGAAGTTCTAACACATGTATACATAATTATCAGTTTTCAGAATCCACTTTCTCTAATCCCTAGCCCTTAGATGAGTCAGTCCCTCGCACGCCCCCACCTGCAAACATGATCCTCTGTCAGCAGAGCTGATCGTTCTCAAGAGTGGAACGCCCCAAGTGGGCTACTTTCCACCTGGCGCTGGCAATGTCTAAATAACACATATTCAAGCAAAATGCATGATCCTACTTGAATGTCTACATGACCAACTCCTGATCTCGAGTCCTCATCGACTCTCTCACACTCGCCAAGCCCTCGTATGAGAATTATTATTTGGCTTGTTATTGACAACCCTCCGATGTATGAGACATCTGGCTGCCTCTGACGCATTGATATTATTTGTGATTATCCATGAAGTCTATCAATTAACATCTGACTGATTAGATGATGGTATTTGACTTACTTCCATAATATATATTTTTAGACAACCCTTCAACCATTTTCTCTAGACTTGTCTGAAAGTGCACTCACTCCTATAGTCCTAGGTGTTCCAGTGCATATAGAATGCATGTATGCCAATTCTATATAGCCTGAATTATTATTAAAATATATAAACATGGCTATGTTTACAAAGCATTCAATTCGTTAAATCATGTCGCGTAAATTCTCATTTCATACATCAAAAAATTAGCTCACTGGGCTAACAAACATCATAGTTCAACTGTCACTCTGATTTAAGATGATTAAACACAAAATTATTTTCTGTCACTATTCCTATGAAAAGTAAAACCTCAGGGCTTACTAGCTCAAACACTCATCAATTCTCTTCTACTCACTTCTAGAATCCCCGCATTTCACGCCATTCCCAGTCATCCAACCTGAATGATAACATTTATCACAAAATTTCACAATTTACAACCCCATCAGCCGTAGTCACGGTCGCCCACTGGGGTCAGCACCGATATCAATTCGGTCCCAAGGTTTAGATCATCAAACTACTCACTACATATTTAGCTCAAAGACGCATAAATGCATCGAAACGAAGAGGGTAAAACTAAAGTAGGAGAAACCCTACCTCGCGAGCTTTTATTGAACCCAAATCCCAGACTCACTAAGCCATCTCCCGTAGAGCAAATTCTTCTTGTCCAAGATCATTTAATTACTCTGATCACAGGTATTTCAGAGAGAAGACTCTCCTCACTGTAATCACTCATTTCAACCTCTGCATCTCCTCTGCCTCAATTCACGTGTTTGTCCATTTTTAGTAAAGACAAACACTATTGAGTGTTTTGTCTATTATCAGTTTAAATCTTTTCTTAATACCACCATATTCCTTCTTTTCCTAAGCTACATTCGCATTATCTCGTCGTCTAGCTTTCATATTTCTTTCTATATTCATGCTACTAGGCACATGAGCACGTGTTATATGTGACTTTCTGGTCGTGATCGAAAATCGCTTTTTTTACTAAGACTGAACAAAGAATGCCTCGTAAACGTGCCAACTCCGACTATCTCGACTACGTAATTACGTATATATTAGATTTCATGAGACGATTCTAATGGTGAACTATTTCATCATCCGAACGATGTTAATAAATTTCGGATTTTTACCGAAATTACGATTTTGCCCTTATTCCAGAAATTGGAATTTCGTCTTGCATTCTCTTCTAAAGGAATTTATTCCAAATTCGACAATCATAATCACCTACGCATATGCAACGCACTCCCACCATGCATGTAACCAGTCATTTAAATGCTAAACCACTAAACCACGCACTTCATCCCAAACAGCGGCTAGTACCAGATCGCGTCCCCGCTTCCACGTCACTTCCACCATGCGCCATAGCACCACTAGCCTCACTACTTCCTGCCAGAACCTCCATCGCATCATCAACAATGCATACCGTCCCTCCTAAGGTCTCATCTATGTCAACCTCAATCGCCCCAATCCACCACACGAAATGATCCGGAGCATACCTGCAGCATGGAGATGCTGAAAATACCCTCGCGGGACACTGACATGCCGGGCGGTAATGCTAATCGGCACGCCATAACGCCATCTCCCCTTCGAAGATCTCAAAGGCCCAATAACTTTCGGGGCGATAGCTTTCCGCTTGCCGAATCCGACCACTCCCCAGCATCACCTTCAAGCAAGTAGACGTGATCCCCAACTCGAACTCTAAAGGGCCGACGTCAGACATCAAGATAGCTCTTCTCGTTGGGCAGCTCGAGCCGTATAAGAAGACGCTGTATCATGCTCACCTCTGAGGTATCTTGACCCAGAGCAGACCAATGATTTAGCCTTCTCCCACTTCTCGTGTCCAACATAACGATGTAGATCTCGTGATGGCTCTCACACAATGCCTCATATGGTGCCATATCCGTGATACTCACTGAAATCATATCAGAGGTGAATTCCACTATGAAAATGTCTCCAAACTAATTTATGATCCAGTGATTTGATGCTCGTGACACGCCCTCTGAACACCGTAGAGGTCCTCAGATCGACCATCTCTGTTCTGTGCTTAACAGACTCAAGGTCACCGTATTCAGCAAATTTCTTTTGGAAACTTTCAACAGGCCAGAAACTCGGGGATCCCCATCCACACTCATGGATACTTGGCACTCATGTAGTTTAATGGTCTCTAATGTACAACCGGCATATTCTCCAAGGCGAGTCATCCAAAGAATACAGAAAATGTGCGCTCACTTGTGAGTCGGTCCACCATCACCCACACCGCGCCGTGGGCCATGCCTCTTTCCCCGCACCAGCAGGTCACAAAGTCCATCGACGCGCTCCCACTTCCACTCACCACATCAATATCAAGTCGCCCCGCTGGCTTCGTGCTCGTACTTAACTCGGCCGAACATGTGAGACATCGCGAACAAAGTCTCCTACGTGTCTCTTCATCCCACTCCAATGGGCATCGGGCGATTTAAGATCCTCGATACATTCGCATGACTGATGCACGGAAATCGAGAAAGAAAGGGAAAGTCTCCCCAGAATTCCTCTTCCTCAAATTCCGCCAATCGGGGAACCACTATCTGGCCCCTATAGTGAGCGGTCCAGCCCTCGTCACCCGTGCTGAATGGCCTTTCGGTCCTAATGGGCTGCTATCTCTGCGATCTGCCCGCTGAGACTCAATCACTCTGCTCAACGAGGGCGTGTAGCTACTAAACCCAATGTACCTTAGATGCACTCGTTGTGCGTAGCTGAGCCGTCCCAGCTTGTCTCGAGCATCCGCCCACTCAGAAGCTATACCAGTGGCGCTCTCGTGACTTAGTTGAATGCATCAACCACCACATTTGCCTTCTGGGATGGTAATGCAAGTGAAGTCATAATCCTCTGGGGAACTCATCACATCTGCGTTTGCCTCATATTGAGGTCGGCTGGCGATGAAAATATACTTAGGACTTTATGGTGCGAGAATTACACCTCGAACTCCTCGCCCGTATAAGCAGTGGCGCTGATCTTCAAGGCGAGACTGCGACCGCCAACCGTAATGGTGTATTGGGGTAGTGCGCTCGTGGTCTTCAGGCGACGGGAACCATAAGCTACCTCTGATTTTGCATCCGAAGCACATCCCGATCCAGGCCTCGAGAACATCACAATATCTTTGTGTACCCACAATCCTGATAAAGGGACTATCAAGATAGGAGTGAAGTAAAGTCTTATATATTCAACTCTGGAAGGCAGCCTCCTACATCGGTCATCCCACTCAAACTTGACCTCATACAGGTCAACCTAGTCATAGGTGCACTATCCACGGAGAAATCCTCAGTGAATCTCTGTAAGACGGCCAATCCGAAAACTACATTATCTCAAGAATGACTTGGCCTCTCCCGACTCATCAACGCCTCGACCTTCTGCGGGTGATGACACTCGATGCGACACCACGTGTCCCAAAATCTCACCTTAGTAGCCCGAACTACTTGCGAACTTGTTGTCACGGCTGATGGTCTCTCAACAGCGGCCAAGCGATCCTCAGTGATACTCATGCTCCCACACGATTGGGAGGTAGATCAAGATATGTCATCCACGAAGACTCGACAAAGCGATCTAAATAGGGTTTAGATTACCTATGCATTAGATCCATAGTCTTCTTTGGCGCATTCGTCAATCAAAGGAGCATCCGCAGTAAACTCAAAGTGCCCATACTTGGCGTCCTAGCGGCTCTCGAGGATATTTGTATCCACAACCCTCATTGATGGTAACCGGTCGCGAGTCACATCTTGGAGTAGACTCGCTCCTCTCAACTGATCAAACCGTCGTCAATCCTTGGTAATGGGTACGATTCTTGATCATAACCATTCAGCGCCGATAGTTAATGCACGATCCCGAGAAGGGTCTTGTCCTTCTTCTTCGCAAATAGAGCGGAGCGTGTGGGTGAAGTGCTCGGTCTAATGAACCCCTTGTCTAATAGCTCCTATAACTGGACTCTGAGTTCCTACAACTCAACTGGTGCCATCCTATGCGGAGTCATAAAGATGGGTGAAGTACCAGGGTATAACTCGATACCGAAGTCTACTACCCTCGGTGGAGGTAGTCCCGGGTGGCTAAATGCTGGAAAAACATCGACATACTCGCAAACCGCTCGAGGTAGATCTAAGATACGGTCTCACCTCGTCCTGCAGGAATGAGATCGCGAGCCAACCCGCTAAGCGTCGACACACGGACTCATATCTTTATGCAGGGCAAGATGTCATGCTTGTCTCCACGAAACACCACCGCAGTACCGTCCTGGCGTGTAGGCGTTAACCCTGCAGCTCATGATCGATAACAACCACATAAAAGGCTATTCGACCCGATCATCCCAGATTGACGTCGAACTGACGTGTCCGCGATCTCGATTGCGTGGTAGGTCGGTCTCAACCCGACATAGACCGTGTCGTCCCGTTGCCCTTTCGTACGGGCACCGTACAAGGCTCCTCTGGATCTCAGCTACGACAACGCTCGCCCACTGGCGAATGGCAGCAATGCTGTATGATTGGCGATCTGGCGCTGGCTGGTTGTGCGAGGCGTGAACCGCCCTGGTTTAGTTACTGCTGAGCTGGTCTCTCCTCACCACCGTACCGACTCTGGGCACCGCTTGTAGCTCTTGAGTGCCCGGTGGCTCACGGCCAGTTATTTCGGCTGTGCCTCGCCGGAAGGCATCTTGTGTCTCCTCACCTTACCATCTGATTCACGTTTGTCTTTATTCTAAGCTACAGATCCATACTGTTTAGGCAATCCTCTCATTGTCCATTGGTGACTATTCAGTGGCATCACCTCTTGCTGGTAGGTAACTCTCTTCTGTCATGGTGGGATATTGATATCTGGACCTCAGAACTAAATATATACTCTTTCTGAGTTGGAAAAGTGTTGTCTTCTGTATAACCACTGTATCAGAGTTGCCAAACATCTCGATCTCTCCTCTCTTGATCAGAGCAGTCTGACCGTGAATCACATCTGTGGTAGTCTCTAAATCTTAAATGGTTGATAGATCAAGTTCTGAATCTCTCCTCCATATTCAGATCGGTGGCCACATAATCATCAGCAAATCGGGCCAACTCGCGTGAATCTGTACGTAGTCCATCACAATCGTCGCCCACACACCATTTCTACAGGAACTCCACAGGCCTTGAGTATGCCTCTTGAGTCTTTGGAAAGTACTTACCCATGAACAGCTCCTGAAAATCTGCACATGTCATAACCTCTAAGTCTCTAAAAGTCCTAGCCCATCTCCACCATACACGGGCCTCGCCCTCTAGCTGGAATGCAGCTAACCTGATCCTGGTCGTATCGGAGGTGATCTCTATAGCCTCCAGTACGTTCTCGATCTGCATAAACCAATGGTCTGCAACCATTGGGTCTCCACCACACATGAATGTCGGAGATGATGCTCTAAACGCTGGAGGTTGCGGATCGACTACACCTTATGCGGCACATTGCAATAAGCGACATTGCGACACCTACGGCCTCGGCAAAGATCATTGATCAAATACGGGCGACTAGTCGAATGTCGATTGGTGCTTACGACGAGTGCCCTGGTGGGCGTGCCCATCTCCCTCCACCGGCATCTGCAATCAACATGGCGTTCAAACTCTCAGCTGATATATCAGGCATAAACCGCGACCTGGGACACTAATCATACACAAAATCAGTGCATATATATCAAGTCTCTGCATTTATGAAGCAATGCAGGACAATTTATCCACAAATCAAATCATTTTGATCACAAAAATTTTATTTTTTTGAAAATTTTATTTTTCAAAAATTTTGTCTAATTTTATTTTATTTTTGCTCATTTTTAATTAATTTAATTTTTAAAAAAATTTCTAAAATTTTTGTGATGAACAGTGTTCATGAACAATGTTCTGAACCCGGGGAATCAAGCGGTGACTCGAAATAGCGGTGGCGAATCAGCGGTCAGTGCATAAAACACCGTGGCCCGGCCGGCGCGCAAGCGTGCCCAAATGCGGCGGCGGCGTAGTGGCGAATGTCGTGGCGAGACCTTGGTGTGTGTCGCGGTAGCGGGCGCCGGCTGTATCGTGGCGACGCCGGCCCGTGCCGTATCGATGGCCTTGACGCCGTGTCGCCTTGTGACGCGCTACGCCGGTACATATGTCTGGCACGTCTCGCGTCTGACCGCCTCAAGCCCTCACCTGGTCACAATACACTAAGGTGTATTGCGATACTTCTCGGCTACCGGCCCTTCCCGAGGTCACATTTTGAGTGTATTGCGTGCACTCTGCCCCCGATCATCAAGCCTTGGCGTCGCGATACAAACTGTTGTATGGTGACACGTCTCCTTTCATTGACTTGCCTCCCGATGCAATACAATATTTGTATTGCAACACAATTTTCAACAGCCCCTCCTTCCCTTCAGTCACGATACAAAATATTGTATCTTGACACAGCCTACCAGCCTCTACAGTCACAATACAATCCAGCCTTCCAAAACCACCAAGTCACAATACAATAACTGTATTGTGACCCAGTGCCCTAGCCCAACAGCATGCCCAAACTGCACGCTCCTGTCACGATACACTCATTCTCTTGCAATACAATTTTTTTTTCACAATATACTCAAAGCAAGAGTCAAAATCCGCCGCTATTATTATTATTTTTTTCATCACATTTTTTTTCATTTGTTCCAAAACACTGGAAGATACCAAAAATACATTCATCCATTTTTATTTTTTTTTCATATCTGCTACTGGAAAATACCCCAAAAAAATATATATTCATCATTTTTTTTTTCATTTATTTCCAATTACTGGAAACACAAAAATTTACATATATGCCTATAATTTAATTTTCTTCCATTTTCTTCAATTTTACAACTTGTAAAACCTTAGAAAATTATTTTCTTCAATTCTAATCCAAATAAATTCATTAAAATTTATTTTTCTTCATTTTCTTTTCTAGTTTTACTCACTGTAAAACTCTCAAAATGTTCTAACACCTTGAAATTTTATTACAAATTCTATTTTGTCATCCAATAAACCAAATAAATTGATTACAATTTATTTCATTTCCAGTTTACACATTGTAATTTCTCACAAACTTTCCCTATGTGCTATTTACCTAAGCACACATCCAAACACATAACATGACATGGTATACACAATTCATTCATCAATAGGTCATTACAACATTTCACTAAACACACAAAACACACAAACACATGCATGCGCTGTCCTAGTTTTGTCCTCGTGATTTAGTAATCTCCCATACCTAAAATTCTAATATTCGAACCACACCTGCGGTGATGTGTTTCACACTGGCTACTACTCTAAGCCCAACCTCAATCTCTAGGTTTTCATATACCTATACTTCCACATCAAACCAATTTAGCGGTGATGATACCCAACTGAGCTCCTAGGTATTCGCATACCTAAGCTTTGATACCAAGTTGTACGCCCTGTAAACTGGCTCGTCACCATCCACGCCAACTGGCGACATAAGTGGATGTCTAAGTTACCCGACGCCACTTTAGAAAATCTAAAATCTCCTTTGTACCTGAGAGCTCTACCCAAATACGCATCTGCGATATACCGTTCCAAACAAAGGTAATATATCCATCACATGATATACATGGATAAAATGGCCTTCAGTCTAAGGCAACCGATACTGGCTAATATACCAACTATATCCAATAGTTACAAGAGTTAATATGTTTTACTCTTATACAACACATATATTAAACTTTAATCTAATTTTTAATAATATAGATATATCACTAAAAGCCACAACCCGCTTTCTTCTAATCCTCGTCCTAGGACGAAATAGCCCCTCGCACACTCCCTCGTACTCCGTGGGGGGGCCAATATCCTCGACAAGATGTGAGCCAATGCTCGCAGTGGAATCTGCCATAAGTGGGCTACTTCCACCTAAGCGCAGCCGCAATGTTCCAGACAAACACATTCAAGCAAATGCATGATCCTACTTGAATGTCTACATGACTAACTCGCATCCCGAGTCCATCGATTCTCTCACACTCTGCCTAAGCCTCAGATGAGAATTATTATTTGCCTGAGCGAGCCGACAACCTCTCTCCACGTGATATATATCACCTGGCTGCCTCCTAATTTATCGATATTATTTGTGGACTACCCGATGTATATCAATTGGGCCATTCCTCGACGACATACTTTAATTTGGACTACCCTTCCATAATATATATTTTTAGACAACCCTCCAAACCATTTTCTTTCTTAGACTGTCTCACGACCGACTTATACCCTGGTGGTCTGGAAGGCATATGGAATGCATGTATGCTAATCTAATACAAGATATCTACATAAATATATAAACATGCATATGTTTACAAAGCATCTTCAATTCAACAATCATGTCATGTAAATTCTCATTTCATACATCAAAATTAGCTCACTGGGTTATCGATCAAACACGAGCAATTCAACTTTGAATCACTCGGACAACACACATTTTCACACAAAATATATTTTCGTGTCACTATTCTATGAAAGTAAAACCCAGGTTTTACCGCTCAAACACTCATCCCCTTCTGCTCACTTGGTGGAACTCAAGCCACCCGCCATTCCCTACCTCATCCAAACCAATACACTATCACTGTGGTCTCCTCACACTTTGAGGCACCCCATCAGCCGGTGGCAAACACTACCGCCCAATGGGTGTCTCGTAATCTCATCATTCAGTCCCAAGGTTTGAGACCGATCAAACGGCCCCTCACGGCCTCATTCAGCTCAAACATTTATAATGTACTAAAACGAAGAGTAAAACGCAAGTAGGGAGAAACCCTTACCTCTTGGAGTTTGTCGAAACTCCCCAACTGCAATCCACGCCAAGCTCCCTCTCCGCGCAGCGCCTCCTCATTCTTAACCCGAAGACCGCCAACTGGGCCTCTGGATCGCTGCATTTCTGCAGGTAATGAAGACTCTCTCTCACTAGAATCACCATTTCTCAACCCTCTGCATCTCCTCTGCCTCAATTCACGTTTTTCCCCCTCTTTGCATTTGAGAAGACAAACACTATTGAGTGTTTTGTCTTATTATCATTTAAATCTTTTCCTTTAATATCAATTATGTCATTCTTTTCCTAGTTTTGACATTCTAAGACTATCTCGCTGGTCCATTTTCATATTTTCTCTACTCATGCCAATTTCCGCACATGAGTACGTATATATGACTTCAGAGGTCGAAAAATCGCTTACCAAGACTTTGGAACCGCGATGCCTCGTAAAACGCTAACTCCGACTGCCTCTCGAATTCTAATGGTAAATTTTATATGCTAGCTAGATTTCGCGAGACGATTCTAATGGTACAATCCGTTTTTTCATCCGAGATCTAGAGAATAAATTTGGGATTTTTAACCGAAATTACGATTTTGCCCTTATTCCAGAAATTTGAATTTCGCCCATGTAATGACCGAGAACGCACAAAACTGGGTGCCAAAGACTCAAATCGGTTGTTCCAAAGAAATCAATTCATGAACTTGTTGACCGTTTCAACTACCAACCGGTTGGTAGAGACTCGTAATTCTTTTTTTAACCTTCTCAAAGAGTCAATCCAAAAATAAACGGAGTACAAATCCGACTCTGAATGACTTAGAATCGACACAAATGATGTCGAAGACCCAAACTGTTGTTCCAGTAAACTGAATTCAGTGAACCGACTGATTCGGTTTCCCAACCAGTTTAGCCGGTTGAGAGAGACTCTCAAAATTTTTCAAAACCTTCCTCAAAGAGTCAAGAATCCAAAAAAACAAACGGAGTACAAATCCAACTCCGAATGATTGAGAACCGACACAACGGCGCAAAGACTCAAACCATTGCTCCAAGAACTGACCCGAACCGACCGACGGTTTCAACCGGGCTTCATCCCGCTGAGAGCCTCTCAAAATTTGTAAGAACCTTCCTCAAAGAGTCGAATTCAACAAACAAACGAGTACAACCAACTTCGAATGACTCGAGAACTCGACACAAACGGCAAGCCTGAAGTGCTCCTAACACGAGTCTCAAGAAACAACAAAGCGGCAAAGAAAAAGCATAAAAGAAATTTGTGAGAAGCATATAAATTTCGCACTGCAAGATTCACTTCGCTATTCTTTTTCTTTCTTTCTTTCGCTTCTTAAAACTAGGTATCCACTCCTTCAAACCGTCTAACTCCTCTTCAAAACAAGAGAGAGAGACCACGCCCTTCCTGGATTTAGATAAACCTCATTTCCTCCTTTTCTCCCCCTTTCTCCTCTTTCTTCCTCCCGATCACCTCCACGCGTTTTTTCTTCTATTTCTCTCCCTTCTCTATGAGCCCACGATTTTACTAATAATCTTTCAATCCCGGAACTCCCCGCCTCAAACTTCCCTGAATATAACACTCCTCTATTCCCATGTCCATAGTCGGCCACATTTACTCGTTTAACCACCAAGTATCCATGGACTCAAGGTGGGTTGCAAGTAAGACCCGAAAATTTCAATTTTATGAAAAAGGCAAAATCGTAATTT
This sequence comes from Tetrastigma voinierianum, assembly GCA_016808115.1. Taxonomy (NCBI): domain Eukaryota; kingdom Viridiplantae; phylum Streptophyta; class Magnoliopsida; order Vitales; family Vitaceae; genus Tetrastigma; species Tetrastigma voinierianum. The sequence continues at coordinate 742,000 of JAEQBH010004451.1, forward strand.
CGGTCAAAATCCGAATTTTCTAAATCTTATTATTTGAACGACTTCACCGCGAATCGCTCACAAATCTAACTAACATCGCCACTCGCAATTCCAAGACGTTTGAATTTGCATGTTTTTTGAGACACTATATCAAAATGAACGACATGTGACATGACAAAAGTCACCTATAACATATACTCATGTGACACATGTTGCATGAGTAGAGAGATGATGGAAATGGACGGTCGAGATAGTGCCAAGTGTCAAAAATCCAAGAGAAAGGACATGGATGACATTATTTAAATTCTTAATGAGGAAGAAGACAAGATAGCCAATAGTGTTGTCTTCTTCATTTTAGGAGCCAAAAAGAGACCAAACGGGCAGCAAAAGGAAATGGGAGATGCAAAGAGGTGAGAAGGCTTGTGAGAGAGACGGAGGGATTTCTCTCTAAGACTCGGGCGATCTGACCGCTTCGACTTCTTCTGCCAAGCATGGTGCCGTCGACGCGGGCGAGGGCAACGCTGGGTACCGGCTGAGCTTCGACAAACTCCATGAGGTAGGGGTTTTATCTCACTCGGCTAATTTCGTTTAAGTGTTTTGTGATGATTGAGTCGATTCGGCGTCGGAGGGGTTGCTTGATCCGGCCCCAAAACTCGGGGACCAATTGTTAAATTAAGCTCCATCGGGATACCCGTGACCGTGTCAGTTGCTTTGGGGTGTGTTTGTTTCATAAATTATGAAATAAAATTGTGTTGCGCGTATGAGGCCTAAATGGCTATGATTTCGTTCGCTAAAGTGAAACCGATGATCGCGATATCGCCGCGAACAGAACTCCTGTAGTTTCATCGTTTTCATGTGAATAAAGGTTCACAAAATATTTTGTGAGAAAATGTGCTTGGTCGAGTAATTCAAATTGAATTGCTCGTGTTTGTTAATTAGCCCATGCGAGCTAATTTTTGGTGTAATGGATTGAAAATTTATATAACATGTGTTATATGAATTGTGTTGAAATGGCATGATGCATTCTCATATGCAACGGGTAACCTAGAAATTAGGTGTGAGTGCATGACATGAAAGAAAAGAAAGACTGATCATTTTTCTCATACATGACTTAGTAAGTGTGAGGGAGTCTGAAGACTGGACACGGGTCGGGTCGTAGCGAGACATTCGGCAGGATCACGATTTACTGGGCGTGTTTCACATTGATCATTGCATATGCAATCTCTGCGGGAGTGCAACCCATTTGTAGGTGATTCCACTACTGGCGATAGAAGCTCACCCCGTCGAGGAATATTATTTCAGTACGGGCGCCGAGAGGACGCGCTCATCTTAGAGGCCACTGAAGAAAAAGCCTGATTGCGGGTTTTGATGGTTCGTTTAATATGTATTAAAATTGTAAACTTTTTTGATATATGTTTCGTAAGAGCGATAAAAAACTTCGACTATTAGATTATAGTTGGGTGTATTTTAATGATGCGGCTTATGGGGCACAAGAGGCCATTTTACTTCGCGATGGTCTCGTGATATGACGCGGTAGATATTTTCGAGTTGACGTAGCCTAACTGACACCCCGCTTGGGGCCGTCATACCGTATCAAAGCTTCAGGCTTAGAAATACCTAAAGCTTAAAGGTTGATAAGCCAGCATATCGATTACCTGTGGCTCGAGGGATTCTTGTCAAGGTCGTAGCCACATCATCACCGGGTGGTTCGATACAGTTTTAGGTACGAGATTGCCTTCAGAAGGCACAAGACAAAACTAGAACACTGCATGTGTTTTATTTGGCGATCACGTGATCGTGGCTGCGGGTGTTTTGATTTGTGATGGTGTGTATACCATGTCAGATGTGTTATGATTGCTCTCAGGTGCTTAGTACTAGCACACAAGTGTTGGTAAGTTTTAGAGTAATGATAGTAAAACTGGAAAAGAAAATAAATAAAATAAATAAATAAATAAAATAAATTTTAATAAATTTATTTGCTTATTGGAAAATGAAAAATTAGGTGGAAGAAAATTGTTTTCAAGGTTTTGCCAGGTGTAAAATCAAGAAAAAATGACTGAAAATGAATTTATAAATTTATTTGCGTATCGAGAATGAGGAAAAATATATGGATATGTATTTTTCGGGTGTTTCCAGAGCGTAAAATGAAGAAGAGAAAAAAATGTGTGAGAAAAACGAAAAAAACAGCAGAATTGATTTCCTGGCTATCGCTTCAGAACAGCTGTCACGATACAACAGAAAATCAGATCGCGGATACGGCCTTACGGGTGTGCAAAGGGTCGGAAAATCAGACAACCAGAGCGCAGTTGGATGGGAGTGATATCAGACAGGACAGCCGAGGATCAGTTGGCGAAGGCCACGACAATCGAGTGTATCGTGGATAAGGAAGCAGGAGGTCAAGGGCTCAGTCGCAATACACCCGGAATCAGACGTGGACCGAGGTGGTCGACGTGGTCACGATACAAATTTTGCATCGCGGACTAAGGGTTTGATTGATCGAGGCCGCTGCAATACGCGGAGGTGTACTGCAATGAGCGGCGCCAGCTCTGCGAAGGTCACGATAATGTTTGGTCAGACATGACAGAGCGCTCGAAAGTAGTCGAGTGGAATTGCACGCAATACAATCGTAGCGTACGACCCGTGGGAGCAGAGAGGGCATTGTGTCGCGACATAGTGGCATCACACCCGGCCGCGGCTCGGCATCAAGACAAGGCCACCTACACGGCGCCAAGGTTCGGCGGACACCCAGCCGACCTGGTCGCCATACGACCGGTCCTACCACCCACACCCGCCGGGCCGCTGGGCGCGCCGCGAGCCCGAGCGCACTGAAAGATCCTCGGTCGTAACACCGGCGGCACTAGTGCACCAGCCAATTTTCGACTTTAGTAATCGCTTTCGAAATAACGTTCGACCACTGTTCATGAACACTATTCACAAAAATTTTTCGAAAAAAAATAAAAATCAAATCAAATCAAATCAAATGAGCTTAAATTTTGTAAAAATGAAATTTTTGTTGTTAAAAAAGATGATTTAATGTAAAATTAATTGTCTCAGATCAAGCAGGAATGTGGACTCGTATATACAATATTTTCAGATATGAATAAACCCTGTGGTCAGATTCGAGCCTTAGAGATACTGAGATCGAATTTAATCGCCATTTGAACTGGCGTAGATGGTTAGTCGGTGGCGTAGGACGAGGGCGCCCAATTTGTATCGTCGTGCACCGCTACACCAAGACGCCTTGCTGAGGGATCAAGTAGCCGTTATCTCACGTGTATGCAATAGTGAGCTGTGCATGGTCAAACGACCTCCGTGCACACATCGTCCCTCCAATGGTTAAAGGAGGAGGAACTCTGGTCGACGACTATGACCACAAAGAGGTAAGAGATGTTATGCGAGGCATCCAGATACGGTGCCGGTACTAACAGAAGCAGAGTCGGCCTTCTTCTAGCTAGTGGTTAAGCCCGTGGCTTCTGGGCCTACGAGGTTCCAAGGCCCCTATTATCCGTTTACGACGAAGTTAGTGGTTGCCAGATAGGCAAACGGTGTGCTACCATTGCCAAAGAACCCGCATTAAGGATGGCGGGATCAGCCCTAGAAAGTGTGGATCCCGAGGTCTGATGGTGCAACCCACTAACCGAGGGATAAGAGCAGACATGGGCTTGTTTCCTCCATACCCTAGTATACGTAGGACCATCACCTAGTATTTCAATGTAGATTTAGTCACATAGCCGAGCCAGGCACAAGCTCAGGTCTAGGACAGAGTCATGTGCCGAAATGTTAGGGTCAAGTAGATGGACATAGTTACTATCGGGCACACTGGGGTATATGAAAGTAGATCATTCTAGGAGGCAGAGGGTCTCATAGTACCTACAAAATGAAAGACATAGAGCAAACAGATATGTAGGTATGTTTCCTACTCGCATTTGTCGGGCCAGAGAATGCTTTTAAATCGATGCATCATATCTATTCATCAAGGTATCTGTGCTATGATCAGCTTAGAGGTTAAGGCCTTTAGAGAAGCCACGTATGATGTTCTTCCCTGATGTGGTGAGAGTCGACCTAATAGCCCAGATTGCAGTTAGAGATCTCCTCGAGATTCGTCATGGTGGACCCCGGAATGGGGTGTCACAAAGATGGTATCATCACCATGCGGCATCTGCGCGAACATCGCTGGCCAAGCTCGGTGTGGGTGCACTCCAGATGGTCATTCACCACTTCGTGATAGTTGAGCTTTACTTAGACTACGCCCAATGAAGACTCATAGTTCAATCGGGAAATGAAAAGTAATTAAAGTGTGTCGGGTAAAGCAAGAAGTGGGGTCGCATCCCTAAGGTGAGAAGCCCGGGAGTTAGGCGAAGGAAACCCGTGGTAGTATCCAAAAGGTCCTGCGTGGGTGTAAGAGACTGGGAGGCACCCCACTTCTGTGGGTGTAAGACCGTGGAGAGATCCCACTTTCGTGGGTGTAAAAGACCCGGAGCTATCCCGACTTCGTGTGGGTGTAAGAGACTCCTGGAGGTATCCCGACCTGTGTGAGTGTAAGAGACCCGGGGAGATATCCCGACTTTTGTGTGGGTGTAAGAGACCTGTGGAGGTATCCCAAATTGCGGTGGGTGTAAGAGACCCGTAGAAGCTATCCAAAATTTCAGGTGGATGTAAGAGACCCGAGAGGTATCCCACTGTGGTAGTGTAAGAGACCATGGAGTTATCCGAAATTTCGTAGGTGTAAGAGACCCGTGGAGATATCCAAATGTGGGGAATGTAAGAGGCTCATAGTGTAGGCCAGTTATGCCGTCGAGATGAAAAACACACGGCTCAAGTTATCACACTGGGGAGCCGAGTGATAGGAGCCTGAGTGAATTTGGTATGAAACCACAATAAGTTATCGCACTTGGGAGTCGAGTGATGTGAGCTCCGAGTGACTCGGAGATTCGATACCCCTTGAAATTGCATCGGTGTTGCCGAAACAAGAAGGCTCCTGTGATATGGATAAAGTTTGGGTCTGGCCATACGGACTAGGCTGATACCCACTGGATTGTCACCACGACCTCGAAGGCCGCCACTACACACCGCAAGGGCTGTAGGTTACATAAGTCAGCGCTGGATATAAGATGTGGTGCAGGAGGACACGCCGTGAGCATGCGTCCCGATCAAGGCGGTAGCCGGGAGTGGCGGTCGGCCTCAGTGGAACGCTGGCAACACATATCGTGCGAGTATACAAATGTCACTATTATGAGGCCACAGCCACAGATCATCAAGCATGCCGACCAGGTGAGAGTAACTCCATCAATTTCGTCCCTGATCGATGAGACACCCGGCGTTGTGAGCGACACGACATCGTCACCGCCCGAGCCGCAGTAAGAGCTATGTATGCAAATGGCGTCGACCCTTAGAGCCATACCGAGATCACGTCTTCGGGCGCGATACCAATAGAGAGTGGTCGTTTGCAAGTCGAAAAAGGTTATCGCGAGATTCACTGAAATTTTCAGATAATTCGCATAGCGCCAGAGGTAAACACTGGGTTTTATCGCTCAAAGATGTCGTGTCCACGAGGCATTGACGTTCCATGCTCCAGGTAGACTCGTGATCTAACTCATGGTGGATCGGGGAGAGATCGAGATCGCACCAACATGGAACCTTCGAGGGGAGGGACCGCGCGCATTTCCGATACAAGGATCGTGTTTCATGACACAAGATCGTGAGGCTAGTGAGGGTGTTATGGCAGCACTGTGGAGTAGAGGAGTCAACGTGAGAGCGAGAGGACACGATGCCAGACCATCCTCTGTTAGGATGAAGGCATCGTGGTTTAGTCGCTTATTTAATGACGAAGCCTATGCATAAGAGAAAATACTATATGGCGAGCTGACATATCGTCTGCACTTCTATCAAATTCCTTTTAAGGAGGGGAGAATGTAAGACCCGAGAAAATTCCAATTTTCTGAAAAAGGGTAAAATCGTAATTTTGGTCAAAATCTAGAATTTTTCTAAATCTTAGATGACAAAACAGATTTCACCGTTGGAATCGTCTCGCGAAATCTAACTAACGCGTTGAATTTCGTCGAATTCCGAGATAGTCAGAATTTGCACATTTTTCGAGGCACCAAGTATTGGGTGCCGTAAAACAACATGTGACGTGACAAAAGCCACCTATAACATGTACTCATGTGACACATGTTGCATGAGTAGAGAGATGATGGAAATGGACGGCCGAGATAGTGCCAAGTGTCAAAAATCCAAGAGAAGGGACATGGATGACATTATTTAAATTCTTAATGAGGAAGAAGACAAGATAGCAAATAGCGTTGTCTTCTTCATTTTAGGAGCCAAAAAGAGACCAAACGGGCAGCAAAAGGAAATGGGAGATGCAGTAGGTGAGATTTGAGGTTTTGCAGAAAGTAGCTCGACTTCTCTCTAAGATCCCGAAATGATCGAATCGCCTGATTTCTTCTACTACGAAAGCGTTCTACACGACGAGGGCAATGCGCGGCACTCTATTGAGTTTCGACAAACCCGCGGAGGTAGGGTTTTATCCTACTTGAGTTACACTTTGTTTAAGTGTTTTGTGGATGATTGAGTTGATTTGAGGCCGTGAGGGGTCGTTTGATCGGTCCCCAAACTTAGGACTGAATTGTTGGAATTTTTGAAGCCCATTGGACAATCCGTGACTGTGTTGGGGTTGTTTTGTGTAACACCCCGTCCCGAGAGAGTCTACAGTATATGACACTGTAGGGGTGTATAAGAGTACCAAGTGTCACACCCGAAATATTTCTGAGACCAAAGTAGGAAATGAAAGTTTACGGAACCCGACTCAGGGTATTAAACCAAGGGTACAATGGTCATTAAGCAAAAGGATATTAAAACCAAAATTTAAGGTGTAGAGATGGGCCATAGTGGAAATTGAATAAGTTACAATTGCAATATTTAAAAGATGAGGGTTAATTGCAATTAATGGAAAGTTAATTTAACAAAAGGAGAATTAAAAACCAAAATGTCTCATTTGGTCTCCAAAAGTTAGGGCTTCACGATTGGTGAGGAGAAGAGAGCCAAGAGCAAGAGGAAGAGAAGGAAGAAGAAGGAAGAGGAGAGGTTCAAAAATCAGGTATGCCTTTGTCTTAGAATCAAGTGTATGAATTCAGGCTTGGGGTATGATGCGATTCTCACTTTAATCAGTTTTATTAAGAGCACATGACACTTTTAAATTAAGTTGAGGTTATGAGTAAAACCCCAATTGATTATAAAAAAACTGGAATCATCAAATTACATGATGTTTAAAAAGAATTGGTGGCACTTAGGTAGTGTTCTTTAGATTTTTCACCCTAAGTTTTGGAACTTTGTTTCCAAAACACGATTCACATATTATAGATTCTTTTTAGATGATTTCCAAGTTGGTTTTGAATTATTATGAATTATAGAGTTATATGTGGGTGAATTGGCATCAAGTGGGAGAAATAACAAAAATCTGGGCATTTTCTGGGTGAGTCTACCGTGATTTGTGGAGTCTACCAATTGGAACTTTCTATCCCAGTCAGCCTGACTAGTCTATAAACAGAAGTTAAGTCCTACCAGTGGGACTATTCTGATTTCTGTTTGACCAGTTTTAGTATTTAGGCCATAACTTCCTGTTTCTCATTTGAGTGATTCAGTGGCTACATGAAATAGACTTCAAGGAGAACAAAACTTAAGTAGAATCACCAAATTCAGATCTCATGTTAAAAATTCACTCAAAAGTGGGCCGTGTGCAAAAAATTCCTGCATCAGCTTTGGACATATTAGTCCGGGTTGTTTTTAGAGACGTAACTTGAGTTTCGTTGGCTCGAGACTGGGTTCAGTTGAGATAGTATAGCACCTGCATTTAAAAGAGTATGAAGGGTGTGACTAAGTCTAGGAAGTACGTTAAGTTATCAGTGTTGTAAATCCTCATTAGTTTTGAGTTGGCAGAGTTCAAAAGTAGTGGGATAAGTGTGGAGCGGTGCTCAGTTAATAAGCAAAGAGGTGAGTGTTCTAAACTCATTTTTTTCCAAAATACTAGTGTATTATTATTATTATTATTACAAATTGCTTTACACTTGGTATTTTATGGTTTGAATGCAAACCATTTTCAAGCAAGCAATGAGATAAAAGCAAACAAATGGTTTTGAGTTAAACCATTTTGAAAAGCAAGCATTGGTTTTAAATTGCTAAAACCATAATTAAGCAAGCAAGCAAGTAAGTAAATGGACTCGAAAGTTAAACCATTTTTTGAAGCAGCAAGCAACTAAGCAAATGGTTTTGAATAGATATAAGCCATTTTGAGCAACGAAAACAGCGAAATGGTTTCAAAGTGTAAAACTTCATTTCTGAAAAGCAAGCGAAGCAAGCAAGCGATGAGTTGTGAAAACAAGGCCTTCTAGTTTAGAAGCAGCGATTCGAGAGGTATCAGTACATGCACGGTGGTGTTAGAAGTTTCATACATGCATTGTGGATTTTGCACATTAGACCAAACTTAGGACATCTGTCTGTTTAAAGGAGAGGCGAGTAGCGCGTCACGGGGGGTATATAAGGTTATGAGCTCTAACTAAATTGTGGTGATGGCGGCGCGAGGTGATTCCACCATTCAGGAGAAAATAGAAAAAGAGTGACAGGATAAAGTCTTCCTGACACGATTGGGCCTCAGGTTGTGTTCACTAGGGCATGATAAGCAAAATGAGCTCAGTTAGTTTGATGTTTGCACCTCGCGTAATCCCATTTGTTTGAAAAATCGGTGGTTCGTGCGCGAGAAATAGGAGGTTTTAAAGCAAGCGGTTGAGCTGACTCGTTAGATTTCAAAGCGATCGGTTGAGCCAAGCTCCGTGGGTTTTATTTCAAAGCATGTGGTTGACTCAAGCTCTGCATTTTATGAAAAGTTTGAGAAACTTTTAAGCGAAAGTTTGTGAAAGGTTTAGAACTTTTCAAGCAAATTAAAGCAAGCAAGCAAGAAGTATTAAAGAAGTTTTATAAACTTTTAAAAGCAACTCAAAGTATAAAAGCAAGCAAGTACAAAAGCAAGCAAGCAAGAAAAGTTTTAGAAACTTTTAAAGAAAGCAAAGCAAAAGCAAGCACGGAAAATATTAGTAAAGAGAGTTTTACATGTTTGAAATGTTTTAGGAAAGAAAAACCGTTTATAAAAGCATACCTCAGAGAGCTGGGTTTATTTCATTATTTCCATTTAAAAACTATTTTTCCAGTGCAATTACGAAGAGTATTTTGAGCCTGATAAGTTTGTCGACATCGGTTTAAGTGCTGTGTATTAATTATATTTTGTAGGCATACTGAAATGGTATAATGGGACATATGTGTCTTTATAATTAGATTGTGAGAATGTGTTGGTATGCTGGTTGCCATGTTTGGATATTTGGATATAATGTAAATTGGATGTATCTGAGGTTGGAATTTGACTATCGCGCGTACGTCATCTTTCAAAGTTATTAAATTTAGATTTTACGAATCTAAGTTATAAAATAAAAAAAGAAAATTTCTCTGAGTAGAAGGAAGCAATACGGCTTGGCTTCAGAGGGGATTTCTAGTCGTTAGAGGTAGCGGCTGGGGATTTGCAATGGGTGGCCGGCTGCCTTTTGCCGGCCGTGAGAGGTGGGGTGTGTGTCATTTTGGGTGTTTGTTTCATAAATTATGAAATAAATTGTGTGTTGGTGCGTATGAGGTCAAAAATGGCCATGGATTTCGGGTTCACAAAGTGAAGCCCAGATGATTGAAGTGATTAGGTGAGCGGTAACCCTAGGGTTCAACATTCCATTGAATAGGAATTCCTGAAATATTTTGTGAGAAAATGTGCTTGGTCGAGTAATTCAAATTAGTGCTCGTATTTGATGAATAGCCAGTGCGAGCTAATTTTTTGGTGTAATGGATTGAAAATTTATATAACATGTGTTATATGTGATGTTGTATTTGAAATGGCATGATCATTCTCATATGCAACGGGTAACCTAGAAGTGGTGTGATTTTGACATGAAGAAAGAAAGACTGATTATTTTTTCTCATACATGGCTTAGACAAGTGTGGGGAGTCAGTGGACTCGGGACATGGGTTAGTCGTATAGACGCATTAGTAGGATCACGTATTTACTTGAGTGTGTGTTTGTGGATGTTCATATGCACTTAGGTGGGAGTAAACATTTAGGGTGATTCCTTCTTGGGCAATAGCTCACCTATCGAGGGAATATTATTTCAGGTACGGGGCGCTCGAGAAGGTGAAACTCATCTTAGAGCCAATTTTTGAAGAAAGCGGGATTGTGGCTTTGATGGTTTAGTTTAACATGTATTAAAATTGTAAACTTTTTTGATATATGTTTGGTAAGAATGATGTAATAACTTTCTTGAACTATTGGATTATAGTTGAGTGTATTTAGTAGCGTTGTTTATCGGCGCAGAAGCCATTTACTTAGTTATAGGTCTCTGCGATATGGGGCAGTGGTCCCGCGGGTTGACGGTTAGTCAACGGACACCTCGGTTTTGGGGCGTCACAGCAAGCAACCCTAACATGGTCCAAAATTGGATCCAACCCATGCCTAGGACTGATATGGGGCTTATAGGCCCGATCCATATAAGTTGGCATAATCCTAAGTGCGCCCAGCTCAAGTGCTCGATCTGCCGACATGCGGTTCCCAACTAGTCGATCCGATTGAGAAAAAATATGAAAATTTGAAGAATATTCCTTGAAAATAGGTCATGAAAGCGATTGCTTGATTGAGAGTCTGGTGAGGAAGTGTATTAAAACAAGCGCAATTATAAATTGAGACACACTCACAGCGTGAACTTCAATTGAAATCAATTGAGCTGGCTAATTAGGTTTCCAATTGATCGATTCGGTTACTAAAAATTCTTAAATTTTTTCAGATACTTCCTCAATGAGTAAGGAATCCAAAAAAAGAAACGGCGCTCAATTCCAATTTCGGATGAGGGAGATATGATCGAAACAAGCTCAGTTATAGATTCGGCATACTCAATAAACTCATTGAGCTGACCACTTGGGGGCCCCACCGCTTCCTATGGCACGATGCTAGATAGCGACCTCCACGATGACCTTTAAGTGAACTACGTATGCACTCAAGGTTACCTTACAGCCAGGCGAGTCTTGCTGAGGCAGAGCTAAGCTACTTGCAAGGGCCTTAACGTTCTGTAGAATGATGGGTAGTGTAGCCTCCCATAGGATAAATGCAGAGTGTTGGTGACCAAAATTGAGGTCTCACCGGGCCCACCATGCCATCTCCACACAAATCAAACCTAACCAACTATGAACTCCAAATGGAAGAAGGAAAATCCCTGCCCATTCATGGAGCAGCCCCAGACACCTCAAGCGGTTCTACATTAAGACCTGGAGCATTAATTACGTAATAAAACCACCATCTTGATTTGAGCCTCCTCTATTTCCATTTTTAAGTTGTTTAATGTTGGTGGACCCAGACAATAAGTTATACTTGATAAAGCAGGAGCACGGCTCGAAAGGGTATGATGAAGAAGCATGTAATTCACAGGTGTTCTTTATCTCAAGAAGACTCTGAGTTGAATACAAAATTTCATTACATGGAGTTCTGACCACCTCGGAGAATTACCGTCTCCTTACATCTCAAAAATTCTGATTAAGAAAATCTTTCTTCATCGGCCTGCACACCTGCAATGAGGCAGGAAACCTGAAAGGGAAAAAGAAGAAGAAGAGAGTGCGAAAGAGAAGGGGAGGAGAGAGAGAGAAGGAAAGGAGAAAGAGAAGAAGAGAAGAAGAAAGAAAGAAAAAGCGGAGAAAGTGGTACTAAGTTTTTCAGGTACACGCCCTGGGATCGTTCCTAGCACAGTTCCATCATTGGGCATAGCTAGGGAACAACATGACTCCCACAAGGGAGGAACTAGGGAAAAACACAACTCCCTACAAGGTAGACCGCTTTCCGGCGGCAAGCGTTGGCTCACGATCACGGATAGACCCCATGCGGTGATGACCATACGGCTTCATCAAAGCGTGAACTCAGACTACGAAAAAGAATGAAGGTTGGAAGTATAGCACCATCATAGAGTCTTATTTATAAGGGAACCGAGTTGCTTGGAAGTCGTGCAATCCGTTCCAATTCTCCATAGATCGCATTAAAATACCGCGGCGCTTTTTCAAGGGAAGGAAGGCGAAAGGGTCTTGGCGCCTAGGAGCCCGGTGCTGGTTTACGCCCGGTCTTAGCGCCTCAGGCCCGGTAGCTCGGCTGCGAGGCAAACGGCTCGGGGAGGGTCTTGCGCCGGGAGCCCGGTGGCTCGGTTAGGTGCGGGGGGGTCTTAGCGCCCGGACCCGATGGCTCGAGCCTATGGGAAGCAACGGCTCGGGAGGGTCTTCGCGGGGAGCCCAGTAGCTCGGTTCGCCTTGGGAGGTCTTCGATCCCCGGGCCTAATGCTTCGGCTTGTAGGCCGCGGCTCGGGGAGGGTCTTAGCGCCTAGGAGCCCAGTAGCTCAATTCGTGTAGGAGGGTCTTAGCGCCCCGGAGCCCAATAGCTCAGCCTGTAGAGCTTAACAATTCAGGAGGGTCTTAGCGCCCAGGAGCCCAGTAGCTCAGTTCGCACAGGAGGGTCTTAGCGCCCGGGCCCGATAGCTTGGCATAAACGCGGCTCGGGGGAAGGTCTTAGCGTCTAGGGCCCGTTGGCTCATTTTGTGCGGGGAGGGTCTTAGCGCCCGGGCCTGTGGCTCGGCACAACAGAGCTCAGCTGGCTCAGGAGGGTCTTAGCACAGGAGCCTAGTAGCTCGGGTTCACGCGGGGAGGGTCTTAGCGCCCGGGCCCGATGCTTGCTGTGGAAGCGCGGCTCAGGGAGGGTGCCGCGCCAGGAGCCCGGTAACCGGTTTGTGCAGGATGGTCCCAGCGCCCGGGCCCGTGCTTTCCCTTTGTAGGCTTAACATCTCAAGGAGGGTCTTAGCGCCCCCCCGAGCCCGTGGCTCGGCTGCGGGCAACGGCTCGGGGAGGGTCTTGAGCCCGGTGGCTCGGCTCGCCGCGGGGGGTCTTGGGGCCCGGGCCAGAGTGGCCCCTCGGCCTGTGGGAAGCAACGACTCCACTCAGGGTCTTGCGCCCACCGGGAGCCTGTTAGCTCGGATCGTGAAGGTCTTAGCGCCCAGAAACCAGTAACCGGCTGCGAGCTGCGGCTGAAGTTGTGGCTGGGGGGGAGCTGTGCTTCGGTTCGGCTCGGAGGGTCTTAGCGCCCGGCCAATAGCTCGGCTGCCAGAAGCAACGGCTCATGAGGGTCTTGGCGCCCGGGGGCCTAGTGGCTCCGGTTCGCGGGGAGGGTCTTGCCGAGGCCCGGTGGCTTAGCACAGTGGGGCTTAGGCTCGGGGAGGTCTTAGGCGCCCGGGGCCGTGGCTCGGTGGCTCGGTTCGTGCGGGAGGTCTTAACCTTAGGCTGCGGCTCAGCAGGAGCTCTAACAGCTGGGAGGTCTGCACTTTAAGAGCCAATACGCCAGTCGTCATGGTCTCGCGCCCGAGCCAATGCTTCAATAGAGTGAAACGCGACTCGGGAGGGTCTTAGCGCCAGGAGCCCAGTAGCTTAGTTCGCGGAGGAAGGTCTTAGCGCCCAGGAGCCCAGTAGCTCAAGGTGCGGAACATAACTACTCTAGGAAGACCTCGTGGCTTGAGAGACGACGGCTGAATGATGAAGCGGAAAGGAATGAAGAAATTAATCGATGAATCTTGGTATATCAACAAATAGTCAAGATCAGAAACAATACAAAAACCCAGGCTCTGCGCCAGGATACACCATAAAAAAAAAAAAGCAGCACTTTGACGTTAGGCCTCGACTGCGAAGTAGAGGTCGAGGCGGGCAACTTGAGAGAGCGAAGAGTGCCCCTCGGGGAAGGAACCCGAGGCTCGCGGGCAAGGGAACCTGAGCAAGGGCTGAAAACACCTTAGGCGCATCAACCTGGAGGCCTGGAAGCGGATCAGCTAACCTCCTCCTTGAGCTGGATGTTGAACTCCAGGTGCAGCTCGAAAACCTTGACGTTGAAGGTATAAGCCACCCGAAAGCCCATTGGGTACAGGCCTCGTCTTTAAGCTCCGCTATCATTTCGCCCCTCCAAATAGCCATAGCCTCCTACCTCGCAAGGTCCATCCTAAGCCTGTCGAGCTCCTCCGTCAAGCATTCCATAGAGTTACCCGCCTCTAGAGCCTCTTGGCGGGCCCGCTCAAAGCCTATACTTGACATGAAGTCTATGTGACACACAACTCCTCTCTGCATACCACCGCTTCGCCTTCAGCTGACAACCGCGTCCTTCCAGACCTCATTTCTTTATCCTCGCTCGTCCTCTGCCGAAGCATGCTTGGGTCAAACTGTGCTTCAGGTTCCCTCAGTCAGTTCCACTGTGCGGGCTTGAAGACCGACCCTCTTGGAGGGTCGAGAAGCAACCTTAGCCTTGTAAGACTTATACTGGCGGGCCCTCAGTAAGACTGGCCCTCATTACCAAGCCTTTCGCATAAGTAAGCCTACCAAAAAAAAAAAAAATAATAATAATAATAAAAAGTCAGTTGACAGAACTAAAATAATAAAGAAAAAGATCAACAAAAGAACTTGGACGTACAGAGGCGGTTCCCTGAAGTAGAAGAGCTAGAGCCTCCTCGACGGGCAGGGCACCCACCCTCCTGAGGTCAGAGTCGCGCAGGATGGAGGAAACAACCCGGCAGCGAGGCTCGGCGCGAGAAAGCGAGAGTCCTCATCCTTGTGGCCTAAGCGTCCACGGTTAAATCCTCATGCGGCATTGCGGGAGGCGACTCCCGATGGGACTCCAGGACCAAAATGGGGAGGAGGAGCCAGGGGCTCATCCACCTCCCGAAGAGTCTCGGCCCCGACGGCGGACAAAGAGCGAGAAAGGCCCCATCTTTGGGTGCTTACCCCGGCGAGAGGCGACCTTACGAGCGAGCTGAGTTTCGTTCCGCTCCTCTTCTTCTTTGCTAGCACCTCCAAGTGGGACCGAAGCTCTCCTCGTGTAAGCTTCGCAATAAGGGGTTCCGAAACAGAAGCTGAGGAAGATTTAGGGACGAGAGGCTTCATGACGGAGAGGGGAGAAGATCTTAGAAAAGGAAGTCGGGCAGACCTCGCACTCATGAACCAAGAATGTCAGGCTGATGGGCTCGGAATGAGCTGCAGGCGCAGCACGGCCCCGCTTCACCTCCTCATCCTTAGGACTGAGATCGAGTAGAACACGAAAGCCATGACCAAAGCAATGTCGAAATATCTGTGACCTCACGAAAGCAGACAAACGAGCGAAGGAGAGCGCTGTGGTTCTCGGGGTAGTCCAGACGATAAGAACGCCAAGTGTGTCCTCTCGATCAAAGGGATTGTACTCCCAATGACGGCCACTAACGAAAAAATAATGTTCCTTCTAGAACTTGTGAGAAGATGGAAGGTCCGAAATAATCAACTTGGCGCTGGAGCGGTTGGAAATATAAAGAAAGCCTTCGGCAGCCTCCTTTACACTAAAGAAGTCGAAGAGCAGGGCAATACTGGGAACACCCAAGCCTTTGTCCCTAAAAACGACTAACAGCCCCACCAGAACACCTCATAAGTTAGGGGAAAGCTGAGAGGGGCAAACGTTGAAATGTTGTAGACAGTGTTAAAAATATCGGTTTCGACGGATATATCAGTACTTGGATTTTAAGGATATATCGGATATATCGGAGATATATCGGTGGATATTTTTACATGAATATCAATATATCATAAATTAACAAAAATGCTTTGAAATTCATAGAAATACTTTGTAAAAGTGTAAGAATGACATTAATAATGAAATATAGACATTAATATTACATTGCTATGGTCTTTCTACCACCAAAATGAAAAATTGATGTGTAGTGCAGCATTTGAAGGGATCCCATCTTAGTAGAAGACAATATAAACCAAGACATAATTGTTAGATAATATTGATTATAAGATCGTACAATGTCATGCATAAATATCTTGACTTGTACCCACAACCTATCCATGGATAGGAAATTCGGGGTTCACCCACATGCTTGTTTGAAATCCTTGTTGCATTTGATATGGAGTTTGGAATGGCATTTGTGCATCATGAGGATAGTTAATCATTCCATATTCACTAATGGAATCTGAAGGATGTGAAGAAGGTTGACCATAACTCATTGTGTAAGGAGGAAAAACGTTGGCATCATTGAATGAATCATTGTGTTGAGTGCCAATGCTCATTGACTCAAAACTAGCCAAAAACGAATCTTCATTGTGTTGTGTCATCCTTAACCGTCGGCCTCTATACTGAAACTCAGCAGCTCTCATCACACACTGAATGACTCTCTAGACCCGTAGGTCTTCATCTTGTGTAGCATGTGTGAAATCATTTTCACCAGTGAATGGACTCAATGGATATTCACTTGGTTGTCGATCTGCATTATCCTCACTATCATTTCCAGTATCACTACCATCATTGGTCCCCTCTCCTCTTGAGCCATCATGAAACGTAATGAAGTACCAGCAAACTAGATTACACTCTTATGTTGACACTTGAATCAAAGGTTAGAAAGTAGCAACATCTTTGAAATGAGTCTCTAGTCTCTTGGCCCAAGGCTTTCACTATGAACTTCTTCAAATAAAACCCGGTCAACATCTACATCTACTTCTCGAACATCTTGAAGCGGTCGTGGTCCGAGTTTCCATTTTCATCATCTAAATGGAGGTCGGTCCAGTGGAATAATTGATTATCCTCTTAACTTCCTGGCTAATTGAAATATCGGAGTAAATCAAAATAATCTTTTTCGACTATCGGTCACCTTACATATCTTGTATCTTTAGTTTCATGTTGTAGTAACAAAAAACTAATTGTTGGAGTCGAGGGTAAGCTAGCCGATTACTTTGTTTTGTATGGATCAAAGCAAATGTGCTCAAATTTCTCTCACATGCTGAACATGGAAACATACCTTAAGTTGCAGAAATTATGTATTGAATGGAAGACTTGAACACCAAAAATTGACAAAAATATTATTCTCCAATACTTTGCAAAAAATGAAGAATTGTTTGAGAGAGTTTGAGAGAATGGATGAGTTTGATCATGAAAACAAGTGATTTTACCAGCTATTTATGGATTTTTGAAGTCAAACTAGTAGTTTTGGTCAAAAAACCCTTTAAAAATGAATTTTGGCCATTAGTTTAATTTTGGATCAAATCATAGTTAGATCTTGATCTAAGCTGTTATAAATCAAGTATGTAGTTGAGTCAAGTCCAAGATTCAAAATCGCGTCAAATAAAAACTACTATAGTCGTTGGAATCAAAAGGATGGAAATCTGGCCGTTTGATCAACATAGATTGAATCCGGAGTGATTAGATCGGCTACTACGCCGCAAAAATTTTGAATTACGAGACAATCTGACCTTCCACGTGTCCCAAAACCACCGGTTTGATCAAAAAATTAAAAAAATAGCAAAGCCGATACATGCCGATATATCGTCGATATATCGGCCTGTATCGATTTTTGTTATTTTATTTTTGTTTTTTACAAACCTGCATTTGTGTGTCAGATATATCGATAAAAAATGATATATCGGCAATATATCGTCGATATTGACCGATTTTTTCCCAATTTTTCGAATAAACAATTTTAATTTGCAAAAATCATGTCAGGATGGCCCGACACCTGAAATATCGACGATATATCGTCGATATTTTGCGATATTTTAATCCCTGGCTGCAGAACCCTTTTTATAAAAGGGTGCAAGGGGAAGCGGAGACCATCCTCAAACGCCACCTCAAAAAAACACATCATCTTAAGCACTTAGACGACGTAGGTGGTCAGCACGTTAGGACACCAAACCTGGATCCCAAATAGGGGCCCATACCGGGCCGCAAAGATCTCACTGTACAAAGGTTCGACCCGACTGGGGCCCACGCCTCAGCATTCTGTATAGCAGCCCTCAAATATTTAGAGCCGCTAGGATACCGAATTTCCTTAATTTTGCCCTTGCCCTTGTCCAAGGGGAAAGGAGGCTCCCCCGGGGCAGCCCGGTGAACTACCACAGCCAAACTATCATTCCCCCCGTCAGTCCGCCCTGAACTAGACGCCTCGGCAGGATTACTCCCTATGCGCAAAACGAAGGAGCCACTCAGAACCTGCTGGTATGGTTAAGCAAGGAAAAGGAGAATCAAGGAAATGAAAAACCTAACCGAAAGACGCCCTAGAACCTCAAGACTTCAAAACAAAAAAGATAGAGGAGAAGAAAAGACGTACTCAATGCCGTAAAACAAGACGAGAGAGACACTAGCCCTGGGGCAAGATATCGTGGACCACTCCGAAAGGCCCCGAACACTAGTCGGACAAGATTCAAGAAAAAGGAAGCACAAACTTGCAGAGGCAAAAAAGCTTCAAGAACAGGGGAACAAAGTGCAAATGGTCAGGGGGCATTTTTAAGGAAGCTAAGAGCCACAGCCAAAATAAACTCGAAAATCGAGAAGCCATCACATCACAAGACGTGGGACAGCGACAAAGCCCTAATCAAACCCTTCCTAAGTAGCCACGTGGATATCACGCCTGATCCAAGAAGTGATACAACCCCTGGCTCACGCCGCTAGTCAAAGGCCGGGGGCAACCGATGGGGTTTGAAATAATAAAGGCCACAGCCCAAGACGCAGTTCAAACATAGGGATTAAAAACGAAGCAGATTAGCATTAGGCCCCTAATGGTATCCCCTAAATGCAAGTTCAAACGAGGCCTAACTCCTTTAAAGATCGGTAGCCCAAGGAATCAGATGAGGAAAACACCCAATCTCCACCAATCAGAAAGCAGATATTTCCCAATTATCGCCCATCAATTATCCCTTATTAATCTAAGCAGATAAAGGAAAGAAAATCTCCACCATTTGTAATATCGTATCATCCCCAACAAGGAAAGATACTATTCTGTGTCATCATCCAACTAGGAAAGTTATCATGATCATCCATTATAAATACCAAGCCACCCCATCGGTGAAAGGTATGCAGACATATGCACAAAAATTCATTCATTAAGCAGTTGATCTTCTCTTCCACCAGAAAGAACTGACATAGGCATCGGAGAGGCAACCAAGCAGCCCTCGCCGATCCTTTCATTTCTTGCTTTTGCGTAGGAGTCCCACGTTCGTAGCCGGCCGGATCGACCTAGAAAACTAAAGACGCTCAAGCCCGCCTTATTGAAAAATATCAATGTATTAACCCCGACACTCTTTACACTTTATCTTTCTCACATTAAAAATCTCATTTGCATTAATTTTATTGATTATAAATCCTACTACAACATCTCATAGTTATTGAAAGTCTACACATAATATAAAAGTCATATAGATAAAAAAAAAACTATATCAAAAGTCATATGGATAAGGAAAAAAATATATGTATATCCATTGATCCAAAATTAAATTTGTTCATATACCCAACAAATTTTCATAGATTTTATGAGTAGGGATACAAAATGTTCTTTAATAAATAGGTAGTGAAGGATCTTTCTATGGGAGAGTACTAAGCCCATCAAAGCCACCAATATAGTTATAAATCCTACTACAACATCTCATAGTTATTGAAAATCTACACATAATATGAAAGTCATATAGATATAAAAAAAAAAAAAAAACTATATCAAAAGTCATATGGATAAGGAAAAAAATATCTATATATCCATTGATCCAAAATTAAATTTGTACATATACCAAACAAATTTTCATAGATTTTATGAGTAGGGATACAAAATGTTCTTTAATTAATAGGTAGTGAAAGATCTTTTTATGGGAGAGTGTTAAGCCCATCAAAACAACCACATGAGGTCTTTCATTCCTATTCAAATATGGAAATAAATTTAGTTCAATGAATCATTACATTTATCACTTAGATGGAGTTTGATGTTTTCATAAATCAACATTTAATAGAAATACGCAATTACATAGGGAGCATGTTAGACAAAAAGACAATTGTAATAGCAACACATCCTATACACGTGTTAACAGTGTAAATGTTCATTGTAATGTAACCTAATTACTCATAATTTGTAAAGACACATATATATTGGTTAATTATTTAACTTTTGTGACGCCCCAAAACCCGGGGGTTCCGTTGACCACCGTCAACTCATTTTAAGCCCGCAAGGTCTCATATCACGAGACCCATACACGGAAGAAATGACCTAATAGGGCCCATCATCCATACTCGTCCATATAGTTACAAAATCATACATTTCCATAGATCCAAGAGTTATTACATCACTCTTAATACAAAACATATATTAAAACTAGATTGTTCTAATATATACACAAAACATGAATCAAGGTCACAGTCCGACCCGCTTCATAATCCCGGCCTCTAAGGAGCATTTTCGCCCTCAGACCGTCTCCACCTAAAAGGTGTCCCACGACTAGAGCTAACGCCCAGTAGAGATAAATCCTATAAGGGCTACTCCCTACCTAGGTGCACATGCAAATGATCATTTCACAGTTAAACCAACAACCAATCCTTGTGTATGTTGTCCTATCATAGAAAAAAAGCTACATGCATGTATGAGACGACACTCTACATGCCCCATGTATCGGGTCAACCTCCGACCCACCACCTAATGCAAGTTCCAATGGAAATCACACACGAGCCGTCCCGAATTTAATCTCACAACCCATAGTCTGGCGCGATATTTATTTAATCGCTTCGTCTTTTCAAACGTAACTTTCGCGCTCCCATCGCGGTCTCTTACACCCTCCGACATTTTTCGGGCTTTCACCGATGGATACGTTGTCTAACCAGGTTTTTAGGCTTTTCACCTAAGGGGGTGTCTATCCCCTACTTGCTATGCCCGACACTATTCGTTTTCCATTTTCATTTAACACTGTGGGACTCAATTGGACTTCGTCCCATTCCTAAGCCCACACGATTCAACACCAAACGCAGTGCCAAATCAGTACCATGTACACACACCCATGTAATGCGGTGTTACTATACACCAATGCAATGCAATTTGTGCCACTGCACTCAAACCCATGACCAATGTATGAAGACCTCTACATGGACATTCTACACCATACACTATGTGTGTGCTATGAACACTCATGTCTAATGCATACAACATTTCATATACTTAGTTCAACATTAACATACATGCAGTCATGTTAATATTCCACACATTCAAATCAATCCATCACATAAGCATGCACTACATCTTTTCTATCATTCAGTTTATTCATGTCAACACATCATTCAAGTATGTATTAACATAATTCCAGCCATTACTTAGGCAAGTAATGTAATAATTCATATTCCCAGGCTGAGACATAGTATGTCAGTCATACAACCCAATGCATATAATTATTTCCATCTTTATCACACATATATCACACAATTTTCACATATTCAGCATGTTATTCAATTTACGGCAATAATACACATTAGCTATAAATCCGGCCATGCTTGGCCTCCGAAATAATCTGGACTTAGTCCAAAAAGTCCAGTTTTTATAAATACCACACAAAATATATACGTGGTCCCAAGCATTTCAGATACAAACACTGTGACGCCCCAACTCAGCATAGGGTGTCAAGTGAGGGGTCATTTTTTTTTTCCACGTAGAAACTTTAAGCTAGTTCATTCATATAATGTTAAACATTTAACTTGTATTATATTTTGTAGCAGCGGATTACAAAATATATATACAAGCTCCATATATGGAAATGTTTAACATTTACAATATTTACATTGGTTTACAAAATTTCATATACAAAATAGACCTAAATGTCTTCCAGTGGGCACCTATTGATTCGTGGTCTTTGACTCCGCCGATGCGGATCGGCTTCTGGCCCCTCCGGTTTCCTCTCGTACTCTACATGGATTGAACACCGCGGCTGCTTTACGCTTAGTGGGAATACGACTTATTAAGAGTCACCATTAATTTATACAAATGCATATAACACATATAACATTTTACAAGATTCTATCATTTCTATATATATATACTTTTCTATAACCAATTTCATTTCTTATCATCTTCCATATACTTTTCATGTCATCTTCAGACTTTACTTTGTTCTCAGAATCGTATACTATCATCGCATAGCAAGCATACTTCTCATATCATGTCATATATTCTCTACATTTCATTTGTATATACCGTCATTTTCTTTAAGTGTTTCATGTCTACATACAAACCTTAGAAGGGGATACAGAAACTATAAGGGCCCGGCGCCGTACCTATCATGGTGAAACAATGGTCTATATAATCAAGGCACTATACTCACTGTGCAAATAGTGGTCTATATGGGCCCGGGTTAAGGCCATTATCATTGTACGAGACAATGACCATCTATAAGTGCCCGAAGGCGCCATGGTGACAATTCCGAGGCCACCGTGATCCAAACGGGATCTATCTCATCGACCCAAACGGGGCCTCGATATCAGAACTTGTATGCTACAGACTTGTTTTTCCCTAATAGGCATGCCCATCTATCCCTCTACCAGGTTCTAAGCAGACAATCAATATGTATTTCTTTATGTTCGATATACCTCATATTCTCGAATAATTTATTGCTCATTCTGGTGAATCATATGTGATATATACATACAATCATTTATTTATATCTTTGCATTTTTCATATCTCATTATATGCATAAATAACTATGCTTACCATGTATGCTTATGAACTATTTATGAATTCATAATAGGCATTCATAATATGAATAACTATGGTTACCTGCAGAGCCTACTGTTTTTCATGATTTCTGGAACGAATATGAGTTCCAATTTTATCAAGCTTTCTATGGATGGATTCTTGACTCAATGGGATTTGACAGTCCAAGAACACCCGACCGGAAGTTCTGACGGCAGTTATGACCTTCCGACCAGAGGTCATACGTGAGCTCAACCCCGTGAGATCAGCCGACCGAATCGGGCCGAGCCGGGCCCGACCTAGGTGAGCCTGGTCTAACACCTCGCCGGTCTGACACCTAATATCCTCCTCAGGCACATGAATGGATTCTTGACCAATGGGCTTTCCATAGAATCCAAGAACACCAATCGTGAGTTCTGATCACAGTTATGACCTTCCGGGTCGGAGGTCATAATGCGAGTCAACCCAGACGAGCTGACCTGAACTAGCCGAGATGACCTGAACTTGGTGAGCTCGGTCTAACACCTAGGTCTGACACCTAATATCCTCATCAGGCATATGAATGGATTCTTGACTCAATGGTCTTTCCATAGAGTCCAAGAACACCCGAACGGAGTCTCGGACGGCGAGCTATACGACCTCCGGAAGTTAGGAGGTCATATGTAATCAACCGTACGAGCCGAATTCGAATCAAGCCGCTACAGATGAGGCCCATGCATCGACCTCTGTTGACCTCTACAGGCTGAGGTCTGCTGACCTTTACATGATGAGGTTTGCTGACCTCTGCTGACCTCTACAGGATGAGGTCTGCTGACCTCTACAGGATGAGGTCTACATGCTGAACTCTCGCCCATTAGACTGTTTAGAGTAAAAAGACCATAACTTAGTCTACAGAGGTCCGAATTGAGAAATTCAAAAGCCTAACATCAAGTTAATTGATGTGGCTACAAATTACCAGAAGGACTTACTGCCAAATTCCCTTTACTTATAACCCAAAAACCCATTCTAAGGTCCGGCTACTAAGTATGATCAAAAATAGGGAAATTTTCTTGGTTCAACTTGCAACTAGCCCTGTCCCAAAACACAACTATAGGAGCCTTAGAACTTTTCTCAACTCAACCCTAACAAGAAATGAGTTTGAGAGCTTCCAAACCCAAACCATACACAAGAAAAGGTTCAAAACCATGTATCTAACCTTTCTAGACCAAAACTACACAAATCCATACTATTATACAAAAAATCGACACTTTTCCATACGGAACTTAACAAGTCCCATACAACCCAAGACATGTATCCATACCTGTGATCTTCTTCTTCTTCTTCTTCTTCCTTTCTTCTCTCTTCTCTCTTATCCGTGTTTGTTTCTCCTTTCTCCAAGACCAAAATGAGATATTTCTTTTGGTCTTATCCTTATTTGATCTTATCCTCTTTTTATTTCTCTTTGGTCCTCCAACTCTTCTAATATTTGCAAATCAATTTATGATATTTTTACAATAGCCTAAAATCTTCTTTATTATTTGTAATTTAACTTATGCATATTCCTACTTTTGTTTTTATCTTAATTTTATTCCGGAAAAATATACTATTACTTTTATTATACCCTAAACATGTTATCAAACAGTTAGGGTATAATTTGGGGTGTTACAAACCGATTCCAAAAATGTGGGTTCGAACCTAATGGACCATTCTCAACCTGTCTGCGGACTCCAAATTTCAATTTTCAGCCCACGTTTTGGCTGAGCACTTCATTTTATTAAATTCTAGACTCAACAAGCTTTCCGTAAAGTCCAAGAACTTGCAAATCGGAGTTCGAATAGGAAAGTTATGACCGTCCGTCGATGGCCGAGCCCACAAGGGTAAAGCGGAAATTTGGGCACACCCCGTCACATTCGGGCCTCAGGATTTTGCTGTCTCGGAACACAATGTTTGGTTTTGGACAGTCCCGAAACCTCATGAAACCGGTCTTTGACCATCACACAATCACAACCAAACCACACACATCTTAAATTCACCCTGAAATATGGTGAAACCATTAGGCCATTACGTGGCCCCTAAGCGTAAAATAACCAAAGTATGAGAAAACCTACCTCTTGTAGCGCAGTTCTGAGTTCTTTGCCATCTGGGTCTACTCACTGCGCGACACTCCTTCCTTTTCCTCTTTCTTTTTCCTCTCTTCCTCATTTTTCTTCTCCTCTTTTCTTCTTTCCTTTTCTTTTCTTTTCCTCCCTTTCTCTTCTCCTTTCCTCCCGTTCTCTATTCCCTTCCTCCTCCTTCTCCTTGCTGCTCCCCCCATGAATTGAATTTGCGCTCCCATATTTATAGCTCTCAAAGTGCCATGCATGTTGACACATGGCATGCCATGTGTCCTACATGCATAGGCCTTTGCCATGCATTGTGACACATGGCTTGCCATGTGTCACTCACATGGTTCGCCATGTGTCACCCACATGACTTGCAACGTGTCGCTCGACACCCGTTGCCTCGAAATACGTGAAATTCCGACTGTCTCGGAATTCAACGAAATTCGACTGGATAGCTAGATTTCACAAGATGATTCCAATGGTGCAATCCGTTTCGTCATCCGAGATATAGAAAAATCTCAATTTTTCTCCAGACTATTATGGTAAATTACCGTTTTGCCCTTTTTTTTTTGGAAAATTTAAATTTAAATTTTTCACGGGTTTTACACTTCCCCCTTAAAATAATTTCGTCCTGAAATTTTCGGCGATACATACACATCCAAACACATGCATATGCAACAGTCATTTAAAACATTAATAACTAGAAAATGCACCTTCCCCGTCGAACAAGAGGGGATAGTTGGCGCGCACGGTGTCCTCGCGCTCCCATGTCGCTCCGACCCTGCCGCCACAACACCTTTACAAGCCTCATGGTCTTGCCACGCAAAACCTGCTCTCGGCTATCCATGATACGCACTGGTCCCTCCTTGAAGGTCCCATCCACATCAACAACAAGCTCGCCCCAATCCACTATATGAGTTAGATCTGGAGTGTACTTCCGGAGCATAGAGACTTGAAACACCTCATGAACGCTTGAAAAACTCAACGGCAACGCTAACCGATACGCAACCACACCCACCCTCTCGAGTACCTTGAAGGGTCTAATTTACCTCGGTGACAACTTCCCTCATTTTCCAAATCTGATCACTCCTCTCTTAGGCATCACCTTCAAGAAGACAAGATCACCCACCTTGAACTTTAGAGGTCGTCGTCGTATATCAACGTAACTCTTCTGCCAATTCTGAGCAGTAAGGAGACGCTTCCGGATCATACCCACCTTCTCCAAGGTGTCTCTAATCAAATCTGGACCAATGATGGAGCTCTCTCCCACCTCTGTCCAACATATCGGTGATCGACATGACCTCCTATAGAAAGCCTCATAGGGCGCCGTCTGAATACTCGCCTGATAACTGTTATTGTAGGCGAACTCTACCAAGGGCAAGTGATCCTCCTAGATACCCTTGAGATCCAGGACGCATGCTTGCAACATGTCCTCTAAAATCTGAATAGTCCGCTCTGATTGACCATTTGTCTGAGGATTAAAAGCGGTACTCATTAATAGTTGTGTCCCCATGGCCTTCTAGAAACTCTTCCAGAACTGAGCCATAAACCAAGGATCCCAATATAATACTATGGAGACTGGCACTTCATGCAACCGTACTATCTCCCGTATATACAACCTGCAGAATTCCTCCAGTGTGAAGGTCATCCGCACGGCCAGAAAATGTGCCAACTTGGTGAGTCGGTCCACTATAACCCACACCGCATCATGCTTCCACGATGTCCATGGCAAGTGAGTCACAAAGTCCATCATGATGTGCTCCCACTTCCACTCCACTATTTCCAATGGCTGGAGTAGCCCTGTTGGCCTCTGGTGCTCAGCCTTAACCTGCTGGCACGTGAGACACCATTGGAAAAAATCCCCGACGTGCCTCTTCATCCCGCTCCAGTAATACTAGCAACGGCGTCACAATACATCTGCGGCTACCTGGATGGCCAAAGAAATCGAGCAATGGAACTCCCCCTCGATGATCTCCTCCTCAAATCCGCCGACCGGGGACCACAACCCGTCCCCTATAATCGAAGACTACTCATCCGTGCGGTGAATGACCCAAATTTCTCTCGTCGCCTATACTTGGTTGTACTCGGTCCCTGATGGACACTACCAATGTGTACTGCCCCTGGGATTCTATCACTCGTCGCTAGAGATGGCGAAACACCGCACTCTAAGGCAATTCTAAGCCTACCACCGTATTGTAGTCCGAATCGCCCCATCGTTTCGAGCATCCGCCACTCCCTGTGAAGCTATACTAGCCGGGCAGATCTCTGGTGATCCTGGCTGAGTGCATTAGTTGAACACATTTGCCTTACCGGGATGGTAATGCAAAGTGAAGTCGTAATCCTCCAAAAAGTCCATCCACCTACGCTGCCTCATGTTAGGGTCTCATTGAGTGAAGATTTATTTCAGACTTTTGTGGTCTGAAAACACCTTGAACTGCTCGTCATATAAGTAATGGCGCCAAATCTTCAAGGCGAAGACCAAGGCTACCAACTCCATGTCATGCGTGGGGTAATTTTGCTCATGGTTTTTCAACTGTCGAGAATAATAAGCCACAACTTTCCCAAACTGCATCAGAACACATCCTAGTCCATCATTGTGTACCTTTATCTCCTTTCCGGGACTATCAGAATAGGAGCTGAAGTAAGCTTCCTCTTCAATTCTTGGAACGCTCGCTCACATGAGTCATCCCACACAAACTTGACCTATTTCTAGGTCAATCTCGTCATAGGCATTGCTAGTCGAGAGAAATCCTCTATAAACCTCTTGTAATACCCCGCCAATCCCAAGAAACTGCGTAATCGAAGACTGACTTCGGTCTATCCCGACTCATCACAGCCTTAACCTTCCCAGGGTCCACTAACACGCTTGAAGCTGACACCACGTGTCCCAAGAAACCCACCTCAAGTAGTTTCTCAAAACTCGCACTTCATCGAACCCTTTCGACATACAACTCCATGATCCCTCAAAAGTCGCTTGTACGATTCTCAAGTGATCCTCATGCTCCACCGACTAGGGAGTAGATTAGATTTCATCAACAAAGACCACCACAACCGATCCAAATGTATCGGAACACCCCATTCATGAGATCCATGAATGTCGACTTCGGCATTCGTTAATCCAAAGGGGCATCACCGCAAACTCAAAGTGCCCATACCGCCCCGACGTCGCCTTAGTGGATGTCCGTCTCCCAACTCTCATGATGGTAACCAAGCAAAGGTTCATCTTAGAATAGACTCGCGCCCTCAACTGATTAAACAAGTCACTCAATCCCCAAGTAACGGATACCGATTCTCATCAGAACCCTATTCAACCTGTCTATAATCACGATAGTCGAAGGTCTTATCCTTCTTCTTTTCCAAATAACCTGAGCACCCCATGTTGAAGTGCGTCTGGCCCAATGAAACCCTGCCTAACTCTGTATTCGACCTTGAGCTCCTGCAACTCAACCAGCGCCATCATATGCGGAGTCATAGAAATGGGCTACTTACCAGGGTGTAACTCAATATGGAAGTCCACAACCCTGGGTAAAGGTAATCCGAGCAACCATCCGAAAAACATCCTCGTACTCAGCACCCGAGGCGCATCCAAGTCCCGCCGCTCGTCCTCTGCTGCAAGGCTCACTCGCCAACCAATAATAGACATAATATCCCGAACCATCCGTTCATTTCCCGAACTCCTAAGGTTACGTTTCTCAACCCTAGTGTTCAGATTTCTACATATGATCTACTATGTATATAATTCACGCTAATTTGTACCACACAATCACGCACATACAATCAAAGGGATGCAGATGTATGAAAACACAATGCATGGCTGTGATCTAATCTCGTCCCGTGGACTCAGGTAACCTCCTACCTAGACCTTGATACCAAACTATGATCCGATACCACTTCCAGCACTAGTAACTCTAACTCAAGCTCCAACACTAAGCTATACCAAGCTGTGATGCTCCTACACATTAACAGCATGTCCTAGACCCATGCCCCATCGAGCCATAGGTATTCGTATACCTAGGCTTTGATGCCAAGCTGTGACGTCCAAAAACCCAAGAGTGTGACTCCCCAAATCTCGGGATGTCTCATTGACAACTCACAACCCGCGGGAATAATCAGACCAAGGCTGGCAGACCCATACATGAGGCAAAATGGCCACATCGCCTATACATCATACTCATCAAAAACACATCAACTATATTACCATACTTTTAAGAGCACACATTTAATACAAACATATATTAAAATTTAAAAATTTAATTACATGTTATTCAAAATAACTACCAAAAGCCAATAATCTAGCTTTCTCTAAAAATCGGCCTCAATGAGCTCTTCCCACGCCTCAGACAAATATCGATCCTTCGGGACAGGTGAGTAATGCCCAAGGAGGGAAATCTCCTACATAGGTTACTCCCCACCTAAGTGCACATACAATGATTTAACATAAACACACACTCAAGCAAATACATGATCCTACTTGAATGTCTACATGCACAATCCCGTGTCTCGAGTCATCACCGACTTCAGCATATTTCAAGCCAAATGCGAAAACATCGCTTTCTGGCTCTTCTTTTCTGCCATGCACTGCCACACCTAATTTTCTAGTTGCCTTGCATATGAAATGCACATGCCAGCTTCCAAACCAATTCTATATACATACCACATTTTATTTAATTCACATCAATAACATCAAAAATTAGCTCACTGACCCAATTACACCATTTCAATGGCTTACACAATTATATTTCTTTATAATTCCATATCATGTTAACACATTTAATTATATGCATTAACAATTTCTTTCACACAATTCAAGTCATCCAATTCAAGCAATATTTTGCTTGGGTAACATGGACCATCTTCGCCCAACTACAAACCCAGACTGTTTTACCACCCCTAAACGGGCAAAGGTTGTCATTACAGCCCACTCATCAGCTAATTGCCCACTTTTGTGGAACCAAATCCATGGTCACCTCGCCTAAACACAAACCATAACTTATTATATACCATCACAACCACCCAAAATAGTCCATACACTGTCCAAAACGGGTTCAAAATATTTCAACACCCGGGTCCCAAGTTTCGATCGATCAACGGCCACTCACTACCAAATCAACCAAACCATTAACAAAACACTTAAAAAATGATTAAATCAAGTAGGAGAAAACCCCTACCTCTTGGAGTTATCGAAACTCCCAAAAGCCAGTGCCCACACATAGCCATCGCCACGTAGAACAACTTTACTTCTTGGCCCGACGCGATCCGACGGTCCAAAAGCAGGGAAATCTAGAGAGAAGTTGGAGCTTCTCTCTCTAGAATTTGAAACCCTCCTCCACCGCACATTTTGAGCTCCAAAATGAGAAGTGTTCTCCTTTTTTTTTCATTTTATTCCCCCTTTTGCCACTTGTCAAGCTATCATTGGCTTAGAAGATTACCTTATCCACTTAATCTATCCACTATGAGATTTTCCTCCAATGGCATCATGTCATGTGTCCACATGGGCCCCACACTTGAGCTCAAGTTCACTGAATCTGCACCTAACACGTGGCACACTATGAGCCACTCAAAATGTGCCAAGTGTCCCGCACTACGCTTGTTACCTCGAAAAACGTGCAAATTTTGACTGTTTCAGAATTCGACGAAATTCGACGTGGTAGCTAAATTTCACGAGACGATTCCAACGGTGAAGTCCATTTTGTCATCCAAGATATAGAAAAATTCTGAATTTTGACCGAAATTACCATTTTACCCTTTTTCAGAAAATTAGATTTTTTCAGGGTTTCACAGGGGGTCCCGTGGACCACCGTCAACCTGCGAAAACCTGTGTGTCTCATATCATGAGACCCATACATGAGTAAAATGACCCAATAGGGCCCATCATCCATACTGCTCACGCTACAAACCATACATTTCTATGGATCCAAGAGTTATTATATCACTCTTAATACAAAACATATATTAAAACTAGTTCGTTCTAATATATACACAAAACATGAATCAAGGTCACAGTCCGACCCGCTTCATAATTCTGGTCTCTAAGAAGCACCGTTTGCCTATACCTGTCATGTACCTGAAAGAGGGGTTCCACGATGGGGTGAGCTAACGCCCAGTAGGGATAAATCCTGCCGCGCTACCCCACCCGTGTACACATGCAAATGATAATTTCACAGTCAAACCAACAACCAATCCATGCATACATGTTGTCCTATCATGGAAAAAAAACTACATGCATGTATGAGACTACACTCTACATACCCCATGTATCGGGTTAACCTCCGACCCACCACCTAATGCAAGTGCCAATGGGAAATCAATATTGAGTCAGTCCCAACTCCCATCTCACAACCCGTAGTCTATGTGATATTTATTTAATCGCTTCTGCCTGGGCAATGTAACTTTCCAAGTGCTCTCACCGCGGCCTCTCGACACCCTCCGACATTTTTCGGGCTTTCACCAATGGATACGCTATCTAACCAGGTTTTCAGGCTTTTCACCTGAGGGGGGGTGTCTATCCCCTACTTGTTATGCCTGACACTATTCGTTTTCCATTTTCATTTAGCACTGGGACTCAATCGGACTTCGTCCCATTCCCAAGCCCACACGATTCAAAGACCAAACGCAAGTGTCAAATCAAGACTATGTACACACAATCTGCTGTACGATGTTACCGCACACTAATGCAATGCAATTTGTGCCACTGCACTCAAACCCATGACCAATGTATGAAGACCTCTACATGGACATTCTACACCGTACACTATGTGTGTGCTATGAACACTCATGTCTAATGCACACAACATTTCATATTTAGTTCAACATCAACATACATGCAAATATGTTAATATTCCACACATTCAAATCAGTACATCACATAAGCATGCACTACATCTTTCTATCATTGTTTATTCATGTCAATCACATCATCCAAGCATGTATTAACATAATTCCAAATGATTATTTAGGCAAGTAATGTAATAATTCATATCTCTGTGCCGAGACATAAGATGTCACTATACAAATTTCCAATGCATATAATTATTTCCATCTTTATCACACATATATCACACAATTTTCACATATTAAGCATGTTATTCAATTTACGGCAATAACACACATTAACCATAAATCCGGCCATGCTTGGCCTTCAAAATAATCTAGACTTAGTCCAGAATGTCCAGTTTTTGTAAATACCACACAAAATATCCAACACGTAATTCCGCTACTCGGGCCATACGACCCCAGCATTTCGAATGCAAGCGGTCAAAAGCGAAGTTAGGAACCGGGCGGACCATTCCTCAAACGTAGTATTGGCCAATGTTCAGCCCACGTTTTTGGCTGGGCGCATTTATTAAATTCTAGACTCAACGAGCTTTCCGTAGAGTCTAAGAACGTGCAAATCGGAGTTCGGACGGGAAAGTTATGGTCGTCCGAAGTTGATGCGGCTGATTCACAAGGATGTGCGGAAATCTGGGCACACCCTCGTTTGCCATTCTGCTCGGGATTTTTGCTGTCTCGGAACACAATGTTTGGTTTTGGACAGTCCCAAAACCTCATGAAACCGGTCTTTGACCATCACATAATCTAATCGACCACATCTTAAATTCATCTGAAATAGGGTGGCTTGGATTAGGCCATTCGTGGCCCCCAAGTATTAAAAATAACCAAAGTAGGAGGAAACTGCCTCTTGCCTTGGGTTCCAAGTTCTTTGCCGCCTGGAGTGCAACTCCTTCTTGACACTCATTCATTTTCACTCTTCCTTTCCCTCTCTTCCTCATTTTTCTTCTCCTTTTTTCTTCTTTCCTTTTCTTTTCTTTTCCTCCCTTTCTCTTCTCCTTTCCTCCCTTTCTCTTTTCCCTTCCTCCTCCTTCTTCTTGCTGCTCCCCCCACGAACTGAATTTGAGCTCCCATATTTATAGCTCTCAAAGTGTCATGCATGTTGACACATGGCTTGCCATGTATCCTACATGCATAGGCCTTTGCCATGCATTGTGACACATGGCTTGCCATGTGTCACTCACATGGTTCTCCATGTGTCACCCACATGACTCGTCATGTGTCGCCCGACACCCGTTGTCTCGAAATACGTAAAATTCCGATTGTCTCGGAATCCAATAAAATTCAACTTGGTAGCTAGATTTTGTGAGACGATTCCAACGGTGCAATCCGTTTCGTCATCCAAGATCTAGAAAAATCATAACTTTTCTCCGGACTATTCCGATAAATTATCGTTTTACCCTTTTTTTTTTTTAAATTTAAAATTTAAAATTTCACGGGTTTTGCAACTTCTTGCAAGAATAATTAAAATCTAGAAAAACGCCCAAAAGCTTAACAAAGTCATATAATTGAAGTTAAAGAACAATTAAGATTTAAACCTATTTCTTCTTTAGGTTGGATGAGAACCATGCATAGATGACTTCTACAATAACTCATAACCTCTTTCAAAAAGACAAGTATGGAAGCATATCTCTCATATGGTATAAGAAGATGCGAATCTCCACTACCTATATAATAAAGTTAAATGATTTGTTTCAATACTATGGTTTGATCAATATATATCCAAAATAATGGTATTAAAGTTGGTTGTATCCAAAAATGGTTTCCTGGAATGATTCTACTACAAAGAAGTCATTTTCCCTTACCTTGTAACATGAAAATTTATCCCATTTTCCCTTGCATTGTAGAATGATGGTGTGTGTAGATTATTCGTGGAAGCTTTAACCTTTAAAGTCACTATTCTTTACCAAATAATGATTTTAAGTCCTAGAGTGATGGTTCGTAGGGGTGTGGGAGTGTGGTTGGGTGGGTTTGTGTGTGACCTAATTGACTTGTTAATTAAGCTAATTATATATCTTGTCATTTCAACAATATACATTTGACTAACTATTCCATTAAGCAAAACAATGTCATTTTGAAAATGACTTTCAAAGAAACTAGGTAAACATTCAGAGTGATAATATTTCCATATTAATTTGGTTTAGCATGTTCTTACAACACTTCAGAAATTCGACTTACATAGAAAAAAGATTGAGGCACTTGCTTCAATCTCAGGACGTACTATACTGCTATTGTTGTTTGCCCTCCTATCCCTTAATATGGACTTGCCTCCCTTATATTTTATTGCAGATGCCTATAGAAAATCAAAGGTACACAAGGCTTATAAAAAACAAAGATCCCTCAACTAAAAAATAAAAAAAATAAACTAATAAATGCTAGTAGATTGTATGAAAGGTTTGTTTTCTTGTACTTCCTTGAGTCGTGATTTTGACGGCTCTCTTTATAATATATCTTTTCATAAAAAATAAAAAAAAAACAATATTACAGAAATTGATCGTAGAAATCTTGGTGAGAAAATCAAATTTCAACAATCCGTGGAAAAACAGAAAAATATCAATATTTGTTGATAACAAATTATAGAACCAAGGTAAGAAGAGGAGGATTTGTTATTTAGGAGAGCCCCCTTGCTTGCATATCTTAATACTTTTTTTAATACAAAATACTTAACTATAAGGCCACTATGCTTTTTCCAAAATAAAATTTCACCCAAATTGGTTCTCATGAAGGCATATAATAGACAACTTAGGAAAAGACAAGTGATTAGAACTTGAATGCAATATGCAAAGCTGCAGGCCTAAAAAAATTAGAACCGTATCCACACATAAAAAAGTTAGAACATAGAACTGGGCAATTTCAAACATGGTAACTCTTCATATCTTGATTGCATTTTGAACACCAAGAATATCTCAAACTCAAGAAATGCATGGGAAACTCCACTCTCCTGTACATCAATTATTTGTTGGCAAGAATTAGTGTATAAAATATAAGGCACACAATGCAAAGAGCAGAGACAGAAATTGACCATTCAGTTTCTAATGAACATGCCTCTAGGCCTGATTCTAGCAAAGTTATTAAACTCCTGCTCAATATCATCAATAGAAGCAACTGAGGGCAATTTTCTCACGCAGAGGAACCCTGACTCACCAGAAAGGACAGATTATGATGCTCTTGAATTATGAAAGGTTGCTAAAATTAATAACTGCTGGGAAGATTGCAGCATCTTATTTGTTTCTGGCTAGAATTCGATTATGTGGTTTGCCTTTTCTCTCTGCTCTCTTCACCTAATTCAACAAAGCCACATGCTTTGCTCCATATACCGGTGTGTTGTGTACTTCCTCGGATTTGATATCCTACTACAAAGTTAAAAATATTGGTTTCAATGAATATATCGATAATTGGATTTTAAGGATATATAAGAAATATATCGATATATATTTTTACATAAATATCATTAAAATATAAATTATTTAAAATTTATTAAAAATGGTTTATAATTTAAAATTTTGATAAAATAAGTAAGAAAGATATTTTATAAATGTAATGTATATATTAATAATTCGATTTTAAATATATAAATATAATCAATAATTGATTTCATTCTATAAATATAATTATTTATTTTGTTTAAAAGTATTTAAATCGGTACTCACATTTTACGGATATATTGGAGATAAGTCGATGTATATTTTTACATAAATATCAATAAAATATAAATTATTTAAAATTTATTAAAAAATGGTTTATAATTTTAAATTTTGATAAAATAAGTAAGAAGAATATTTTATAAATGTAATGTATATATTAATACTTCGATTTTAAATATATAAATATAATGAATAATTGATTTCATTCTATAAATATAAATTATTTATTTTATTTAAATGTAATTAAAAATTATTTATTTCATTTAAATATATTTAATTATATTGGATAAATTATACTATATACATATATATTAGTATTATTATTATATATTTAAGCAAACAAATGGATTAATATAAAAAAACAAAAATGAATTTATAATAATTTTTTACGACAGGATAAATGAGATATATTAAACACTAAAATCACAAATTATTTAATTAAAATGCATTCAATAATATACAGCCACAATTTATTTTAATATTCATATCTTATACATAATTATCAATAATAAAATATATATAACGTTTTTTTTAAACTTATAAAAATATAAAGATAATCTGTATATTAAAATATATTTTTAGGATATTATTAAAGTTTTGGATAAAAAATATATAAGGGTTTACCGAGTACTCGACAAAATTTAAGGTGAACACAAAATTTAAGGGGGTGTGAATATTTTGATAATATTGACTATAGTCTATATATCGCAATATTATGATAATGTCAATAATATATCATGAACGCGTGATCTTCATTGTCGATAAATCCATGATATATCTATCAAAAATCGATATATCGATGATATTATCAACAAAATAATGAAATTTTCAATAACCGACTATCGTTTGTTGATATCGTATCGGTGTCAATTGATATCGGATATATCGATTGATGATTTTTTAGACTGTGCCCACTACCGAGTCTGATGTTTATGTTGTTATGCTATTTAAACAAGTACCACCATTGTGGATTGAAATGTTTTTGTGAGATTAAAAAAAAAATATATATATATATATATATATATATATATATATATATATATATATATATATATATATATATATATATATATTAATTGAAATAGGTTCACTTCTGCAATGGCTTTAGGCTTTTAGAATTCTTATTTATTTTTTAAAATAATTTTAGTTCTCGACAGCACCTCGAGATTGACTAGAGTCTACAACACTAGGTTCTTTTAGTATTACAGGAATCGAGGTCCCTATGCACTAGAGTGATCATATTTTAATCTTATTTACATTTAAATTGATTTGATCAATACTTATAAGAGTTTTCGCTTTTGAGACCAAAAAAAGGAAAAAAAAATCAGAAAATGGGCTTCACACACTAATAATTGATTATTTCAATGAACTCTATTCTTCTACAGGCTGTGAGAGACGTCACATTATTCGGAATGTAAGGAGAAAGGTGGCGGAAGCCCAGAATAACTACCTTATTAGCCCTTTTGAAGCACACGAGGTGAAAGCAACTATTTTCTTTATGCACCTGGATAAATCTTCTGGCCTTACCAAGAATATTGGGAGGTCGTGGGACTTCAGGTAACAGAAGCTTGTCTAAAGATTCTGAATCATTGTGAAATGCCTACAGCTTTATACTCCACGCATATTGTCTTAATCCCGAAGAAAGAAAGGCTCCAAAGGCTAGCAGATCTCAGACCTATGTCTCTATGCAACGTGATACATAAAATTACTGCAAGATTACGCCGCTAACATTAGGAGTCTCGGCGGGTGATACATATGTCCGTTGGCCGATTAATGGGCTAGACGAGCATATTTTTAAGGCCGCGGCGATTTATGGAGTGCTTTATCTTTAAGCGGGCTAGGGTGATAAAACGACAAGCGCAATAATTAAAACTATATTTTTTAATTTAACACCCTTCTTTTACCTAAAATTTTAATCATCAAACTAAATTATATATATATTCGACTTATATAATAAATTTTTAACAAAATACATATTATAAATAAAGTTATATAATGTATTTTTAAAGAATAACATAGTAATATGGGGTGATGGACCTATCAGGACAGGCCTAAGGATAGGCTTATGGGCGGGTCTAAAGACGGGCTTTATGGACAAGGCACGGACGAATTTGCGGAGAACTGAGAAACTGCGGGTCGAAATTTAAAATAAAGCTTCTTCTCTGTGTAAGCGAGCTTTGGGCTAGAAATTTGCGGGGCTCAAAACGGGCCTCGGGGCCAGGCTTTTTGGAGTCCCTTAGTAACAGATTAAAGCAAATTCTACCCTCCTTGATTTATGAAGTTCAAAGTGCGTTTGCTCCAGATGGGCTAATTACTGATAATGTGATGCTAGCTTTTGAGACAAGTCCTTATTTGAGGAGACTGAGGAAAGGGAAGGTTGGAATGTCAGCACTGAAAATAGATATGATCAAAGCATATGACCTCATTGAATGGCAATACCTCCATGATATGATGGTGCAACTAGGCTTTCATTCTAGGTGGGTGGAGCTCAAAATGAGGTGTATAAGTACGGTGAGGTCCAGCATCATCCACAATGGAGAGGAGCTAGGACCGATCATTCCGAAAAGGGATTAAGACAAGGAGATCCATTATAGCCCGACCTCTTTATCATTTGCGCCGAAGGCCTTTTGTCATCATTAAAGGAACTTGAGTGGTGGCCCGGGGTGCCCCCACTATTTCCCATCTTTTCTTTGCAGATTATAGTTACTTCTTCAGAGCAAAGAAGGAAGAAAGTGATCACGTGAAAAAATGTTTACTTTGTATGAAAAGGCATCAGGGCAGAAAATAAACTTTGAGAAATCCTCGATATCCTTTAGCGTATGTGTTTCAGATAGCATCAAGCAGGAGATTTGTGCTTTGTTTGGGATAAATCAAACTCACCATGCAGAAAAATATCTGGGTCTACCATCAATTATAGGGAGGAAGAAGAATGCGATATTTTCTTATATCAAAGAGAAAGTATGGAGACGTATAATGGGTGGAGTAAAAAGTGTTTGTCACGAGCAGGGAAAGAAGTTCTTCTGAAAACCGTTGCCCAAGCCATCTCCTCTTATGCAATGAGTGTCTTCTTTTTACCAACCTCACCGTGTTCAGAAATTGAGCGTATGATGAATGCGTTTTGGTGGGGCAAAAATCGAAATGGGCAGAATGGGGTTTGCTGGACAAAATGGGAGAAACTATGCGGCCCAAGGGAAGAATGGGGCCTTGGATTCAGACAGTTACAGAAGTTGAACATGGCTATGGTTGCAAAACTGGCATGGCGCCTCCTAACAAGGCCAGAATCCCTGGTATCAAAGGTTTTCAAAGCGATATATTTCCGAAAATCCTCTCTGTTGGATGCCAAACTATATGTAAATCCTAGATACATTTGGCGGAGGGTTTGGGGCACCTTAGGCTTGCTTCGTGGGGGAATGAGGTGGAGAATAGGATCAGGAGAGAGTGTTGGAATCTGGAAGGACCCTTGAACCAGCGCCGCACCAAGGCTAGGCGACAAGTTCAATGTCAAGATGGAAAACTCCCCCTCAAGGCTACCAGAAATGTAATGTCGATGCAGCAGTATTTCCGAAGATAGGGCAAGTTTGTTATGGCGTTATACTGAGGAACAAGTAAGGTAGCTTGGTGATGGCAAAGAATGGCTTCGTGGGAGATTCACATGAAGCCTTTGCAGCAAAAGCAATAAGTTGCAGGGAGGCTTTATCATGGCTGAAAGAAACGGGTTTATCAAGAGTTCAAGTGGAGATTGATACCCTTCTCCTTTCTACTGCAATAAACAGCTCGTTGGTTTACCGATCCAGTATTGGAGTGTTGCTACTTGATTGCAAAGAGCTTTTAACGGAAATTCCGTTCCGTTCAATAGGTTTTGTCCGTCGATCAGCAAATCTAGCAGCTCAAGGGTGTCCGTCTGATCAAGGAGCGTGGAGCACTTTCCCACTTCCTTTCCTTGTAAGTGTTCTGGTGGATGAGCAACGCGAATAAAATGATCTACTTGTTTAAAAAAAAAAGGAAAAAAAATCAAAGAATGATGGTCTGAAAGTCTAGCTCAAAATCTATAAATGTAAGACAAACAACATCAAAGCCAATGCCTTACATAACTCCAAATATAGGTCCATAAACCAACCCAAATTTATATATATATATTAAAAAATTCCTAACTCTTTATATGATTCTCTCTCCTATATTAATTATTACTCATATATGTTACCCAAATTCTGCTTATAAATCTTTAAAAATCTGAGTTAAGAAAGAGAGATGACATGTATGACTAACTTAAATTTAAATCTACAATACATGCTATAAAATATTCATATATGATCAAAACATTTCAGTCAAAACTCAAAATCAGTAAATGGAAAATAAAACTATTGGTATGTGTAGGGTTAAGAGTAGGGTTTGAGGAAGCCAGTTGGCTCATAAATTTTTTGGTAGATACTCCCTTATGGGAAAGACCAACTCCGGCTGTTCTAATTCACTGTGATAGTACCGCGGCTATCTCTAGAGTACAGAACCGTTATTATAACTTTGACAGAGTCGACATATCGTCAGCTTATAGTGATTAGACAATATCGTCT
Source organism: Tetrastigma voinierianum (assembly GCA_016808115.1). Classification (NCBI taxonomy): domain Eukaryota; kingdom Viridiplantae; phylum Streptophyta; class Magnoliopsida; order Vitales; family Vitaceae; genus Tetrastigma; species Tetrastigma voinierianum. The sequence goes on from JAEQBH010004451.1 coordinate 781,696, forward strand.
CACAGGTCTTTGTAAGAATGGGTATGTTCGATGCACTTAGAGAATCTTGCCGATTCTTTGACGAAAGGATTTGCACATGAAAAAGTATGGGACACTTCGAAAGGAATAGGGCTAAAGCCAATCATCGTGAGTCCTTGTAGTAATGGTAACGGACTATTGAGTGGAGATCCCACAAAGGTTGATGGAACAAGTTACTAGTGATACCGCATTGAAATCATGCAAGCTGTCATGAAATATAATAGTCCAAGTCCATTCCTATTGCATGATATTTTGTAGCGGAATAAAAGGTTGAGTTTATTAAAACTCTTAATGAGATCTATAACAAAGTGGGATGTTATGCTACAGAAACATCCTTGATAGTCTCACCAATGTATATGTGAATGTGGGGCCGCATTCTATAGTTTTGGCAAATTCTTTAGGCATATACTATAAATGGGATATAAGCACATGGCTAGAAAAGTGCGGCCTTAGATTGCGTGTTAAGAGAAATGTGTGTGATATTTATTCTTTGTATATCCTAGGGCGATAGTTGAGTAATTCACTATCGATTCTTATACATTGAAAGAATTATCACTATCTGAGTTGAGTTGCTAAACACCTTTGCTTATGCTCATTTTATTTGTCTTTCTAAAACAAAATCTCATGATCTTTCTTCTTTTAAATATAAGTGGGGATTGTTGTTAGTCTTGATAATATATTTAAAGTATTGGTATGTGTGTTTGAACAATAGATGGAGGGTAGGAGAGTGGTTAGAGTTTTGGCTCACACAACCCACAACCCAAGTTCGAACCCTACCATATACATTTTTAAATATCAAAGATGGACCTTGGGCCTTGGGGCCTTTGTGTATTAAGTTGTCTAATTTTTTTTATTTGATTTTGTCAACAATGTTTTTTTAAATTTTTTTTTATTTGATTTTGTCAATAACAAACCACACTTCACAGTTTCTTCGGATGTGATTTGAAATTCGAGTTTCTTTGCAACCTCCCCATTTTATTGAGCGTTCTTAAGGTTGTTTTCAAAAAAAAACCACTTTCTGTGTTTTTATAAATAGTGAAGAAGGAAGGCAGGAAAAGAGATACCTTTACTTGATTTGAACGATTATTATGTTGTGCCGCGAATGCGGCTTAATCATAGGCTTGTTTTATCACAGGGACCAGCGTTGTTATTCGATTGCATACACAAAGGAGGCAGAGCCACGAATCGTCTTAAAGAGAGCGACCTAGTTCGTGACTCAAGCCATCATTCTCTACCAGTTACTGTTAGTTGTTCTTTACGTCTATATTGCATTTTCTAAGGTAATATCTCTAACAATTTTAAGACGGGTTTTTTGTTCTGCCATGGATGTTGAGAAAAAATTACATTTGTTACTACTAATAACATGACAAACCTTTCGAGTTTGAGGAATTATGCATTTCAAAGATGGAAAAGCAAGATCTTTGTTTTATATTACTACGAAAAAGGTTGCTGATACGTCACTACAATTAAACCTACACAAGTTGATCCACCTAGTCTTTGAAATCTGAAAGAATTGCAAATTGGGATTCTGATGATTTTTTGTGCAAGAACTATATTCTGAATGCTTTAAGTGATGATTTATATGATTATTACTCTTCTTTTAAAACTGCAAAAGATGTTTGGGATGCTTTGCAAAAGAAATACGATACTGAGGAGGCTGAGTCTAAAAAATATGTTGTTAGTCGATACATGAAGTTCCAAATGGTTGAAGAAAAATCGGTTGTCTCACAATCTCATGAACTCCAGAAAATTACTCATGAAATTTTATCTGAAGGTATGCGATTGATGAAGGCGATTCAGGTTCTTTGTGTTGATTGACAAATTACCCGACAAAGTGGAATGATTTCAAGGAGTTGTGCCCTGAAACAAAGGAATTCTACGATGGAAGCGATCCCACTAAAATCGGAGTTGAGGAGGAAGCTGAGAACAAGATTCTAAGGAGGGACTTTTTGTCTTGAGGACAATAATAAAACTCCGACTCATTTAAAGCGAAGAAGAAGTTTATGAAGCCAAGCCCTTGACCCAGAAGCCATAATAGAAGATTCAATCGAATAAGAACACATGAAGAATCAAAACGAGGAATAGAAGACGATAATGGACCCCCTTGAGGCGACAAGCACATAACGATACTTAGGTTTATGTGTTATCTTTGCAAATAAACACAGTCATATGGCTCAGCTGCGGGATAGCATTCATGTAGCTCAAGCTAATATGATCGGAGAGGAACCACTAGTGGCTATGATAACAGAAATCAATGATTTACGGATCCGAGAGGTGGTGGGGCGGTGCGGGCGCGACATATTTGTTATGATCGTTCCTGTTGAGACTTGTGAGAAAGAAAAGACATGAAAGTGATGTTGGGTGATTCCCACACCACTAAGGTTGCTGGAATTGGCAATGTGGAGTTGAAGTTTACTTCTGGACGGACACTCCTTCTTAAGGATGTCCTACATACTCCAGAAATGAGAAAGAATCTCGTTTCTAGTTTTTTACTCAATAAGGCTTGGTTTGTTCAGAATATTGGTTGATGGTATGTCATGCGAAAATGGATCTTTTGTGGGTAAAGAATTGTACTTGTGATAATATGTTAGTGAATGTTGAGATGAATAAAATGTTGCATCTTCTTCTTATATTGTTAGTTCCTTTAATGTTTGGCATACTGAACTTTGTCATGTTAACAAAAATTGTCAGAAACATAGTAGGCTAAGTATTATTCCTAATGTACGTTTGGATGATTTTGAAAAATGTGAGTCGTGTAGTCATTCAAATCCACCCCAAAGCCACACATAAATCAATAGAGCAAAATCTGAACCTCTTGACTTAGCTAGTGCGACATATGTGAATTTGATGGTGCATTAACCAGAAATGGAAAACGATATTTCATTACATTTATTGATGATTATTCAAATTATACATATGTTTATTTGATGAGGCATAAAAGTGAAGCTCTTGATATATTTAAAGTCTTTACAACTAAAATAGAAAATCAATTTGAAAAAAAGATTAAGAAATTTCGTAGTGATGACCGCAAATCTCATTCTATTAGATTTACTAAGTTGTATGAAACTCTTGCCATAATTCATGAAGTTACTGCACCTTATTCACCAGAAATGAATGGAAAAGCTGAAAGAAAAAATAGGACTTTGTGTGAACTTGTTGTTGCTACCTTGTTAAATTCGGTCTTTGCTTCTTATTGGTGGGAGAAAATTCTCTTTTAAGCATCTTATTATGTTTTGGACCAGTGCTAACTCTAAAACTAATACTTTCACAGGCAGGTGGTTAAATAGAAAACCGAATGTCTCTTATTTTGAGTATGGGGTTGTTTATATGTAAGGATACGGATCAAAAGATCTAAGTTAGCTAGTAGAGCATATGAATGTGTTTTTATTGGATATGCAATACATAGCAAGGCATATAGGTTTTATGATATCAAAAATAATGTGATTATAGAGTCACTTGATGCTGATTTTTTCGAGGACAAATTTTCTTTTAAATCTAAAAATAGTGGGGTTCTGAGTGATAAAATAGTAAATGAATTGAATTTGTCAAAGCGAAAGAGCTAGATACAAATATGCAGATTAAGAAGAAGTATGCGACCTAAAGTTGCAAAAGATTTTGGATCTGATTTTTATGCCTTCACTTTAGATGGTGACCCTGTTATTTTAGAAGAGGCCTATAAATCCTTTGATTCTGAACTATGGCAAGAAGCTGTGAATGACGAAATAGATTCTTTACAGTTAAATAAAACATGGAAATTGGTAGATTTACCTACTGGTTGTAAAACTATAGGATGTAAGTGGGTACTAAAAAGGAAACTGAAGGTTGATGGTTTTGTAGAAAAATATAAAGCAAGACTGGTTGCTAAAGGTTTTAGGCAGAAAGAAAATATTGATTTCTTTGACACTTATTCTCTTGTCACTAGAATTACATCAATTCATGTATTATTTGCTATTGCTGCCATTTATGATTTAATTATACATCAAATGGATGTAAAGACAGCATTTTTAAATGGTGTCTTAAAAGAAGAAATCTACATGGATCAGCCCGAAGGTTTTGTTGTTCCAAGGCAAGAACATAAGGTATGCAAATTGGAAAGATCTTTATATGGTCTTAAACAAGCACCAAAAGCGATGGCATGATAAATTTGATTCTTTTGATTATTAGTCATTGGTTTTAGAATAAATAAGTGATAAATGTATCTCTATAAATTCATTGACAATATATGCACTATCATATGTTTATATGTGGATGATTTATTGATATTTGGATCACATATTGATCTTTGTCCAATAAAGTTAAAAAATTTGCTTAGACAAGGGTACGATATGAAGGATCTTGGAAAGGCTGACCTTATTCTTGGGACTAAAATAACAAGAACAAGTGATGGAATTGCTCTAGATCAGTCTCATTATATTGAAAAATTGTTGCGTAAATATAATTATTTTGATTGCAAACCTGTTTGCTCGCCTTATGATCCTAGTGTTAAATTGTTTAAAAATATTGGTGAAAGCATTAGACAAACTGAGTATGCAAGTATCATTGGCAGTCTTCGCTATGCCGCTGATTGCACTCGACCAGATATTGCATATGTTGTTGGGGTTTTATGCAGGTTTACTAACTCCCCTAGTGAGGAGCATTGGTTTGCTATTGGAAGGCTCATGCTGTATCTGAAAAGAACCATGAACCTAGGATTACATTTCCAGAAGTTTCCCGCTGTCCTTGAGGGATTTAGCGATGCAGATTGGAACACCCTTTCAGATGATTCCAGCCCGGCCGGTGGATTTGCATTTTTGTATCATTTGGTGGAGTACATTTTCTTGGAAATCAAAGAAACAGACTATTCTAGCTCAGTCCACTATGGAGTCAGAACTTATTGCTTTGGCTACAGCTAGTGAGGAAGCCAGTTGGCTCAGAAATTTTTTGGCAGATACTCCCTTATGGGAAAGACCGACTCCAGTTGTTCTAATTCCTTTGTGATGAATGCGCGGCTATCTCTAGAGTCTGAGCGGATTATTATAACGGCAAGAGTCGACATATACGTCGAAAACATAGCACTGTTAGACAATATCTATCTACAGGTGCTGTAAGAGTGGATTATGTTCAGTCTACAAGGAATCTTGTCGATCCTTTGACGAAAGGATTAGCACGTGAAAAAGTATGGGACACTTCGAAAGGAATGGGGCTAAAGCCAATCAATAAATGAGTCCTTAGTAATGGTAACTTGGAGCCTATTAGTGGAGATCCCACAAAAAAGGTTCAATGGGAAGAACAAGTTACTAATTGATACATGTGAAATCATACTTATTTGTCATGAAATATAATACTCCAAGTCCATTCCTATTGCATGATATTCTGTAGCGGAATAAAAGGTTGAGTTTATTAAAATTCTTAATGAGATCTATAACAAAGTGGGATGTTATGCTACAAAAACATCCTTGATAGTCTCACCTATGTATATGTGAATGTGGGGCCGCATTCTATAAGTTTTTGGCAAATTCTTTAGAGCATATACTATAACTGGGATATAAGCACATGGCCGAAAAGTGCTGGCTTCTGAATTGCTTGTTAAGAGAAATGTGTGTGATATTTATTCTTTGTATATCCTAGGACGATAGTTCAAGAGTAATTCACTATTGATTCTTATACATTGAAAGAATTATCACTATGCAAAGGTTCAAGTTTGCTAAACACCTTTGCTTATGCTCATTTTTTGACTGTCTTTTTAAAACATAAAATCTCCTGATCTTTCTTTCTTCTTTTAAATATAAGTGGGGGATTGTTGTTAGTGCAATAATATATTTAAAAGTATTGGTATGTGTGTTTGAACAATAGATGGAGAGTAGGAGAGTGGTTAGAGTTTTGGCTCACACAACCCACAACCCAAGTTCGAACCCTACCATATACATGTTAAATATCAAGATAAGACATGGGCCTTGGGGCCTTTGTGTATTAAGTTGTCTAATTTTTTATTTGATTTTGTCAACAACGTTTTTTTAATTTTTTTATTTGATTTTGTCAATAACAAACCACACTTCCTGGTTTTGCTGGATGTGATTTGAAATTCCGGTTTTTGCTGCAACCTCCCCCGCATTTTATTGAACGTTCTTCTGGGTTGTTTTCAAAAAAAAAAAAAACCACTCTGTGTTTTTTTTTATAAATAGTGAAGAAGGAAGACAGAAAAGAGATACACTGCAGATTTGAACAGTATTATGTTGTGCACAGAATACTGAAACCGAAATCATATGGGCTTGTTTTATCCTGGGGGCCGGCGTTGCTGTTGTTGCATGCACAAGGCGAGCCGAATCATCTTAAAGAGAGCGACCTAGTTCGTGACTCAAGCCATCATTCTCTACCAGTTACTGTTAGTTGTTCTTTTCGTCTATATTACATTTTCTGAGGTAATATCTCTAACAGAGGTTCAGGAGGAGATACCAATCAGAAAGGTTATGTGGTCGAAGTGGTTCTCGTCTTACGAGGGCTTGGTATTTTAAATCAAGAAACAATGATGAATCGATGTAAAGAAAGCGCCAACATTTTCAAACTTTTGCAGTTTAATGACGCTTATAGCAGGATCGTAGTAAATAAGGATTGATGTTTTAGGATATCTAATATTGGGTTCAATGATGCCAATATTTTTTTTCATAACCGTCAAGGATACGAGTGTCATTGTTTTAAATTTTTTAGTAGTGATAAAATTGAAATCCTTAATGTAATTCTAAAAAGGGTATTTTGGTAATTTAAAAAGAAAATATAATTAGAAGAAATATGGAAATGAGAAAAAGAATAAAAAGCTTACACGTCTTTATGAATGGCCCAAAATGTGAAGGGCCCATTATATGACACAATCGAGGAGAGGAGAGTGGAATTGTGTGGTGGGAGAGGAAGTTTGGAGGCCAGTCCCCAGATATATAGAGCTCATTGGGGATAAAGTTAGGAGTTGGTAGGGTTTGAGATTGAGAGGAGATCTGATGTCGAAAGGTTACGTGGTTGAAGCGGTTCTCGCCTTACGAAGACTTTGTATTTTAAATCAAGAAACAATGATAAATAGATGATCATTGAAAGCGTCGATATTTTCAAATTTATACAGTTAAATGATCTTATAGCAGGGTCGTAGTAAATAAGGGTCGATGTTTTAGGATATCTAATATTGGGTTCAATGACGCCAACATTTTTTTCATAACCGTCAAGGATACGAGTGTCATTGTTTTAATTTTTATAGTAGTGATAAAATTGAAATCCTTAATGTAATTCTAAAAAGGGTATTTTGGTAATTTAAAAAGAAAATATAATTAGAAGAAATATGGAAAGGAGAAAAAGAATAAAAAGCAAACCAGACCGGCCCGGTTCCCCTCCTGGATCGAGGGTTTTGGTGAAACCGGACGGGTCAAATGTAATCCTGTTACATGCCTTTATGAATGGTTCAAGGCCTGTTGTTTGAGTCCAACTTTCATGCTCATCACTCGAGCCTTAAATTAATATCACTCAGTGGCAAACGACTAATATAAAGGCATCATATTTTTCATTTACAATCGATGTGGGACTGGGACACAGAGAACTCGATGCCGGTGAAGAGAACATCCCAGATTCCCAGTAGCAGACCATTTGGCTACTTACGTGGTGTCATGTTTTAAAAAAAATAAAATCAATATACTTTTCAATAATATCTGTGATTTTTTTTTCGAAACAATAATATCTGTGATATTCTTTCCAAAAAATAATATCTATGACACTAAATAAAAACAATAATATTTTTAAAATTGTAAAGATAGTTAGAATTAGATAAACCAACTCTCTTTTATTTTAAATATATTTAAATTTAAACATGATATTTTTTAATAAAAATTAAAATATAAATATATTTATTTTTTATTATGATAATATCAGAAAATAAATATTAAGGATTTTTAATTTTATATGTTTAAATAAATATGTTGATGATAACAGATTTTTTTATTTTTCAATACATTTAAATTTAAATATGACATATTATAATAAAAATTAAAACGTCAATATATTTATATTTAGTTTTTGAATTTGATAATATAAGAAAATAAAGATTATGGATATTTGATTTTTTCTTACATCTATTTATTTACATTATAAGGTGTAGTAATATGGATATTTGATTTTGATAATATAAGAAAATGAATATTAATATATATATATATATATATATATATATATATATATATATATGTATGGTTTGACTGGCCAGATTCGATTCTAACATCGTGGTAATAAGCTTTTCGATTGAATTTATGGAGTGAATTTTTAAAACATTGATAAAAATGACTAGTGTTGATGTTGCCATGGCCATAAAGCAAGTAAAAATCCATGATTGAATTAATTTTTATAATAACAAAGTCTACAACGGAAGAAAAAAAAACCTACCAAAAGAGAAAAAATGAAAGAGTTACGGAAACCAGTTGTGATAAGGCGTAAGGGCATGTTTGCATTTTCAGTTACCGGTTGTGCATTATTCTTTCATGTTTCTTCGGTAACAAGTAACAACTAACACCAAGTACCGTTCATCCCTACCATTTCAAGCAACCACGTACGTGCATTTGTCCTTTTTTTTTTTTTTCACATTTCCCGTTTCATTTTCTCTCTCTCCTCCCTTTCACGTTATCAACCGCGATTGTATATATTCTAAAATACCTCAATTCATATTTGCCATGTAATGCAGCTTGCCTTCCACGCAATTTAATACATCGTATATACCTATTCTGAATTACATCTACATTAATAAAAAAAATATTGTTAGCACTTCTTTTACGTTATGATATTTTAAAAGAAAATAGAATAATTAAGATGCCTAGAATTAAGCTTATATATTGTGGCTAAAATAAAAAACGCATAAAGATTTTTGGTTCATGATTCAATAAAATTTTGGAAGGTTAAAAAAAAACAATGTTAATGGAAATGATTATTTCTTAATCTTGGGTGTCCTTATGAGAAATCTCGGAGGATCGATTTCTTAATCGTGGGTGTCCTCATGGCCGGCCCTTACTTTATAGGGGCCCTAGGCTATTTTTGTTGACCCTATTATATATATATATATATATATATATATATATATATATATATATATATATATAAGTTAAAAATAAAATTTTATTGAACAAATATATTCAACATTACATAAAAATTTCTTGTAAGTTTATTCTCTGAAACATTTTAGATAAAAAAATCAATAATTAAACTATTAAAATCGATTTATTTACTGGCGTATGTTTTGATAGACCAGTATAAGCGTCAGATTCAATCTTTCTTGTGACATTGTTGATCGAATGTATGATTTGATTAGCTTCAATTTTGAAAGCTTGACTTTTAGAAACTTCTTTTCTGCGGGAAAGCATTGTAGCCCCGGTATGGTGATAGTGATACGTAAACCGCCAGTACATTTGGAAAGCGAGGTCCCGTGATTTGAATAGTACAACACTTGATTGCTCTTTTGGTCTCGGCTGGTACGAGCACCGCGATCTTTGGCTCGGAAAATAACTCATCGTATATTAGAGTCCATGTTATGTGCCGAAAATTTTCAAGCTTATCACAACAAGACTAAATGATCATGTCTATGATATGTAACTTGTGTAAATCAAATAAAATCCAAAATATCTTCATATTTTAAATTGTTCAAATCTTATTGAGTGAAGAAATAGCTTTATCAACTATATATAAGAATAATCAACTCTATAAGATTCTTGGTGAATGTGTAATCTCTTCACTAGCATTTTCATCCAAGCTGGCACCTTTACGTAAATGTCACAGCTTTTCACAAAATGTAGGTTCCAGTTTTCATCTGACGACAATTTCTTTAGCAATAATCTTATCGATTCAAAATCCGGTTTCTCTATAGGTCTCAAAGAAAGAAATAAGTGCTTTCAAATGACTAGCCGCTTAACATCGATAACTATGTCTTTACTTTGCAACGTGCTCACTCTATTAATGGCCGAGATAAAATATTGTACCAAATAACTATACCCGAATAAAATTCAAAATCCATGATATCGACAATAAACTTTTAGCATCCACTGAATGTCTTAGGATCATCCTTGTTCCACCAAGTGAGTTGAAACAACTTTAATTTAAGACGTCTTATTGCCTTAACACATTCCAACGGCTTTCGACATGTTTGTGATAGCGGCTTAAAGGTCAAACCTTTTACATTATCTTGCAAAATTTTCCATCGCTTTAATTATAGAAGATGAAAACAATATATATATGCATTGTACAATTCCAAAAAAAGATTTAGCCTTTAGACAAGAATTTGCCATATCACAAAGTGCAAGATTAAGACTATGACAACCCTGGTGTGTAAGCTCTTGGATTTACTTCTAATACTTTTTTTTGTACACCTTTATGCTTTCCTTTCATATTCGAACGGTTATCATAACCTTGACCTCTTAAATCACCAAGATCAAGTTCAAGTGTTCTTAAAGCATTTATTAATTCATCAAATAATCCTTGTCCTGAGGTATCCTCCACTTTCAGAAAATCCTAAAAAGAACTCTTCTACCTTAAGCTGGACTTGCGAGACATCCACACATCGTATTGTGAGAGACATTTGTTCTTCGCGACTTATATACGGTGTCTGATCAGTATAAGCCGAAAAATATTTCAACCTCTAACTTTTTTAATAATCTCGATGTTATTTCACATACCCAAACTATAAAGTATAGTCATTTTGAATTTTGTGACTAAGATAATGATAATGAATTTCCTTTTCTGAATCATGGAGGTGTTCTTTTATTATTGGATCAAACTCGATAATCATTTTCAATTATACCCAGAAATTTCCATTATTTTCTTCATAAATTTTCTCGGTACTCATGAAATCTTGGAGTGTGCTTTGCAAAAGCTAACAACGAAACTATTCTTACAAAACTTGTCTCGATGTTACTACTATCTTTGTTGATTTGATCTTGTAATGCTTTATCAATTGTCATTCTTTTGTAATCTCCTTTTCTGAATTCGATCCATCTTCGTGTGCATGTGCTCATTACTAGTTTCATGACTTTTGAGCCTATAAGCGATATTTTCCAACCCATTAGTTCCTTCATTAGCTAAGGTGAAGAAGTATTTATTTTCCTCTTGCTTAAATAACTTCTGACAAAAAGCAAAATACTTTATCCAATGAAATTAGAGTAAACCGACCATTTTACGATGGTCTTTACCAGCGTTTGATAAATAACGAGGAGTGTAATGTGTAGAAGAGAAATCATATGATCTTTAGAAAATTATCACTTCCCTACTTTAGAATGACCTCTTGCGCTGGCGTATACATTAAATTTTGATCAATAATTTTCCAATTTCCTAGATGCGCCAATGTGCAAAGCGAAGGAACAACATGTGTATCTAAATCATCTTGTTGTTCATTCATATTTTCCTCAAATTATCATCTTTTGCTCATTCCTATTTTCCACATTCTTCAAAATTTCTTGTTCACAATCATCCAATTCTTCTTTATTTACTAAATTCTCCCTCTTCATTAATATATTTTTCATCTTAGGCAGCCTCATATATTTAACATCGACATTACTTGTATTACTAAAATTTATCTACAGCTCCAGAGATTGTAAAAACTCCTCAGTTTTCTTTTCTTCTTTCTTTTTCATATCGGACAAATGCTTCGTAGACATAATAACTCAATTCAATATCAATTCAAGATCAAACTTTAAATTAGATCAATAACTGATAGAACTGATGAGAGAATCTTGATAAATTTGATCAAACGAACATGTCTTCTTTCTTGATTAGGCTTGCATAATAAAAATATAAAACTAACAAATTATTATTTGATAAAAATATAAAATAAGTAAATAAAAATCGTTAAAAAATAAATAATAAATTATTTCATACCTATGATCAGATGCGAAGATTTTTATACATTTGTTTTTTATCGACAAAAAGGAGAACTATTTTTTTCGAGAAAGATAAACCACTAATATTTTTAGCGGAGAGAAACTCGGATGTTGAAAGAGTGTTTTAACTTTTTAAAAAAAATAAAAGTCGTCGTAGATGTCCGTGATTTGAAGGAGTTTGCAAAAAAGGCGTATCATTTAATGAAATTAGGACCCATGTGAGACTTCCTTTATTGTATTTAAAGTTAAGTCTTTTGAGGAGGCTTTATTCTGCGTTTAACGTAGGTTTTAAGAAGTACAATTAACAACGAATTTTTATTATATTTAATTAATTATAAATTATAAATATATATAATATTTTATTATTTCAAAAGACCCACTATAAAGTGGGGCCCTAGAGCGACGACCTACGCCTATAAGGCGAGGCGTGTTGGGTGTCCTTATGAAAAATCTAGGAGGATCGATTATTGATTTATTTTCTTTAACAATGATGTTAATTACCTTAATGAATTTTCATTGCTCATAAATTACCAAGAAGCGGAGATGATTGTGAAGAGAATATATACTATAAAGAAATGCATATAAAATAATTATTTTTTCTTCAATGATCCACATAGTAACGTCCAAATAATAAAAAGGAGGAACGTGCAGTGGCACCAAAGGGATAATTAACGGATGGGATCAAAAGCAGCCACCCTCACCCTCTTCCTCTTTCTCCATCTCTCAGAATTGAAGTTAATTTCGACCGCTATTGATCTTTGCTTTACTTTTGAGTTTTGATTGCTTCCATCACTCTTCCGCTATAAATACCCGCTTCAACTCCTCTACACTAAACCATCATCTTCTTGAACTTCCGATTCTGTCAATTTTATCGACTACTTCTTCCTAAATAATCCATCAATAATGGTGCAATACCTGAGTTCCAGTTCATTGCTTCTTTCCACCCTTCTGTTTATGGTGCTGCAACCCTATTCTACTACTGCATTCGTTACCTACAATGTGGTTAATTTGGGTGCTAAAGGCGACGGCCGTACGGACAACACCAAGGCTTTTCTCGATGCATGGGCAGCAGCTTGTGGCTCTGCCTCCCTTGCCACCATTTACGTGTCACCAGGGAGGTACTTGCTCGGCAATGCGGTGTTCCGTGGCTGCAACAATCATGCTATCAACTTCAGAATTGATGCAACTCTGTTGGCTCCCTCTGATTATCACGTCATCGGCGACGCCCCTAACTGGTTAGACTTCCAAGATGTCAATGGCCTTTCCATCATCGGCAGCGTCCTTGACGGTCAGAGGATTGGTTTGTGGGCCTGCAAGAGGTCCGGCGAGAGGTGCCCCAACGGCGCCACGGTAAGTTGAATCTACCTACACCTTCGTCTCTTCACCATTATATCCGTATTGAAGCAAGTAATAGGGTGGGGGCAATCTTGTCAGTGAAATTTTGGAGACTCGGAACAGATTCTACCTCCATTAAGCTCCTTTTCATTCTCCCTCCATTTTCTCACTAACCAAACCGAACATGATTACTAGGCTCGATTTTCACCCAATTATCCAATATTCACCTCCTTGGATTTACTATCTTTAAAAAAAAAAAAAACTCAAGAATTCATAGCAGCAATCGTATGTGTCAAAAGTGATGCCCACTCCAGTGGAACCCCATATATAGCCAAACTGCGGTTAAATGTAGCAGCCATGATCACTTAATCTCCGTATAATGCCTGAACCTTATTGTACGTAAATGTGATGCTTAGCTTGGAAACCGTACTCGTTATTTAAAACGGTGGCTTGCGATTTACAGCATCAATTAACGGGAAGAATTTCTTGTGAGTATGTGCAGACACTGGATACCAAGTCAAACAACATCCTCGTCCGTGGATCGACATCACTGAACAGCCAAATGTTCCATATTGTCATCAACGGCTGTGACAACGTGAAACTTCAAGGAGAGTGAGAGTCTCCGCCTCCAGACAAAGCCCCAACACCGACGGCATCCACGTACAGTTATTGTCGGGAGTGACGATCATTGACACATAGATCAAGACCGGTGACGACTGCATCTCCATCGGCCCTGGCTCTACCAACCTCTGGATCGAGAATGTTGCATGTGGACCAGGCCATGGCATCAGGTAAATAGCTCATTTAACTAATTCACTCGAATTATAACTTTATTTTCTTTTTCTTTAAATTAAAAGTAGTGCATTGGTGCAGCATTGAGAGTCTAGAGAAGGACCTAGAAGAAGAGGGTGTCCAAAATGTGACAGTTAAAACGGTTACTTTTACCGGAACACAAAATGGGGTGAGGATCAAGTCATGGGCCAGGCCTAGCAATGGGTTCGTTAAGAATGTCATTTTCCAACACATCGGCATGGTCAATGTCCAAAATCCCATTGTCATTGACCAAAATTACTGCCCCGGCCAAGAAAATTGTCCTGGACAGGTAGGAATATTTTAGGATACCCACTCAATAATTGGTTTAAGGCCTATGAATGAAATTGGGCCTAGGCGCACTGAATGATTGCCTCCCCTCTTTGATTCTGGAATCTGGATTGAATTTGTGCAGGTTTCGGGAGTAAAAGTAAGCGATGTGATATACGAAGATATACATGGGACATCTGCCAGTGAGGTTGCAGTGAAGTTTGATTGTAGCTCCACGAACCCATGCAGTGGGATAAAAATACAAGACGTTAAGCTGAGTTATAGGAACAAAGCCCCTCAATCTTTGTGCACCAATGCAGGCGGTATGGCTTCTGGATTTGTGATGCCCGCCAGCTGTTTGTAATAAGACCAAAATGAAAACATAAGACAAATTCCAGAATCTGAGGGGGGGAATTCGTTAGGGTGGTGCCCAAAGGCGTAGCACAAGAAATAACAGGAGTAAGTCATAGTAAGTGTGAAATAGGTGACAGAAGTGATGCGTGAGTATGTGGCTATGATGAGCTCATTGAGCTTCATGCTTGGCCTTGCACCACTCATCCAACAAATTAGTGTAACAAAATGTGATTTTATGAATAGATTTTACATATTATTCGTAGAGTAGATTATGCGTTCCGAATTGCACAACTTTAACGTGATACAAATCATACAATTATTAATTAAGAAACCCGCTATAGAGATACCCACGATTAAGAAATAATCATTTCCATTGACATTGTTTTTTTTTAAATATGCTAGTTATACAAGGGAAAAGAATAAAGAAACGTATCATAAAATTTCATTCAATCATTAACCAAAATTCTTTATGCGTTTCATTTTAGCTTGATTCTAGGCATCCTAATAATTTTGTTTCCTTTTAAAATATCATATAAGGTAAAAAGAAGTGCTGATATTTTTCTTTCTTTTAATTAACGTACAAGCGGCATAACATGGTAAATATGAACTGAGTTATTTTAGAATGTATACGATGGCCGTTGATAACGTGAAAGTGAAAGGGAGGAGAGAAGGAAATGAGAAATGAGGGGAAAAAAAAGAACAAATGCACGTACGTGGTTGCCTGAGATGGGAGGGATCAACATTCAACAGTACTGGGTGTTAGTTGTTATTGAAGAAACAGGAAGAAAGAAGAAAGCATAACCATTAACTCACAATGCAAACATGCTCTTAGGCCTTATCACGCCTGGTTTCCGTAATTCTCTCGACTCACATATATATTTTCCAAATCATACTGTTTCTGCTGGATTTTGGTTCAGTATATACAAAAACATAGGAATTGGTGAATGCGTGGACATGCCAAGAAATTATAGTATTTCTGAACTGAAACGATACTAAATCTAACTTCTGCTCAAATAAAAAATAGAATCCTTTAGTTCCCTTGACCTCCTTAGAGTCTAAGTGAAAAATGATTTGAAAATTCGAATGTATTGAAAGTTGAGAGAAAAACTGTATGAACAAGCTGAAAAAGTAATAAATTTCATTCTTAAGTCATTTATAAATGGGCACATTGAAGCATGAAAGCTTTAAAACAAATCTTGAAATAAAATAAGTTAGAAATAAGAAAATATTCTTGATGAATCGTTAAACTATGAAAAATGAAATCATTATTAGTGTTAGTTGATAGTGATTTTGTCTGTATATACGATGTTGAATCTTCCTTTTATAGGCATTACTGAATAATTGTCGTAACCCACATTCTCCAATAGCTACTCACGTACCCACTACAGTCTTGTTCTCCAAGTCATTTACCCACTAACAACTTGTTCTCCAAGTCATTTATTCACTAATAATAACTATTCACGTTCATGACTTGAGTTGAAGAAAAAGTCTATTTCCACTTGCTTTAAGGCCAATCTGTGAATTCTGGTGATCGGCACTACGGATTGAAAATTCGCAAATGTCAGCGGGCCTTCGTAGGTTGATTATCTTGGGCAGACTTCTCGAGGTGGATTGGGTTCGATTTGGACTTGATATATCAATTCGGCCCATTCCACTACCCTTTGGGCCGAATAATTATCCAAACACCATTTGGGCCCAAAAAATTCATCTTTAGTGTAAACACATACCAACATAAGTGGGTATAGAAAGAGCTCATCATGCCTACCTCATGTGACGTTTAACGTTTCAAAAAAGGTAGGGCATAGGGAGGGAAGTCTCGGGTTCAAGTTTCAATGAGGACAATTTACTACATCATAACTAAAGTGTTTAGCTGTAAAAAAAGAGAGTAAATGATACAATCTCATATTAACTCCCTATGAAGTTGTGGAGTAGTACTTAAAGTTGAAAGGTTCCTCCATTTATCTGGTCGATCTTTTGGTTCAGGCTTTTCTAATATCAAGTTAGGTACTTATCATTTGGAGAGGCTTTATTGAGGCGGTAAATGGGGAGGGTTACCTAGAGAGGGCTGCAGATACCCTAAGAGGGCCGGGTGAAAACCATCTGTGGACATTGGCACTGCAGGGGTGAGGCGATAATACAATCTCACATCGGCTCCCTATGAAGTCGTAGAGTAGTACTTAAACTTGAAATGTTCTCCCACTCATCAAACCGTTCTTTTGGGTTGGGCTCTTGGACTTGCACACCTATTAGACTCTCTTATGGAAAGATGGAAATTTTACATATCAACATAAGTAGAATATTGTAAAGTTTTTTTTTTTTTTTAATGAGTAGTACTTAAGCTTGAAAGGTTTTCCACTCATCAGACCGATCTTTTGGGTTAGGCTCTTGGGCTTGCACACCTATTAGACTCTCTTATAGAAAGATGGAAATTTTACATATCAACATAAGTAGAATATTGTAAAGTTTTTTTTAATGAGAATATTGTAAAGTTGTTTCGGTTATTTTAACATATAACAGTCAATAAGACCTATCTCAAGTAGTTAACAGCTCAGACGCGTAGGAAGGGAGGGAAAGGGTCCATGCCTCCATGATTATAAATTAAGTTTTGCAAGCCACAACATCTGCTTAGAAAATTAAATTATGTTTTTTTTGAAAGAAATAGGAAAAAAAATCTCATCAGCTTAGAATATTCTCACCAGGAAAGAATATTTTTCTATAATACGATAATTCTCTTCTCATCTTACATGCCTTATTGCCCTCCACTTAAAAGACGAAACTAGAAGACAAATAAATGCAAACATTTACCTAACCCACTAATTAAATCTCAATAAGCCAAATATTTAGAAAATCCAAACGACTAATTAGAAGATAAAGGGACACCAACAACAAATCATACTAATTAGTAATTATAACAACCAAATTTGGGTTGTAACAGTCTAACAGAACCTCAAAATCAATCAATTTACAGAGATCCCAAGAAAAAAAATTCCAGAAAAAGAATTCCAAAATGGAATTGTGGGTAGAAAAATCTACATGGGTTCCAATTTATAACTTGGGTGGAAGGAAAAATCTTATCTGATTGAATTATGCATTGGGGTCCATTTGGTTGCTAGGAAATCATAAGGAAAAAGGGAACTGTTGGCATATTGTAATAATATTACAAATTTTCTTCTAGTTTTCTGCAGTTTATGGGCAACCAAACAGAGTTCAATCATGCACAAAAAGATAATATAACGACTCCAGAAAGCAAGTTCCGGTCAAAATGAGAGTGATCAAACTGAGAATGTTAGGCTTCTAAGGGAGGGATTGGCGGTCGGGTTGAAAGAGAGAAAAAGTTAAATATTTTAGTTTTTTTTATTCAACAAACATTTAAAAATTCAGAAATAAATCATTAAATTTTAAAAAATAAATGGACAAATATTTGAAAACAAATTGCTTTTAACAAAAAGGCTAAAAATACAATACGAACAGAAAGGTCAATAATACAATAGGAAAATAATCAGTGCTTGCTCATTTGTTAGTTTAAAATGCAATTTTAGGTTTTTAATATATTTTTATTTATTTAATATAAGTTCATATTTATGTTTAAATAAAAATAGAAAATATTTCATATATCATATTCCTAAAAATATTCTACTTTTATAAAATAAAAAATTTGAAGAATAAAGTTAAAAATTGAAATTACTGTTTAGATTTGAAACTCCAAAAAATGGATCTATGTCGATTTGGAGTTGAAAATTGAAATTTATGATTGGAGATACTCTAAATAAGCTGTTAATTCCCATTTGGTAGTAGGAAATTTTCTTAGCATGTTTGGCAATAGGGATTGGAAATGGAAAATTCATTCAATTTTCATTTTGTTTATTAAAAATGAGAATAAACATCAAATCAGTTGATTTTCAAAAAAGAAAAACATCAAAGATATTTGAAACACATGTATTAGATTAAAAGAGTTTTCTCTTTCTTTTTTTTGAGAAATTTCAATTATATTTAATTTTTTTATATTTTCCATTGAAAAATTATTTCTTATAACATTTTTTTTCTTTCTCTAATATTTTTAGGGTTACAAACAGGGTATTCATATTTTATAGACATTCCTAAGAGCGATTCTATTTTAGTTTACATGTGAGTACATGAGTTCTTTTACTAAGATGTGGATAGTACATATAACAAAATCTTAATTATAAGAGTTATTTAACTTACTAGCGCCACTTATAAGCTTTTATTTATCATAGGCGCTCTTATGTACATAACAAACTTTAATTTGGTCACTTATAAGTAACAATTAATCATCTATTTACAAGAAACAATTAATGGATGGACAAGTATTACCCTCTAAAGCAAATAATATCAATGCTTTATTTTATCTACAAGATATCCTTTTATCATGTATAAAGTTACATCTCAAGATCATACTTCCTTCTTTTGAGTTCAATAAGAATTAAACATTAATTTTCAAAGTTTTGGATCAAAAAGACAATTTTATTCAAAAAAAAAAATATTGATTTCAGGTCACATTTAAAATTTTTGTTCAAAATGGTCCTTAGAAGTCATAGTTAGAAACTGCGACTTTATTTTTAAACTAAAGCTACAATTAGAAACCGCAGTTTCATTTTTTAACTAAAGCTACAATTTCTAACTGTGGCTTTATTTCAAAATGAAGATGTAGTTTCTAACTGCAACTTCTAAATTAAATTAAAAAAATTAAAAAGATTGAAACATCTTTCCTACGTGACATAAGAGAGTCATTTTGAATAAAAGTTTTAAAAGTTGCCTAAAATGAATATTTGCTTTTATAAAAGGGTTATTTTAAACCCAACTCTAATTTTCATGCTATAATGCATTATATGTACATGCATATATATATATATATATATATATATATATATATATATATATATATATTCGACCAAGAATATAGACTATAGTATGAAAGCAAATATAAGAAAATTATTTTAGACCGGAACACGATAAGTCAAAAAATATGACTCCCTTGTCCACTCCAGTCTCCAAAGCCACATAATTTAGGGGAATCCCAAGGTTGGAGTTGAGATTGGGATTGAGACCCATTCCTCATAATGCTTTTTCCATTCTGTAATTGTTTGAGGAAAACTATTAACAAAAAGAACAATGGAAAATTGTTAAGTGTTAAGTGTTAAGTTTTTGAGTTTAAGAGGTTATTTGTTTTTTTACTTAATATCGAAAGCTATTCATTTTTCAATATTATGCTGTTTGTTTTTTAATTTATTTTTAAAAAAGTTATAAATTAAAAAAGTGAAAATATTTATCTTTTACATTCGAGGAAAAAGTTATTTTCTCTTAAAAGCGAGAAAAACACATCGTTAATCAACAAGGAGAAAGCGTAGTAATCATAGCTCTGGGATAACCAGCGGGAGGTTTGGGAAAGGGCGTCTATCCCAACTTGGAGCTCGTTTATTTTTTCAATTCTCAAACTTATCTTATTTAAAAACTTAAACCGAACGGGACGGGGATGGGAAAATTTCCTAAACCTGCCTCGTTTACATTTGATTTTTGTTTTTATTTTTAATTTTTAATTTTTTTTATATTTTCTTTTTTTTATTATATTAAAATTAATATATTTCATAAAAAATAAAAATATTATGAATTTTTATAAATTATTTATTAAAAAACATTCTAATTATTATTATTATTGATATTAATGTATAAAATAAAATAATAAAAAATTATTTTTAAAATATAATCGGGACGGGGTGGGAGTAACAATACAGATCGTCGGAATCGGAATCTCGGATTTGAGAAAATAAACTCAAGCCTCTTGGCTGGAATTCTGATTAAATCAAACTCGTTCCATTAAGAGCGGCGGAGCGAAAGAGCTGAAATGAGCTGGCCTCGTTGTCGTCTACTCACTACCCAATGTTAAAACAAACAGCAATACTTAAATGCACAGTAAGTACTATTCAACATTAAGCTCAAAAGAAGTTTTATTCAGCATTAAGTAAAAAAAAACAAACACCACCTAAGTTGTAATAGCTTACCATCTTGAAACTGGAATATATTAATAAAGTTTGGGAAATAAAAACCAAATGTATTTTACCAACAATCCTATGTTTATAATAATTTTTATTGAATGTATTTGCAATTTGTGGACTCGTCTTATCCAATTTATAGAACCCCTTTCGGGAATTTCACGCATTTCAAATTTGTATTTATTAAGAAAATTTATTTTCATGTTAATAAATTAAAAAAATTTTGAATAAGCAAATAAAAATAATAATATGTGAGGTTCTCTATTTTTATTTTTTATTTTTTACTTCCACTATTTCTCCATTTTCTTCCAAATAATTACAATGATAGATTGAAGGATTGTAAATTTTGTAAATCTTATTTGTAAGAGAGGAAAAGAGGAGAGCATATTGTAATGTGTCTGAAAAAGGGCAAAAGCATACAATTATTAGAGCCACAAAATATGAAAACTTGTTGTAATTTATCTCAAAAGGTGAGGGTAAAATTTTAACGTGTCATGTTCTTTTATTTTTTATTTTTTTGTGTATTTTTTACATTTATTCATTTTGCATATTATATGATTCTATCATTGGATTATGTCACAATCTTTTATTTAATTTTTGTATTTTTTTTTACATCTATTCATTTTGTATTATATCATAGGATTATGCTTTTCATGAATTTTTTTTCACGAACCTGTACCCCTCCCTTTCTTATGTCAACCTCAGCTCTTAACCACCTAGGTCTCATCGGCTTCTTCTCTATTTTCAAATAACAAAGCATATTAGTTCATAGGAGCAGACACAGGTAATGCCCGGGGTGCAAATGCCCCCCCTCAAAAAAAAAATTTCTTTGTTTTTAAGGGGAATTCAAAGGGGAAGGAAAATATGCCCCCCTCAAATCTTATAAATCCCATACCATTAAGTTAAAATGCCCATAAAGGCAATTTCTAGTTGTAAGACCCGAGAAATTCCAATTTCTAGAATAACGGTAAAATCGTAATTTCGATTACAAAATTATAATTTCGGTTAAAAATCCGTAATTAATTCTCTAGATCTCGGATAGTGAAAGCAGGTTTAGTTGGAATCGTCTCCGAATCTAGTTAGCACGTAAAATTTCGTAATATTCGAGATAGGCGAATTAGACCGTTTTTCGAGCATTGCGTTTGAATGCGAGTAAGCGTGTTCGATGCGACGAAAGTCACATATAACATGTACTCATGTGCCATAAGTGGTATGAGTCGAGAAATGATGAAAATGGACGACCGAGATAGTGCCGAATATCAAATCTGGGTAATGAAGGTACATAATGGTCATTTAGAGGTTTGTTTAAGTCACAAAAAGACAAAAATGGGAATAGTGACTTGTCTTCTCAAATTCAAAAGGGGAGAAAACGTGAGATGAAAGGGAGAGGATGCAGTAGCTTGGGGAGGAAACGAAAATGGTGGTTTAGAGAGAGTGACCTGCAGAATCGTGAAGCGTCAGATGTCAGTCGGTTTCAGGGACAAGAAGAGGAGAATTGCTCTCTCTGAAGAGGGCCGGCGTGGAATTTTTATGATTTAGGAGGTTTCTTCAAACTCCTTGAGGTAGGGGTTTCTCCCTACTTGGTTTTATTCCCTCTTTTAAATACTTTGCAAATGTTTGAGTTGGATGAGGCCGTGAGGGGCCGTTTGATCGGTTCCAAAGCTTGGAGCAAGAGGTGAAAATTTGCAGGCTACATATGGTGATCAGTAGTATCTAAAATAAATTGATTCTAGTTTGTGCGCTCTCTTGAAAATCATATGCAACTTTGGATGTGTATGAGGCAGGAGCTAGCGTGAGGCTCTGGGGATACAGTGGGCAGATAAAGTGATCATGTGTTTAAGGCGTGACCCTAAGGTTTCACCATTTCTAAAATCAGACAAGCTGAAAAATATGTTTATTTTATCATCTTTGTTATTAGATATTAGATTGCACTCAACGATCATTAGCTTGACAGGAAGCTTAATTTTGATGTATGAGTTGTATAATTACATAACATGATTGTGTGATTTGAATTATGCGGTATATTCATGTTTATATATTTGCGTGTGATTAGAGTATAATGGGCCCCTTACATGCATTCCATATGCATTGGAACACCCTAGGATTATAGAGTGAGTGCGTGAGATGAGTCTAGAGAAAATGGTTCGGAGGAATTAGTCTAAAATATTAAATGATCGGAGGTGATCCACTGCCAAAATATCGATCGTCGAACGACCCAGATTGATATTTATATCGGATGAATCCACATATAAAAATATCAATCGTCGGAGGCGGCCCAGATGATATATCTCTTCCGGGAGGAGAGATGATCTACTAAATATATCTGGAGCAGTCCGCTCTTGGATTGAGGTGGAGCCACAACTATAAACAAATAACTTTGTTTGAAATTAATATTCTCATCACGAGAAGCTTAGGCGAGTGTGAGAGAACAGTGAGGACTCGGGTTTGGAGTTGGTCGTAGACATTCAAGTAAGTCATGCATTACAGCCGAATGTGTTTAAATTGGAACATTTACCACGACACTTAGGTGGTGGTAGCCCACTTAGAGGCGATTCTCCCTCTTGAGCTTTAGCTCACCGTCGTGGGACCCTCTTTGGGTACAAGGAGGGTGCGAGAGCCAGTTCGTCCTAGAGGCCGTGTTCAAAGCGGATTGTGGCTTTGATGACTTCATACGCTTGTTAGAATTCACTAATTTTAATATATGGATTGTATAAGAGTAAATATTTGAACTCTTAGAACTATTGGATATAGTTGGATTCATAGTGGTATATTGTGATGAGTATAGTTTATGGGCCCAAGTGGTCGTTTTACTCATGTTGGGATTATATTGGACTGTTTGGGACAGGTATATGCAGGTACTATATTTGGGTAGAGCTCTCCGTACAAAGGGGCTGCCCGGATTCCCCTAAAGTGCGTCAAAGGTAACCTTGAGCATCACTGTATTCCTTGAGGTGTGAATTGAGTCAACGGACCCCGGAGTTTGGGCGTCACGGCTTGGTATCGAGCTTGGGTATACGAATACCTAGGGAGCTCGGGTTGGGTATCCATCACCACTAGGTGGTTTGATGTGGAGTATAGGTATATGGAAACCTATAGATTGAGGATTTGGGCTTAGGCCTTAGTCGAGTAAGAACATCACCACTAGGTGTGGTTCGGTGTTCGGTTTAGGTACGAGATTACCTAGGAAATCACGGGACAAAAACTAGGACACTACAGGCACGTGTTTGGTGTGTTTTGAGTGATTTGGTGAATTATTGTATGATGGTGTGTATGCCATGTTTTGTGTGTGTTGTGGAATATATGTGTGTAGTGATTAGCCGCGCTGAATGTAGCGTTTTTGAGTGGTACGGAGTGTCTGGCTGGAATTGAAAGTGAAGAAAAAAATAAATTTTTATAAATTTATTGGATGAGGATTGAAGAAAATGAAAGAAAATAAATTTTTATAAATTTATTTGGTTGAGAAGAGGAGAAAATAATTTTCTAAGATTTTACAAATTGAAAAATTGAAGGAAATGGAGAAAAATAAATTTTTATAAATTTATTTGGTGTATTATGAAAAATGAAAAAAAAAAATGATTTTTGTGATTTTTCCAACTGCTGGAAAAAAAAATAATGAAAAAAAAATATTTAATTGTTATGAAAACGAATGCGGTACTTGGTGCAGATTTAATGGGCCATCGCCAAATTGTATTGCAAGAGGAGTAGGCTAAGAGGATTGTATCAGAATAATTAGGTTTGCATGTAAACTAATAAAGCGTAGCTGCCCATGGAGAGATTGTATTGTGATATTAGGCCTTGTATTGCAACAGTAAAGGATAGGCGCAAGGCAGTGTATCGCAAATACACCGCTTGTATCAGATCGAGGTGTTTAGTCGGCTGAAATTTAGTCAATACAAAATGTTAGATTGCGGCTAGGCAAATGCGCAGCTGGCGCAGTACGCGCACGCCACGTTTCACGATACGCCGGGCGCGCTGGCGACACGACGCCGGGTTCTCGCGGATATACCCGCTTAGCCGTCGCACACACGATTGGTCGGGCGCCAAGGCCGCGCGAAGCGCCGCAGGCGTAAGCGGCAGGCATACATACGCCATCAGTCACTACCGCTCACACGATCGCCAGGACCGGCGGCGATATCGCGCGGCGCGCCAAGGGCCGGCGTCAGCATGTGACTGTGCTCGCTGGCTACCGTCATCCGCTGGTTTTTTGAACCGCTTTTACTAAGTGATATTTTAGCCTCACCGCTTGACCCGGCTTCATGAACACTGCTCATCAAGCAAAATTTTCTCAAATTTTTTTAAATAAATTAATTAAAATAAGAAAATCAAATAGTAATTTGATAAAATTTAAAAATGAAATTTCTTCAAAATAAAGTTTTGTGGATCTGAATTATTTTGACGACAAATCATCCTACATTTCGTCATAATTTAGAACTCGATAGCACACGGGTTATCGGTATGATTAGTATCCTGCGGCCATGTCTATGCCTTGAGATACTCGTATTGTGTATTGATTGCCAGTGTTGATTGTGTAGACGGGTTAGTAGAGGGCGAGACGCCGAGGTCGCCCACTAGGGCACCGGTCAAGCACCACCCACCGACCACCAACAGATCATCAAGAGGCTTTGGTTAGTTTAGATTACATCGAATGCTATCGCACGGCATAAAGAGATGTGAAGATCCTACAGTAACCCAAGTGAGGTTTAGACGCATCATCCTCCGACCTCTCAGGGGAGGAGATCCGATGGTGGCCACCATCGGGTTCATGCACCCAGAAAGTGTTGCAGGCTACAGATTACCTCCACGCGACTCCAAATTAGACTAGCCGTAATCGCGAGAGTGAGTCCCAAATACGTGTGAAATGGGCAAGGACCCTAAAGACCTTAGAGGAGTCAAGTATAATGGGAGTTCTCCCTCGGGGATTAGGCAGAATAAATATGAGAACGAGGTCACAGTTGAGATCTCTTGTGGACTCTACCTACAATGGACTGGTGACATGACATGTCGAGTTCAAGGTCATCCTCGGGATGGATCGGGCTGATACAGCTTACTGGATCTGAACACTGTGAGCAGGAGAGCTACCGCCTCACACGCTGGTAGACGCGACTATGGTAAGCTCGTGTGGATGTTATGACATTTCCGCCTTACAAAAGGTAATGAGTCCAAGTGTCGACGATAGCGGTCGGGCTTCGCGAGCCCACCCTGGGGGAGGACTCCAGGAGACTGCACTTAGATCACCCCAGCAAAGATAGCATGTGATGTTTTCCGTGATGAGCTTACCCGGACCAGACCTCACGCAGGTGCAAAAAGACTTCGCACAGTCACACCTTTGTACTTCACCCATCTCTACGACCGCTTTATGATGAAAATCTTAACAGCCTGAGAACTCTATCCGTTGCAGCCACCGACAAGGGGTTCATGTAGCACTTCACCCATGAGAGTCTGCCTCATGTAAGGAGATAGAAGGACAAGACCCTTCGACCGTAGTACTGACTACGTGCAATGAATCAAGGTTATGATCAAGAATCTGCACTACCACCGAGGATCAATTAATGCTTGATTATTAGTTTGAGAGGAGCGCGAGTTCATTCCTGAAGATGAGACCTCATTGCAATGACTAGGTTTGAGGGGCTTATGTGGATATGGATATCCCCAAGGCAAATGCTAGGGACGCTATGGCACTTTGAGCTTACTTTGATGCCATTGATTGGACGAATGCGCTTAGTAGCATTCATGGATTCCCATGCATAGTGTTCCAACCCTATCTGCATCCGTCATTATTTAGTCTTCGTGGATGACATTTCTGATCTACTCCCACGAGGAGCATGAGTATCATTTGAGGATCGGCCTTACGCTTGTCGGGAGACCATCAAATGATGTTGAGTTCAAGAAGTGCTAGTTTTGGCCATCGAGGTGATGCTTTGGGACACGTGGGTGTCGCGATCGAGGTCAACACCTTAGAGAAGGTTTGAGGCAAGATTAGAGTCAGAGACCAATGCCAATCTTTGAGATGCATAGCTTTTGTATCATCGGTATTACGAGAGACTCGAGAACAATAAGTTGTTCATTCTGGCGTGATCGCAGGACTTCGCCTACAGACACGGACTCATGGGTCAGACTTATTCCCACCATTAGAGAGAGAGATTCGAGATGCTCTTATAATTCTTAAGATGCGGGGTGTTGGTAGCGAGAGGGGAGGATCTAGCCTCTCTAGTTCTAAAGAGGCATGACTTCGCTCACATGGTTTGACTAGGGCCGGATCACATGTGAGACAAGGATTGCCCCCAAACAATGGATCCTAGGGAATTGGGGACAATGAAATTCCAAACAATTGGGTGAGAACGTGGAGAATATACTGCCCATTCCTCCACACCCCAAGACGGCCGAGAACCAGCCTGGGCCAGAGCAGTGGCAATCCCAGTTAACTGATAGCTGCAGGGGCCGAAAGGGTCAGAAGTCGATTGTAACGGCATGCAGGCTGAGTAATCTGGGGTGGTGATGAGCATGTTGTCGTGATGTCGCCTGACACGATGAGTCACAACCCGAGCTGTCAAGACTGAGACCCTTGGCTGGCTTGTCATGTTCGACACCCGCATTGATCAGCTTAGAGGTTGACTTTAGAGAAGCCAAGTATAGATGTTCTCTCCCTAGGTGTAGGGTGAGTTGACCCGGGAGCAGGGTCTAGGATTACGAGGTGAGAGATCTCGATTCACCATGGTGGAACCGGGATTGGTTGTCACAATATTATTGTGTTCGGCAGGCACAAAGAACCTCACGTCTAGCCTGTGTGCGTGCACCAGATTTATCATTCACCACTCTTAGTGAGTGTGGGTTGAGTTTGCTTTGACTACGTCCAATGAAGACTCATAGTCTCGATTCAGAGATGAAGAGTAATTAGAGTGTGTCATAGCAAGAGGGCCGTTAATCCTAAGGTAGAATCTGAGTTAGGTGTAAGAGACCCAGAAGATATCCCACTTCGTGGTGAATGTAATGTGCTCAAGTGTGTCGAAGAATTATGTTGCCCGACATGAAAACACATTATAAATTATGACGAGACTTAAAGTTGAATGACAGAGCTCGAATGACCTCCGTGTAAGGTGGCAATAGATCGATACTCCATCAGGCTCCACACAGGTGTGCCAAGGAGCCGGCGAGGCTCGTATAATGGATGTCATTCATGATATGACTAGGTCACTCGCCCATTGATTGTCACGATTGTGACCTTGGGAAGGTCGTGAGTTTACACGCCAGTTGCGGCTTGTAGGTTATACGTCATAGCATTATATACATGTTAGGCGACGTCGCAGCATGTGTCCTCGGGTCATAAGGGTAGAGGAGCATTTGCCCTAGGTGAATTCGCCACAACAATAGCTATCAAAGTAGTATACGAATGAAACAGATGAGGCACCCGTGATGGGGAGCGGCGACGTGCCACCGTTAGGTTGGACCGAGGTGGAAGAGAGCTCCATCACTGGTCTTCATCTGATTAGAGACACCTTAGAGAAGGTGAGCTTAATAGGATAGCTGCCTTTCTCTGCCGGCTCGAGCCGACGTAAGGAGCTATGCTGATGTGTGACGCCGACCCCAGAGTTCGAGGTCGGGATCACGCCTTCTCAAGGTGATGCCTAAGAGGGAGGGTCAAAGTTCTGCTAGCGCGAAGCTATCATCGCCGAGGTTTATCTGACCTTCGAGATACTCGAGGATAGGCACCGTTATGCACTCCATTGACAAGTATCGCCCAAAGCAGCTCCACAGGCATTTCCCACGCTCCACGTCCAAATATACCCGTGATTCAGCTCATATGGATCGGGGATGTATCGGCGCCGACACTGATTGGGACCTTCAAAGTGGTGCCACAGGCATTGTTGATAGTCATGAACGCTTCATGACGCAAACCGTGAGGCTAGTGTTGGTACTATGGAGGTGGCACTATGGAAAGGAGTTAGCACACTTGAGCGCGAGACACATGCGTGGCCACCTATCCCTTCATAGGAGACGCGGTACGTGGTTCGGGCCGTTTAATAATTAATGACAGCTTATATGCATGGTAGAATGCATGTTGCATATGCATATGAGTGATATGATTGTCTCTGAATTCTCGATCTAAATTCCTTAAGGAGGATAAAATGTAAGACCAGAATTCCACTCTCTGAATAAGGGTAAAATCGCACTGATTAAAAACTGTAATTCTGCTATGTCCTGTAATATTTTCGTGATCCCTGATTAGACGCCAAAACTGGCTTCACTGGTCGGAATCCTCGCGAAATCTAGTTGCCACGTAAAATTCCTTCAATATTCCGGGCACGCTCTGAGTCGACATCGCTTTTCGATAAGATCGTTGCCGGCACCGTAGTAAACGCTCGACAGCGACGAAAGTCACATAACACGTACTCACGCCATACAGATAGCCGAGAATTAATGAACGGATCACCAGATAAGGCTTTGTATCATCAAACTGGGTAATGAAGGACATAACGGTCATTTAGCGTCTGGTTTAAGTCACAAAAAGACAAAAATCTAATGTTGACTCATCTTCAAATTCAAAAGGGAGAAAACGAGATAGTGCTGGGAGAGATGCAGTAGCTTGGGGAGGAACGAAAATAGGGTTTTAGATGAGAGAGTCTCCGACTTCTCTCTAGAATCACATCCACCATCTCGCTGCCGGACAAGAAGGAGATTCCGCTTCTACGCGAAGAGGGCTTCGTGGTACCGGATTTAGAGGTTTCTTCAAACTCGAGGTAAGCCCCTACTTGGTTTCATCTCTCTTTAAATACTTTGCAAATGTTCGAAAATGTTAACGGCGCCACAGAAAGTCGTTGATCTGCCCCAAAACTAAACCGAGGTGGAAAATTAGTTCCGCATGTGGACAGTCAGATCATTCCACGTTGATTTGGGTTCCTAGTTTGCATTATGAAAATGCATGCTTTGATGTGTAAGTGAGGCCGGAATGGTCAGAAACGCGTTCACAAAGTGAACCGCGAATGGATGTGTGTTGAACCGTGAAACCTAGGTTTTACCGTTCCTAGAATAAAGGACACAAAAATGTATTTTCTGCAATTATGTGTTTGGTTGGCAATTCGAATCGAATTGTGTATGTTTCTAATTACAGCCCAAGTGACAATTTTATGAGTTGTATAATTACATAACATGATTGTGTGATTCTAATTATAAGTAGTATATTCATGTTTATATATTTCCGTATGTGATTAGGACTGTATTGAAATCGATATACATGCATTCCATACGCACCAACACCCTAGATTATAGGAGTGAGTGCATGAGATGAGTTC
The DNA here is from genome assembly GCA_016808115.1 of Tetrastigma voinierianum. Taxonomy (NCBI): domain Eukaryota; kingdom Viridiplantae; phylum Streptophyta; class Magnoliopsida; order Vitales; family Vitaceae; genus Tetrastigma; species Tetrastigma voinierianum. The sequence goes on from JAEQBH010004451.1 coordinate 811,642, forward strand.
CAGAGAAAATGGTTCTGAGGGTAGCTCCAAAATATTAAACAGATCGGAGGGTAGTCCATACTTAAAATATCAATCGCCTGACGGCCCAATTGATATATATCTGAGGGTAGTCCATATAAAAGATATCAATCGTCTGAGACGGCCCAATTCGATATATCTCGAGGGTAGTCCACTGAATATAATACATCGGAGACAATTCCACTACTTCGATCAAGGTAGATTCACAACTATAAACAACAACTTTGTTTGAAACTAATATTCTCATTCGAGGCTTAGGCGAGGTAGAGAGAGTCTGTAAGAGGACTCCTGGATCTGAGTTGGTCATGTAGACATTCAAGTAGACTCATGCATTTGCTTGAATGTGTGTTTAAACCGGAACATCACACAACACTTAGGTGTGGTGAGTATTCACTTAGTGGCGATTCTCCCATCAGCTTTAGCTCACCCCTGTCGTGGGACCCCTTTACGTGCACAAGGAGTTATAGGAGACGCACTGGCCCCAGAGGCCTACTCAGAAGAAAGCCGGATTGCGGGCTTTGATGACTTCATACGATAATTCACTAATTTTAATATACGGCTGTATAAGAGCAAATATTTGAACTCTGTAACTATTGGATATAGTTGATTCATGCGTATATTGTGATGAGTATAGTTTATGGGCCCAAGTGGTCAAGCATTCATGTCGGGATTATATTGACTGCCTGGGGACAAGTATATGTGCACTTAGCTTCCAAGATTTCCTCCCAGACAAAGGAGACTCATCGATTTTCTGGTGGCGCTGGTAACCCGACATCCACTTGTATTCCAGTTGACTCGTAGTCAACTGACTCCCTCGTTTGGGGGCGTCACACTAGTTCCGTATTTGTAAATTTTAAAGTAATTTTATATATATTTGATTTTCTTCATGGTCATGTTTGGTTCTCGGAAATTTCGAGGGAAAATCAAAGAAAAAAAATGAAGGAAAAATTAAAGGAAAATAAATGTAGGAAAATAAATTTGAATTAAATTCCATATAATATTTGTATTTACTACCTCAAATCAATTTTATTTGTTTAAAACTCATCAATATAAAGATTAAATAATTTTAAAATATTTAAATTATTAAGTAATTTTATTTATATATGATTTTCTTTAAAAAAATTTATAAGACAATCAAACATAAGAAAATTATTTTCCTTATAATGTTTTTTCCTTAATATTTTATGAGAACCAAACACAACTTTTTTTTTACATCTATTCACTTGGAATTACAATATTGTAGTATTTTGTAGACTCGAACATGATTCTTCCCTATTGTAAACCCCCAATTGAGGGTATTTTTGTCTTTCCCCTTTTTTAGCCTTAGAGAATATTCTCTTATTGGAAGTCAATCGTAGGCTTGAGAGGGCGAGGATGGCTTTAGTAGCTTGGTCTTGAGGTATAAAATTGATAGTTTGATTTAACCTAAAGAGGAGAAAAAGTGAAAGAGGCTAGGGCTTGAGAGGAGGTCTCTCATTTTTTAGCGAGATCATTGGGAAAGGGGGAGGAAAGCGGCCGCCATTTTCATTTAAAGAAAGGGAGGAGCTCACTAGTTTGTTTTTTTCAGGGGTGGGGGGAGGGGGGGAGGGAAGAAAGGGGACGACAAACGGAAATATGCTCATTGGGATGTTCAAAGAAGCCTATCGGTGAGTACTTTCCAAAAAAAATGATTTCTAGGTTACGTTTACTGGATTCATCCCATTCCTTTGACGTCATGTAGTGTTTGAAAATCATTCTCATTCTCATGGTCCATTATTATAACTGGTGTTGTTACTTGGATCATTTGATCTCTTGAGCATCAACAATGTGATATAAACTTGTAAAAAATGAGGGTCCGACAACGGTGTGTCGGCCGCCTCTCCAATGATTAAGTCAACAAAAGGATAGAGAAAATAAAGAAGGGAGTTCGTGTAGTTGAAATTGAATACCTCTCCCTCGTGGGGAGTCTTTCTGTTTTATACTCGAATCTCTCCTTGATTATAGGAAAGATAATCTCATAATTTTTGTGATAAAATCTCCCTTTCCTTATCAAGGACTAATTCTCTCTTATTAAGGATTCATGTTTTTGAGACGTATGAGATTTGGATACTGGGAGATCCGTGGATAAATATCCTGCGCGTAATTTCCATCTTAATAAATTTATCCATAACAAACTTCTCATATACAATAGGATGGCTGCCTGGGGAACTTGGGATCCCAGACGAGGTTTAGGACTCTACCGTCTGGTTAGTTCCTCGTAGTTATCTCTTTCCTAGTCCACCTCGATCGCGGGTCCTAACCCGATTCGAGGCGTTAGCGTATCTATTTATCAAACACATTTCATTTAGACATTTTTTTTTTCAAAAATTGTGGAAATGTTTTCAATCGTTTCGGTAGGCCCATACAATTTACATTTAATTAAAATATATTTACAATGAAGGCATTCCATGCCCATTCAAAATAATATACAAAATCGTTTTGAGCTTTAACTTTGATCACAAAACATTAATTGTTCAAAATAGGATGGATGCATATGATCTGAGTGTATAATTTTTAATTCGCAGCCTTTCTTTGATGTACTCGTGCTCCTTTGATCTTGGGTCCCACCGTTAATCACTCATACCCGCACATTGGCTAAAAAATAATATGCGGGCATTTTCATGCTTAGTGGTTCTATAGAAATTCTTCATTACAAATCGAAACATACAATATTTATAACAATGCTTTGTACAATTATCAATGACCAATGCAAGCATAACCGTGACGATATTTTTTTTTCTTCAATAACCAATTACAATTCATTTGACATCTCTGTTTATATTTATATACCAAATCATTCAAATAAAAATCGTGCACTCAATCTCCATTATCATTTTGCATTTTAGCCCCTATCGAATTTAACCTATGATTTTTGATGCACAGATAACGAATCACCTACTGGCCCAGCCTAAGTCTCGCAGGCTCTGCACATATATATATATATAATATGTACTCACAGGCACACTACTGATTCCTCGTCCCCGCTGGGCTACGAATCATGTCATAATTAGTACGCTTTGTTCACTCCTTTATTGGTATACCAATTTATCCTTAACTGACTTGATTGCATTAATGACTCTATTAAGGGTATTCAAATCATTTTAAGAAAATATAGTGTAGTATATATTTTTATACAAAAATCATTTCAATACTTATGCAATTTTTCTCATGCTGTCTATTTCACAATCAATCTATTTCAAATTTCTTAACTTAAATCAACTTGCAATTCATTTCACAATTTATTTGCATCAAATCAATTTAAACAATTCAACATGCAATTCAAACATTTGAGACAGAGATTCAAATAATGGTAGAAAGGTAGAACAAAACCAAAAGCTTTTGCACTTTGATTCCAACTGAATCTCGATCTAGTTTGGGTTTTCCCTCCTCGTGAACCCCATTCTAATATAATTAAAGAACACATATTCCGCAAGCAACATAAGATTTGGTTAGGCTTGATTTTGGAGCTTAATATCGTATTCTTAATCCTACTAGCAATAAGGGCAAGATACAACCCGGTACGGTTGTTAGTTTCCCAAACTTTAATCATCAAGAGCAGTCAAATACTAAAATTTTTGCCCTGCCTTATAATCCTTTTCCAACGGTACTCTTGATCAACCAAACCATCCCCAAAGGAAGATTAAGTCAAAAACCTCAAACAACCACTAACACCATATGCAAGGACCGTTATTTTCCAGTTTTGTACTCTCTAGACTTTATTACCCAAAAATTATTCAAACAGTCTTCAAAAACTATGAAACTCTCCAGTTTAGTCCTTTATATATCCAATGACATCTCTGAAAATTTTCAATTTAAAATTCTTTCTCTAAGGCCCTCAACCACATAACACAAACATGGTAAAACATGTTTTTTTTCAGACAGCAGTACCTTTAAAACACGTCACCAAAACCAATCCTAATGTTGTCCAAAATTAACTTCAAAATTTGATTTTATTAGCTTAGATCAAGGCCTAACCAACCCCTAAGCACCCAAAATCAGATTATAAACCAATTGGTACAGTTTTTAACTTTAACATCTAGACTACTCTAATTTGCAAAATAGAATCTGCACATAGCTCCACTTTGACAGATTTTTGGGCACTTTAGGGTTACAAATTGCATATACTTCCTCCAAGTAAATTATTCCCCTAGAAGTATAGTTTACCCATAATTTGAATCATCACTGATGTGAGTGAAACTCATTTGGCACAAACAATTCACAACTACTCCCAAACAGTATACCGTGAGCTACCCAAAACTCACCTTAAGCCTTATTGAAGCCTTAGCTGCAATTTGCTCCTAGTCCCTTCTATACATTTGTAGCTCTGTATTTGGTGGTTTATACCAATAGAATCATTTCATTGATTTATTTATAACTAATCAATAGCCAAAAAAGAATGTGGGTTTTGACAAAAGTTTGACAGCATTTCCTTTGGAAACCAAACATTTCCTTTTACAAACACCTCCAAACTTAGTCCAAACCAATACCAAAAACCCATTTACAACCAATACAAAACACCTTTATCCACATTTGGGAAGCCTCAACCCAAACACAAGTAGAAAAGGGGTTATGGTTTAGTTTCTACCTTGAATCTCTTAATTTTTTTAACACCAAGCCTTCTTCTTCTTCTTTGATCACTTGAAACCATAAATGGGAAAATTTCCCACCAAAACCTTGGTCGCCTCTCAACCCTAGCGTCTCTTTTCTCTCCTTTTTCTCCAAGAACGAAAATGCACAACAGCTTTATCTTAGACTACATTTAGTCTTAATCTCATTTAATGGTTAAGACCTCGTTGTCTTCCTATTCTTTTCGTTTCAAAATAAGCTCCCATTTTTGACATTTAAGTCTTCTATTTCACTTCATTTAACCTAGATTAGCATTTCTAAGCTTATTCTATTTTTGGCCTTTGGTTCTCATTTTACAACCTAAATTTTCCCTTTACACTTGGGTACCTGGTTGTATATATTTTTCTGCTCTTAGGATTTAAATTCAAAAATTTCCATTTACTTTGTATTTTATACCCTAAACACACACACAGTATCATCAAAATACAGTGGTATTTTTTGGGGCTGCGCTTCCCGTGATGGTTTTAATATAGTAAGTCGTCTTGGGCCGCTTCATGATGCGAGCCAAGTGATGGGCCTGTGCGGGTGCTAGGCATATTGAGGAGTGGGTTTAAGTCGAAAGGCCACTAAGATCACAATGCTCCCCTTTTTTCTCGATCGAAGATTATGCTCTTCAAATGAGAAAATATCAGTTTCAGACCCTAAGTTTCCCAATGCTTCTATGGTGCGTGACGTTCCGATGATGCATTCAATGCGCCTTTTGAAGTTCCATCCCTATATATATGGGGTGAATCTCCAAATTTTTTGAAGTTTCCAATGGATTCCTCTTCTGTTACATAAAGATTTTTCCCCTATTGTGATTTCTTCCCACTCACGCCCTAGAGGCCTAAGTAGCGGTGGAGGGAGGCTTTCAAAAGTCTCTGCAGCTGTTTGTCGCCTATGGATATCGTGTGTTCGAACACAACATTTGTGTGGACCTACCAGATGTCTTGGATAGGAAGCTTGATTATGCCAATGCCCCTCTTCCAAAGTTCTTCTCTAGGGCTTGTGTAGATCAACCAAAGGACTGATGGTAAATGGTTATAAGTACCCCCTTTCTAGAGTTCTTTGAGTAGGTTGTAGCCCCTATCCCGACACCTCCGAGTCGCAGCCGGTCAAGGTGTATATCTAGAGGAGGAGTCTTCAAACAAAAATATTTCTTTAATTTTTATTTTTCTTCGACTTTCTCTTCTTCCTTTTCTTCTTTCTTTCTTGTTCTTTTTTTTTTTTTTTTGGCTATCAATCTGGTATGGTTGCTTGGACATATTTGTAATAGGTCTATCATGGTTGCTTGGACGTATTTGTTTATGTTTTGTGTAACCACTGATGCCTATTGGCTCATTTTAATGAGATTTGGTTTTTGACATTGTTGACCAATTTTTCGACACGACTATCAAATACTAACTAAAGTCCCCGACAATGGCACCAAAAACTTGTTGACCAATTTTCTGACACGGCTACCAAAGACTAACTAAAGTCCCTAGCAACAATGCCAAAAACTTGTTGAGAACAAATGATGCATATATGAAAATATGGTCAAGGGAGTGAATGTGGTAAATACTCAAAAACTGATTAGAAACAAAAGTAAGTGTACTCAAAAACTGAAATGAAAAGTATTACCAACACTCAACCCCTTTCCGCAAGTGCACGGGTCATACAAGTAATAAAGTGGACTTTAAAAGTCCGGATGTCGTGCCCACAAGGATCGGAGGTTCTCTCTACTTAGAATTTTATCACCCCGATTACAAGGGCTTTTCACTATTTAGGCGACCAAATAGGATGTGGAATAAAATCAATTTAATTGAAACAAAAACTGATTTAAAACTAATCCTAAAATCTACCAAATAAACAACTACTTAATTCTAAAAGATATGAAGAGAGGCACTAGGGATGAAGATAATTATTTAACAATCAATTTGCATTTCCTTGGAAGTGCAACATTTATCAGATTGCATATTCGAATTGTCGAAGCAATGTAGTATAGCCCAGTTCCTCTGACTTTATACATTTCACTATCTAACACCATATTCCTTTCAGGAGACAAATGGGTTTAAATAACTACTTGTAAATCGGCCTCCCAAGATTTGATTGTTTTTAACCGATACTTCGCTAACCATTTCTTAGGACTAAAGAATTTAACGCCCCATAAGCGAAAGGGATAATGCAAGCCTTCTCCAATGTAATCGGTATCTCAGCCATCAAATCTAATAAAATTATCTCTCTCCTTGATTAGATCTTTGCTAACACGGGATCAAGGTCATTCTATTAGATTGAGGTGAGACCTCTAAACATTAAACTGATACATCATCTAATTAATCCTCACACCATGAGTAAATTAGTGATATATCACAGTAATCTTTTAGAGTTAATTAGTTCCATAATATTAGTCTAACATACCCAATTCTTTATTCTTTGCTCTCGAGAATCTCCATCTTTTGTGTCAATCGAGGCCTCCTGGAAATCGGAGCAAAAAAATCTGACTCTTTACTAAAGTATAAGCTACTATTCGAAGACGATTAATTATATGAACAATACACCAATTATATAAATTCGAGTCTTCAAACCCACAAATTAGCGAGAATGCATATCTGAATGTTCAGCAAATTAATCCCACCCAGGGTGTTTGTGTTCCATTCTGGATTCGATCATCACCCGATCAAGCGACAAGTAAGAAAATGAAGATAGAAATGAGACAAAGGTGAGAGAAAATCTAGACTCCAGTTTCAATCTTATCTGCTTGATAATAATCTGAATTTCTAATATACATTTCTTGAAATACCTCTTCAATACAAATAAAATACCTTGCTCACAAGAAATTACTCTACAGATGCCCAAAAATCAAAATCTCTGACAAAACTAAGAAAATGGGCAGTTTAGATAGAGAAACCTCGTGAGAAGTGTTCTCCTCCCTCCCTGTTGCCCTAAAAACCTAAAAAACGATTATTTATAATCCTAGGGTGAAATGGGCTTGGCAAATCCACGAAAATAAGCAAATTTTTCGAGAACTTTTAGTCAGTACATCATTTGTTGCTAACATCATACAAAACATGGATTTGTCGCGACAGAGTTTTGTTGCTAACTCTGTTGTGATAAAACTTGGGTTTGTTGTGACAGAATTTTGTTGCTAACTCTGTCGCGACAAAACCTGGGTTTGTCGTGATAGAGTTTTGTTGCTAACTCTGTCATGACAAAATCTGGCACCGACCGAGCAGTTCTTACCGAGCACAGTAGATGACGTAAGCTTCTTTGTTTGAGCTTCGGTTGGGCGCGTGTAAATTATCGTTGAAAAGATCTTTGGAGTTGAACCTAATATGGGGAAATTTGAACCATCTGATGTTCCATATGGTACCGAAGAGTTCATGCTGGTGTGGTGAATGTGAGACACCAGTTGACTCTTACTTTTGGAAATATATTGCTCATTCTTGCCAAATCGCCTTTCATCAGGAATCTAAAACATAAGTTAAGAGAAATATTGTAAGGTTTACATGAATATGGATAACAAAATGCTCAAAATAGCATGTAAAATGAACTCAAAACATAGATGAGTTTACACACATCAAACACCCCCAAACTAGGTTTTCTTGTCCTTAAGCAAAAGAAAAGAAGAGTTATCTTGTCTTCAAGCAATGGAAGAAGGATTCATTTACCCCATTTTTAATTTAACAAAAGCGGTATCAATTTTACTTAGGGATTATGTGATATGTATAAAATTTACCCTCTCGAGAATATAGAGAACATGATCAAGGAAATGATTTATTTATTTTAATAATGAACTAATCTCATAATAGACAAATTTGAATATGGGTTCTCATTTGTATGTGTGCGTGGTCTTCCCCTATCTAATCAATTTGCAAACTAGATAAAATTTATGTGAGAATTAAGATAAGTCGCCCGGATACTAGTCATAATTTATTGTTAGGTTCCATAGGCTTGTTGTTCTTATCACTCCTCCACTAATGTGGTTACAACTCTCAGAATCAAGTAGATCTTTATAAGCTTGTAATGTAAGGCTCGGAGTAGAGGTAGTTACCGGTGGTCATTTGGAGGCTCGCACACCCAAACATACATATTCACTTTACACGTGGCTCATCTCCATCCTTGTATGCTAGTAGCACAATGACACTCTCGACACCCCCAATCTGTTTTAGGTGCATCATTCAATATTCCTCATATCACCATTTTACTGTTATTTCTTTAGTAACATAAAGAAGCCACCTTTTTTTCTTTTCTTTTTTTCTTTTTTTTTTAAAGACAAGGTTATTAGAGTTTGTGTGTCATCACAGAAACCCTTAAGTTTTCTGCAGCCCTTGTAGACTTTAGTCGGTAGCTCCTGACTGGTTGGCATGCCCAGGTGCAGGTGTTGAGGCCCACCCCTTAGGATTTACTTATTCTAGGGAAGGAAGGCTACGAGGCTAGACTCACTCCTCCTTGACTTTTTATTCTATTTTTGCTTCGTTTTCATTTTATATTTTTTTGTTTTTTTTTTTGACCTCGTTTGATTTTCTAAAGCAACTCGTTTTCAATAATTTGGAGTTATTTTTTCTATGGAAAAAATAACTCCCCCAAACTATCCCTCCTCACCACATTTCTCAATTATGTTCAAATCTCTATTATGGGTGAGTTTGGTTAACTGCTGCTTGGGTTAGTGTATAAGGAAGGTTATTAGCTTCAAACTTGGTTTTTATAACAAAATTTTGGCTCTTTAGGCTCAACATTCATTTCTCAGAATATGCATATACTGCATATTAATAGGGTTACAACTTAGAAAGTACCATTGTTTCCAGAGATGGCCTATATCATTTCTCAATTGTGTATTACTAAGATTTCACCTCAAGCTAATAAGAACAAGTTCAAGAACCTATGGAGATCAGGCTCAGATGGATTCTCATAAACCTTCTCTAACCTAAGCTAGAACTGTTTTTCAAGGGTACTTAGTGACCAAGTGCATGGATTTTGAGAAAACCAGCTATTAAATAGACTATTAGAGAGATAACTTATTAAGCATTAAGTCCTATTATCTTGAATCATTATCCATATCTCAGGGTTCGAAAATGATGCATCATTAACATCACAACCATAGAAACTCAATTCTTGTAATCCACTAACTAGAAAATAAACCAAAACTGAATGTAAGTTGAAAGCATCAAAAACAAAGTCATTATCCATAAACTAATCCTCTGAGGATTGTCATATTGCAACATGTTAGAGAACTATGATGTTATAAATAATACCAAAATAAACACCCCCAAACTTTGAGATGAACATTATCCTAATTGTCTAGCAATAAGCAAAATGAAGCAATAAAGTAAAAGGGTAATAGAGAGAGTTGGGAAAACTGAACTCCCCTTTCTAGTCTCGGCCACTTTGAATAGAAACCTTGAAGATTTTCAGACCTTGACGTCAGTATGCTACCCTTTGATATAGTCTTTTGCTCCTACAAACTAGTCATGACAACATGTTGAGCTATTCCTTATTAAAACCACTAAATATGAGTACTCGCCTTCCCTTACCCGACCGACGACTCGAGATGCGGCTGGATCGGGATCACGGTCATCTCTTTTACAAATCCTGATACAATTCCTTTTCTCAATAAATCACATTTCAAATACTCAATGAAAATATATATACGTAAATACCACTTTAACATAAAGGGGACCCATCATTTGATTATAAAACTCTTTTTCATTCGATATGGCATTTCATGCCCATTTGGTACATTTCCCACCTTTATACAATGCGGCGTGTAGTGGTTATCAATAAATATTTACAAAACAAAATCAAAGTTCGATTTTCATAATAGTTTTTGTACAAAATGAGTCGAATAATTTCATGTATGCATGTGACAGAGCTTTAGTTATCCTCCGTGTGACTTTGACGATGACTCTAATTTACTGCAGTCTACGTCTTCGTACTTGTTCTCTCGGTACCTACGCAATGATAAAAACAACGCTCTAAGCATTTTCATGCTTAGTGGTTCTATATAGTTCTCTCTTCCATTTCAAATTAATACAAATCATGCAATTTTTCTAAACAATGTTTTTTAACCTTTTTGAATGATCAATGCAATACAATACATATATATTCATTTCATAGACATTCATTTACAGTTTATTGATCATTCCAAATATGCACTTTCATATGCAATAAATCATTAACACAAATCATGCATTTCACTATTTTCTTAACATTTCAATTTGCCCTTAACGTTTAACCTAGCTTTTGGTACGAGGATAGAAGATCCACTTACCCTTTTGAGAAGGGGCGTGGTCAATTTGTTTGGTGGGTATAAAAACATTTGTTTATAACTACGTCTGATCGAAGTTGGGCTCTTATTGATTAACAAAATCAATTCGTGAGAACCTTTACTGTCTTGTCTCTTTGGAGCTCTGGTCGATGACACATCATTACATTCATTCTAGTATTTACTTATAATTTAACCCTTATTGGTACATACCAATCTATCCTCGACTCGAATTTAACTATTAACATTCTATTAGAGGCGTTCAAATCATTCATGGCAAAATACGTATGAATATGCACGTTTTATACAAACAATTCATTTCGGTACTCATGCAATTTTTCATATGTCGTTTCGCAAATCAATTACCTAGAGTCCCGATTAAAAAACAATCAATGTAACAACACTAAAACATTTCAACTAATTCAAAATGTTTGTAATCATTCAAACACTTTGGAATTAGAGAAAGGAGAACAAACCATAAAGATTGTCATCCTTGAGTTCACGTCCTCGGAATCCTCGACCTCAACTGAGATTTTTCTAATTTATCCCTAATCATCTGAGAATAAACCAATCATATATTAGTTGGTATTCAGGTTTCATTTAAGGTCTTATTTCTGCGAGCTCTTCTTAGTACATTGTTCCTTTCATTTTTTCCCCATTTCCTAATCCTTAAACATTCTTATCATTCTTTTTAGGCATGATACCTCATTTGATAAAAATTTTTGGGTTTAGCTAGGTCCAAATTGACACACATATTCAGGATATTTGTTCTCCTAGAGTCTGGTTACCTAAATTTAAATTACTCAAGTCGGATGAGTGATGAATGAAATTTTATAGCCTAAATAAAGCTGCTTAAAACACAATGAATGAGCTGACAAAGTGACCAGAAAACATAACCTCACTTTAACTAATTTTAAGGTTGATGAGTTGGTTGGATACACTTATTTCATGGAGATTTGTTCTCCTAGAAGTACCTAGAAATTTGAATCACTCAATTCAGATGAGTGATGGCCAAGGATATAACCTAAATACAGCTTTGCTCCAAACATAAAGCGTATGGAGGCCGAACCGAGAATTGACAGAAAACCTTAACGCATCACTTTTCGAATTTGAGTCCAATGGGGTCCAAATTTGAATACACTTATTTTAGGAAGATTTGTTCTCCTAGAAATCTAGTATACCCAAAAATTTGAATCACTTAATTCAGATGAGTGATGGCCAAACAAAAATATGGGTTTTGGGAAAATTTTGACAACATCTCTAAAAGGCAACATTTTCCTTTTATCACCAAAATTCCTCGTTTGAGGACCGATAATCAACGACCACAAAACAACTTAGAGCAACCAATAAAAACACTTTTATTTAAATTTGGGGTTTTCCCCAACCCAAACACAACATTAAGGAAAGTTAGGGTTTGATTCCTTACCTTTAAATCTCTTCTTTTCTCTTTTTTCTTCTTCCTTCCTCTTCTTGATCATTTAAACTTTTGATTTCATGGAGAAAAATCACCCATTCATCTCCCTTTTCTCTCAAAACCGGATTTGCCCTAGCTTTTTCTCTCCCTTTCTTTTTTATGATATTGTAAAATGTCTCCCCGAGAATTGATGGCTGGTCTTTAAATCAAAAATCTTGCACTAAGCCTTGTTTGGTTGCATTTAAATTACCCATTTTTCTCACTTTAAAGCTTCATTTGTTTATTTCCACTTCATTTGATTTCATTTTATACTTTGGCACCCATTGTTATGACCTTAAGTCCTCATTTGACATTTTACCAAATTTATTTGGCTCTTGTAAAATTTTAGGGTTTTTATCATTTTTTAGTTTTCATTTAACTAGAAAAAATATAATTTGCATTATTTTACACCTTGAACATGGTATAAAGCTGTTAGGGTATTTTCAGGGCGTTACACTAATAAACAAAGTTAAAACATTGTTGAAATTTTCATCATAGCAGTAAAAAAACAGCAACAAATAAAATATCTAAAAATAGAAAAAGAAAAAGAGTGGATAAATCTATATTACTTTCTCTTAGGTTACCCACTCCCGAAAAGCTACTAGATTTTTAAGTCTAAGCTAACTCATTAGAAGAAAACATACTAGTGCTTCAATTGATCAATCATCCATCTCTTGGGCCGGCCTTCTCTATAATCATTCAACTCAAGGATGATTTCTTCCAGATTTTTAAGAGGGGAAAGAAACTCATAATCCCCTTTTATTGTGGCTGGTGGTTCAACCACAATTTCTTCAAAACAATCCCTTTTATGTATGTAGATGCAAACACATTTATGTTTAAAGGAGACTGTTCAACATGCCCTTTTGATCAGGCAATTACGAAATTTTTACCCGCATGGTTCTTTCTTGCTCTGTCAGAAAATAGTTTAGTAGATAGTAGACTTTACTTTCTCCTCACCAACAAGAAACAGGGTGAGCTTCCCTTGTTGATGTCAATCCATGCCGGCTTAGGGAAGGAGTAGTCTTTTTAATATCTTTCAAATTTTTTTAGATCCATTTCATCACCCCAAAGTCCGCATAATCCATATGGAAGGTAAATGTATCAATCTTCACCAAGACGTTTTCAATAGCCATCACTTGACTTTCTTCTTCAAATTTCAATTTATCCACTAATTACTCTTCATTATCTAAGTTGTTTTGGAGTGCCTTTTTCTCAATTTCCAGCTCATTTTCACCTTCTTCCACAAATTTCGAGGATGAGAATTTACCTTGCTCAAGAGGTATCCATGCGTTCATTATGGTTGTAAAAGTGTTACTAGGAGAGGTCCTAGAGAATTTTTCCTTGAATGCTTAGACTAAGTGTCCTATTTAAGCTTCTACGTTTTTCAATCTAGCATTAGTGTTGACTTGGAAGGCATCTAAATCTGGAAATTTCTACTCATGACAAGTAATCATCTTCTTATTCCCATCCATGTAGAGTACAAATGCATATACTTGAGGAGACGAGTTCTTAACCTCTGAAATGTGGGGTTTGAACTCCCTTGATAAGGCAATACTCCTTGTTCCATGAGTGAGTCATTGTGAATTATTGGGTCCAAATGATTAATAAGGAAGTCAAGCTTAGCTTCTATGGAGGCAAGTCTATTTTCTTTTGAATATTCCTCCACAAGTACCAACAAATAAGAAGAAAAATAAAGAAAATAAAGTACAAAAACACTAACAATAAAAAAATTGGCCCTAAATCACAAACAAATATCAATAAAATTGCCTAAATTAGCAAACCTCCCGTTCTTCAAAATGTCAACTTCCAATGAGAGAAAGTGAACTACATCAATCGACAGCAGCGCGGCTTTTATTATTAATTTAAACATAGCTACCGAGGCTAACTAAAGTCCTCGGCAGCGGCGGCTTGTTGACCAATTTTAAATGCGGCTACCAAGAACTAACTAAAGTCCCTAGTAATCTTAACTGTTGACGCGAATGATGTATGAAATATGGCGAAGGTAGATATGGTAAATACTCAAAATGATTGAAACATGAAGTGAAATTGTGCTCAGCGAAATGAAAGTATTATCGACACTCAGCCCCTTTCACTTGGGTGCAGATAAGTACGAGTAATAGAGTGGGCTCGAGTTCGAATATCGTGCCGCGAGAGGATTGGGGAGTTCCCTCTGCAGGTAAATCCGCCTCGATTTACGAGGCTCTCTTAAGCTATTTAGTGGCAAATGGGATGTGGGGCTGCAATCAATTGGAAATGAAACAAGCGATTAAAACTAATCCCTAAAATCTACCAAATAAACAACTACTTAATTCTAAAGGTATGAAGAGCCTTTGAGGATGGGGATATTAATTATTTAACAATCAATTTCGTTTCCTTGAAGCTCAAGCATTTGTGGGTTGAATGCTGGTGTCGAGAAACAATGTAGTATGGCTTGCTGAATTCCCTCCTAACGCTATGCATTTCTCATCTAGCACTTGCCGTATTCCTTTAGGCAAATGGTCTAAATAGCTACTTTGTAAATCGGCCCTCTTTAGGAATTTAATTGTTTTTTTCCGATGCTCACGACCATTTCACTTATGACTAAAAGTGCAACCCCATGAAGCAGAGATAATGCAAGTCTTCTCACGTCTTAAGTAGTATCTAGACCATCAAAAATCTAATAAAAGCTATCTCTCCGCCCGATTGTATGCTGGCACGGGATCAGTCATTCTATCATGTGAGCTGGAACCTCTAAATATTAATGACATTATCCTAATTAATCCTCCATGTACATTATCTAATTAACTTCACTATGAGTAAATTAGGTGATATATCAAAGTACTTAGAGTCTATTAGTGTTCCATAATATTAGTCTAACATACTCCTAAGTTACTCGCTTACTCTCAGAATCTTCATTTCGTAAGGTCACTCGTAGGACCTCTCGAAAATTAGAGCAATGACATGTTTCTTTCTAGGTATAAGTTACAATATCTCCGAACGCTAATTATATGAACAGCCCACTATATAAATCTCGCCTTCAAACCCACAAAATAACTAAGAATATGTATATCCGAATGTTCAACAATTCCCCACCCCTAGAGGGTGTTTAATGTTTCATTACTAGATTCCAATCATCACCAATCAAACAACAAGTAAGAAAATGAAGAAAGAAATCAAGAGACAAGGAGTGAGAGAAAAATCCAAATTCTTAGTTTCAATCTTTGTCCGAACAAGAATGGTAATCCAATCTTCTCGATACAGCACCGAAATCTCTAAAATTACTCTAAGATCTACTAAAAATCAAAATCTACATCAAAACTAAGAAAATTGGTAGTTTAGAGAGAGAAACCCCATGAGAAGTGTTCTCCACCCTCCCCGTTGCCCTAAAAACCTAAAAAACGAGTATTTATAGAAAAAGAAATTGGCTGAAAATGTACCCAAAATAGCGCTTTCAAGGGTTTCTCGTCAGGCTCTAGTATTTTCTGTTGGTAACTCACCTGAAAACGAGTTTCACGCGATGCAGTTTTTGCTGCTAACTCTACTGACAAAATTGCTCACGACTAGATTTCTTCTACAACCGGACGAAGTATTAAGAATTCTTCGCTTGAACTCGGATTCACGTGTGAGTCAGGTCGTTTTTTGAAAGCTTCTTTGAATGAAGAATAAAACCATGGGGGAATCTGAACCATCTGATATTCTATGTAGTACAGAAAAATTCATCTTCCCGGTGGGGCAATGTGAGACACCTGGTTGACTATTCTTTTGGAAATATATTGCCCATTTCTTGCCAAATCACTTGCTTTTTATCAAGAATCCTAAAAAACCAAGTTAAGAAGAAATGTTATGAGTTTTACATGAATATGGATATAAAATGCTCAAAATAGCATGTAAAATGAACTCAAAACATAGATAAGTTTTACACTTATCAGGCATACTTGTGCACCAAACTTTCTATCTTTCACTCTTTTTGTGTATGCCGGCTAGGGGGGCACCTGACTTGAAGCTTGCTTTTAAGAAGCCCCTATGGATTTTGTATATGGGTTTTCAGATTTCCCAACTAGGATTGCTCTCTGGGTTCCCCACGGCTAACAGGCCCGGGCAGTTTAGAAAGGCAAATCGAGGGGCCAAGTAGCCAGGCGGACCTAGGCCCATAGAACTATGGGCTCGGTGGTTGATAGATCCAAAGAGTTGGGTGCTTACGATTAGTGAGCCGACACGTGTTTTAGATGCCCTGGAAGATGAAATTTGTTGTGAATACCAATTGTGGGGGGAAGCACGTCTCCCGATACTATGGTTGATATGTCGGTGCATTTAATGCACCTGTTCGTACCTTGCCCTATATAGGGATAGGGATCCATATGTTAATTTCTTTACCATTCCTCATAAACCTTTCGCCCAAAAATTCTTTGAGCATCTACAACACTCCTGAAGATTTTGGTAAAGGAGTCGTTGAAGATTTCTAACCATTTTTAATCTCCTGGTAGGTTTTTCCTTTGCTTCGCTTCTGATCTTGCTTGTACAAATTGTTTTTTTTTTTTTTTTTTGTGGTTTTGTTCTTAGTCTGCCTCGACGCGTGGTTCTTCAATCGCTGATGTGGCTCTACGGATGGAACCGTATTTGTGGTTTTGGGATGCGCTCAAGCCTGGGGGCATCCCAATAGGTTTTGAAAAGCTCCTCAAGATGTGGCTCTCGTCCCGTTATCGCTTTTCTAAGAGATCCGAGTTGATCCCTTTGTTTGCTTGCAGTAGAATGGACAAAGCTGTGGAGGAGACTTCCACCAGTCAAGTTGGGCACAAGAGGGGACCCAGCTGAGAGTTGCCCACTGCAAGCAGCATTGTTGCTTCTATGTTTGTGGAGGAGTTGAGGTCTTTCTATCGAGTCCTTGATGGCATCAGCTTAGAATTATCGGACGGACCGACTTTCTCAACTGTAGGAGAAGCGGATAACACCTACTTCACCCAGGAGCAGTTCGTAACTAGACTTCGCTTCCCTGTTTTATCGTTAGTGAAGCAATTGCTACATGTCACCCGAGCACTTCCTATGCTTATTCATCTTAACGTTTTTCGGATTTTAATGGGTTGCAGTGTGCTTAACTTTCTCTACCAGCTGGATATTTCCTTGGTAGAGATTTGTTTCATCTATACATTAAAGCTAAGGATTGGGGGCCGGCTATCTATGTCGGCCCATAGTCCACGGTTACAATTTGTAATCGGGCTCCCTTATTCTCCCAAGATGGAGGCGAAGGGGGTTGTCCTGGTTAGGGGCTTGTGGTACGAGACCCACCCTCTAGCTTCCTTTGATGATTTAAGTCCTCAGGTTCCTGTGTTTGTCTAGTTTGGCTGGGTGTTCCTATGTTCCGCAAGGTGGACCATATTGACATACCAAGCCCCGATGTTATCTAGGTAAGCGCAGGCAAGGCCGGCTAGTCAACTGGATTGAGAAGGCTAGCCTGGAGAACATTAGACGACTGTTAGAGATAACAAAGGTAGAGCACAATCATGAGCTTTTGTTAACTGCGAAAAACTTGCAAGAGTTGGGCGCCAGCCCTTTTCCTTACATTATCCATGTCGTTCCCTGCTCGTTGCCCGCAAAGCTTATTAAGGGAGAGCACTTCGTTCTTGTCAACCTTTTTAATTTGAACCCGATAGCTCTTCTAAGGCGGTTTCTGCTCAAGAAGATCATGCGGAGGCCGCTAAAGGGACCTTAGTGAGGTTTGCCCGAGCCATGATGAGTGCCCAAAACACTCATGATATACTCGTATTTTATCATGTTTTCGGTTCATTTCATATAGTAATAAGTGTGGTTATCGCTTTATATCTAATACTCGACTTCTTGTGCATTTTAGGTGAAAATGGCAGCATTTGGAGGCTGTGTGGAGGCTTGAAGAAAGAGATTGGAGAGCCTAGCCCCAACATCGCGACGTTGAGGTCAGAAGACATGCCTATTTTCATCATCCCAACATCGCGATGTTGCCGAGACTTAATCAACAAGATTTTTAGATATAATGTGAAAAATGATGAATTTTGGAGGGGGGACTAGACGGAGAAGACGACACAGGCTTGAATCAAAAGATCGTGTGCATTCCTGTATTTGTATTTTCTTTCTCGAACACCTAATGATTAAAAACTCTATGGTTGTAATGAACAACATGATGTTCTAGCTTTATTTCTAGGGTTTTTTTGTACCCTTGCTACATTCATATGGATTAATTGTTGATTTTGTTTTATTCAGTATATTAATGGGTATGATCGACTTGCTCTATTTTTTGTGACTTATCTACGTGGTGGTGTTTGGCCAACATTAGCATGCTCTTGCTGGGAATCTAAGATCGAAAGATAAAGATTCCTAGGGATCCGAGTATAGCGACACGTGGTAAATTGGAGAGTAGAGATCTTTCGGTTCCAAGTGTGGCGATTAGGTTTTAATCATTCAAGCGTTTCGGAGTCCAAGGTTAATACAGATATGCATTAAACCCTACTAGCGAGATATGTGAATATACCTCGAGAGAGGATATCTCATAGGCACGATCAACCTGCCAGCGTGAACCCGTTAATGTACTGAATAAACAATTTTATCTAGATTATAATCCTTTGAGTGTGGCAGGGGGAGGCAAAACCCTAGTCTCCATTAATTGAGTTAGCAAATATTTTAGGGTTACCTTTTCTTTACATTAGTCATAATTCACTCGAGTTTGAGATCCGGATAATATTCTAGAGCCAATTCCAATATTTGACACACTTCTCCTTGTGGGAACGACACTTGACAAGCCACTACACTATGTAATCTCAACACGTATACTTGCGTGTAGGGGCCTACATTTTATACTAATTTGCACACCCGACAGGAGCCCGTCAAGTTTTTAGCGTCGTTATCGGGGAGAAGTTTTGTGTTGATATTGACAATAGCACAATTTGATATTACTTTGGATCAATTTTGTTTTGTTTTTTTTTTTTAAATTTATTTACTATCTTTTACACAAGTGCTTGTAACTTGGTTTCTACTGCTTTGGTGTGCAGTTTTAGGTAAAGGCTGATTTGTGTGCATGTGAAGACGGGGTCAAGATGAACTACTTCCGTTCGATCCTGAGCCAAAGAGAACCTTAAACCGATTACGTAGAGAGCAAAGAGAAGCACACCAGAGAAATCTAGCAATCATGTAGAACCAAGAAGAGCAAGATTAGGGTCAAGAGAGGAATGAGCCGAATAGGGGACATGATGGAAATAATGGTAGGAATTATGCTCCCAGGCCAGTCATACAGCCAAATGATCCTTATATGCTGCTCGAAGAGTTTGCTTTACCACCTACAGTTGTTCAGTTTGCTATACAAAGACCACCCATACAAGCGAACAATTTCAAGTTGAAAACAGTAACCCTACAAATGCTTCAAAACATCTAGTTCGACAGGCTACCAAGTGAGAATCCGAACACGCATCTGATAAACTTCATTGAAGTATGAGACACAGACAAATACAATGGAGTAACAAAAGAAGCGCTTAGATTGAGATTGTTCCCGCTCTCACTCGGTGATAGAGCTAAACATTGGTTGACAAGTCAACCACCAAATTCCATTACCTTATGGAATGATCCGTGCGTAAAATTTTCAATTTCTAAGTTTTTCACGCCTCAAAGATCGCAGCCACCGATGTAAGAGATTAATGCTTTAGATAGCTGGAGTGGGATAACTTACCAAGCTCAGACATATTTCATGAACTCGCATGAGGTGTCCACATCACAGGCTGACTAAATGGATGCAAGTCCATACCTTTTACAATGGTCTGAGTGATTCTACCAGAACA
Organism: Tetrastigma voinierianum; assembly: GCA_016808115.1. Lineage (NCBI taxonomy): Eukaryota > Viridiplantae > Streptophyta > Magnoliopsida > Vitales > Vitaceae > Tetrastigma > Tetrastigma voinierianum. The sequence continues at coordinate 831,752 of JAEQBH010004451.1, forward strand.
GTTATAGATGCCTCAACAGGGGGCGCTCTAATGAAGAAGATTACGGACCAAGTATATGGAATCTTAGAGGATATGGCTACTAATAGTAACCAGTGGCCCGGGGACAGGCTGATACCGAGGAAGGTTGTGGGAGGCGCATACACAAAGGTCCTTAGCAATTTGGTAAATCATGTCGCACAACTCACCAAACAGCTACAAAGGTAGCAAGGTGCTTTAAATTCTATTCAAACCAACCCTTGGGAGATATAAGAATCATGTGGAGGACAACACAATACTACAAAATGCCAGTCGAGCCATATGACAATAGAGCAGGCACAATATGTGTTAAGATTTAACTAGCTACAGTAACACGGTCAGTATGAGGGTAACACCTATCAGAATTAGAATGAAAACCAGAGCCAAGGTTGGCGTAAAAATCAGAGCAATTAGAACTATGTATGGAGGAATAATCAGAATAGCATGTCATCACCCCAAGTGAGTAAACCACCATCAAAGAAGAAAGTGGACTTAGAAGAAGCATTAGCTCAAATGCTCACTTCCCATACAGCCTTTATGAATGAAACAAAGGTGAATATGCAGAATGAGTTAACTCATCTGAATAACCAAGTAGCATAGTTGAGAAACTTAGAGGTGCAAATGGGCCAAATGGCCACTCTGATGACTGAGAGGCAGCAAGGTTCTTTGCCAAGCAATTCGGAGATAAACCCGAGAGGTGAAGGCAAAGAACATGTTAAGGCTTTCACCTTAAGAAGTGGTAGAGAACTAGCAACACCGAGGCAACCACCAGTAGTAAGAGAAGTGAAAACTTAGGAGGTAGACCAGTTCAACCTGAAAGATCAAATGTAAGGGGAGCCCAAGAGAAGAAATCAATAGACAGATCAAATGAAAGGAAAGAGACTGAGAAACAGGCATTTATAGATGAACCCTCTACACCAGTCCCGTATCCTTAGCGTTTGAAGAAGAACAAATTGGACAAGTAGTTTACCAAATTCATGGAAGTGTTTATGAAACTACATATCAATATTCTGTTTGCAGACGCATTAGAACAGATACCCAACTACGTCAAATTTATGAAAGATATACTATCAAGGAAAAGAAGGTTATCAGATTTTGAGACATTGAACCTTACTAAGGAATGCAGTGCTATCCTTCAGAGGAAACTACCACGAAAGCTTAAGGATCCAAACAGTTTTACAATCCCATGTAAGATAGGGAACTCGATCTTCGAGAGAGCCCTATGCGACTTGGGAGCCAGTATCAACCTCATGCCTTTATCTATTTTCAGACGGCTGGAGTTAGGTGAAGCTAGACCCATAACTGTCACTTTACAGCTAGCAGATAGATCATTGAAACATCCATGGGGAGTAATAGAAGATGTGCTAGTAAAGGTAGATAAGTTTATCTTCCCAGCTAATTTCATAGTTTTGGACATGGAGGAAGACAATGAGATACCCATTATATTGGGTAGACCATTCCTAGCAATCGTCAAGGCTATGATTGATGCAGAGGTCCGAATAAAGTAATATTGAATGAGTTTAGTATCAATACAGGCATATTTATAAAGATATCATGTTGAGATGAGGCAGAGAGGCACAGTGTTCCAGCTGTGTATTTTGACTGACTAATTTTAGCTGCGATAATGGGATATGATGAATCAGCAAGATGTCAAGATGTGACGATTTGATTCCTTTTCTTTGAGTCGATAGAAGCAGCAGCACATTTATGCCTCAGAGAGGATTTGACATCTATCTGGTCATTTGTAGCAAAGCACACTAGTCACTCTGAGGCATGCTTATCTAAGGAACTTCAACCCATCTCAAAGGATCATATCATCATTTTTTACAAGAATGGTTAAGAGAAGCTTTTGAGAGTGCTTCGAGATTACAAAGAGGCTATCGAATGGTCTCTAACCAATTTGAAGGGGATTCGCCCCTCTATGTGTATGCACCGGATCTTATTAGAAGATGGTCGCAAACCTTTAGTGGAGGCTCAGAGAATACTCAACTCGACAATGAAGGAAGTGGTAAAGAAAGAAGTATTGAAATGGCTAGATGTAGGGGTGATCTACCCCATTTCAGATAGTTCGTGGGTAAGTCCAGTATAGGTTGTTCCTAAAAAAGGAGGGACCACAGTGATAAGGACCGAGAATAACACACTACTTCCCTCTCAAACAGTCATGGGGTGGAGAATCTGTATAGACTACCGGAAGTTGAATAAGGCAACTAGAAAAGATCATTTCCCACTTCCGTTTATGGATTAGATGCTAGATCGGCTAGCAAGGCACAAGTACTAATGCTTCTTGGACGGGTATTCAGACTATAATCATATCACTATATCCACAGAGGACCAAGAGAAAACGACATTCACATGCCCGTACGGTACATTTGCATTAGGCGAATGCCCATTGGGTTATGTAACGCACCGAGCACATTTCAGCGTTACATGATGGCTATTTTCTCAGACATGGTCGAGAAAACAATTGAAGTGTTCATGGATGATTTCTCAGTGTTGGGGAAGTCTTTTGACAATTGTCTTGAGAACCTAATACAGGCACTAATAAGATGTGAGGAAACTAACCTTGTGCTGAATTGAAAATTCCACTAATAAGGCATTGTATTGGGGCACTGGATTTCAGAAAGAGGAATTAAGGTAGATAAAGCCAAGATTGAAACAATAGAGAAGCTACCTTCCCCATCTTCAGTGAAAGGAATAAGGAGCTTCCTGGGTCACGCAGGATTCTATAGGAGATTCATAAAGGATTTTTCCAAAATAGCCAAACCCTTGTCAAATCTACTAGTTCAAGGAGCCCCTTTTGAATTTGATGACCAGTGTATGCAAGCGTTCTTGTTTCTAAAGGAGAAATTGGTGTCAGCACCTATTGTAGTAGCACCAGACTGGGACCTCCATTTTGAATTAATGTGTGATGCGAGCGACTACGCAATAAGGGCAGTACTGGGTCAAAAGAGGAAAAGAACATTTCAGGTTATCTACTATGCGATCCGAACGTTGAATGATAGGCAACTAAACTATGCAACAACTGAAAAAGAGCTTTTGGCAATTGTGTTTGCATTTGACAAGTTCCGACCGTACTTGATTGGTAATAAGGTAATAGTGCACACTGACCATTCTGCCATAAAGTACCTGATGACTAAGAAGGACGTGAAACCAAGACTGATAAGGTGGGTGTTGCTGCATCAAGAGTGTGATCTGGAAATCAAAGATAAGAAAGGGACTAAAAACGGCAGCGTACCATCTCTCACGACAGAATGGCCGGGCAAAGAAGTTCGTGATCAATGATTACTTTCCCGATGCACTTCGCGATCAAGATATAAAGCCGCGCTCGTTCACCAATTATGTGAACTACTCAGGCAAAAGTTCTGCACCGTGAGTTTAGCCTATCAGCAGAAGAAGAGATTCTTTGCACACTTAAAGCATTACTATTGGGAGGAACCTATTCTGTATAAGAATTGTACCAATCAGGTAATAAGAAGATGTGTCCCAAAGAAGGAAATGGAGAGTATATTAAATCACTGCCACACTCTAGCATGTGTGGGACACTTTGGGGGCAGAGGACAGCTACAAAGGTACTTCAATCGGGATTCTACTAGCCTACCTTGTTCAAGGATGCTCACCAATTTGTGTCTACCTGAGATAAATGCCAAAGAATGGAGAGCATACCCAGGAACACCAGGTCTCCATCAGTCAAGACCAGGCGATAATTCTAAGCATCCAAGAGTTAATCCAGTAGCAGCTCGCCCAGCTTCTCGGGTTTCACACGCTACCCCCGCCACCGCAGTGATCTGAGTGATCGCCAGGGGAGTTCCCTCTACCCTCACTTGATATTTTGTTGACATTAAGGACACTATCCTTTTTTGTTTAGGGGGTGTGGGTGATCAGTTTGGGTTTCTGTTTTAGTTTGTTTTCCTATGTTTTAGGTTGTTTTAGCTTTTTTATGTGTTTTAGGTTTTGATTTAGGTTTCTGTTTTAGTTTGTTTTTATGTGTTTTAGGTTGTTATAGCATTATCTTGTGTTTTAGGTTTGGTTTAGATATGTTGTGTGAGTTGATGCCATGATTGCTGAAGGGAGGTCATTTTGATCTCGAAATTTTTCAAAAACAACAAGCAGAAAATGAAAAGGGACCCTTAGGTTGTTCCATGATCTGGAATGGTATGCTAGAAAAGACTTAAGTCACCCCCTTTGTGTTCCAAGAAGCCATTTCCCAAGTAGTCTATATGTAAAACCCCCAACCTGATTGAATGTTATAATAGTAGTTTTTGAACTGATTAGAGGTCCAATGATAGACATGAGGGTAGATTAGAATTTAGAACGCTCCGGACGTCATTGGGCATGTGCCAAAATTTTCTAAAATTGTAACCTGGTGCCCTAAGGAATAGTGATTTTCTTAGTATATCCTGATGGAGGGTTTGCAAGGAATTTTTAAGAAATTTCAGTTCCTATGACTTTGAACCGATATTTAGAAATATAATTGAGATTTATGCAAATGATTTCCTGACTAAAAATTGGAGCCTGTATGAAATTTTTCTGAAATTGGGCCTAAAATACCGAAATGTCCTAATAAATCATAGAGTCTAACGAAACTAAATCCGAGTGAAACGGGTCCGTTTGGATAGCCTGTGCGATCCGAACGTAATTGATAATACGCTATTGTCCGAATTTACGATTTAATGATTTTAAATCCGATTTCTGATTTCGCAGCCTGGAATCTAATGTGAAGGGATTTAATTAGGAATATTTCATGGTCACTTGAAGTTTAGACGACCATAGAATATTTTTGACATTTAACCGTTATAAAAGCAGTATAAGGTGAAACTGAGATAAAATCTGATAAAATGGAGATATTTTCTTGTGAGAGCCAATCAAAACATTTCTTAAGGGCTAAGTTAGGGTTTGTGACTCATTAGAATGGACCAATGAGGTTCATGGGCTCAAATGCAATAAAATAAGTTGATTGGAATTATTAAAGAGATGGGGGACCAAATGTTAATAAAATGTTAATCAAAATCACTTTATGCATTAACTTTCTTTCTTTCTTTCTCAAATCTTTATAACATTTTCAGTATATATCAAAGAAATAAATACTGATATAATTCAAAATCACTTTGGCGTGATTAACTTTCTTTCTATTTCTTCTTTCTTTCTTTCTTTCCTGGACAAACTGTGGAATAATCACAACTACGCTTCCTGCAATCGACTGAGGACAATATTCCGGGCCATAACCACTACGCCGCTGAGAAACTCACGCTTGCATAGGGTTCCGCCATAGCACCTTATCACGCGTAGCGACATTACCTAAACACCTATTTCCCCTCCCTCGCTAGTGACCTATAACTTTACCCCCTTCTAAATCCTTACACGCTTTGGGCTGGGCATTCCCGCCGATATCAATATAATGTACTATAGTTAGGTAACACAAGAAAAACATTTCTTCCAAATACATTTATAAATCCATTTAAAACCTTTACTTTATCATTTTTATACATTTATGCATTTTCTTTACACATTTTTCAACTTCCATAATGCCTAACATATGCATACATATATAAACATTTACATGAAACTTCATTTAACATTAAAATCATTCACTCATTTCTTCAAAATACATTTATAACCATTTAAATCTTTTTACTTTTATCATAAACACATATATATGCAAATATACATATGCATTCTTTACACATTTTTAAACTTCAATACATAGCAAACATTTAATATAAATTCATATATTTAGGCAAAGTAAACATTTATACATTTACCATTCTTATGGATATCCATATATAAACATTTATATTAATCTTTTCCTTTTTCGTATTAAAATCATTTACCTTTAAAACTCAATTTTCAAAATATTAGTTTTACACTCTCACGCTTCACCGTCAATCTTGTTTGTTTCTTGTCACCCCGTTTCCCGTCCGATAGTCCTTTTCACCTTTTCAAGAAAACCACAACTACACATTAATCATAACTTCCATTTTAATCCACCATACACATTCATTTAAAGACAAATGAACAAATTACCCTTAAGCACTAAAAACCCATTCATTTTGGTCAACCTTTTTCCAACAATACTCTATAGAATTTTTGACCCCAAAAATTATTCAAAAGGTCTTCAAAAATTATGAAACTCTCCAGATCAGTCCTTTATATATCCAATCAAATCTCTTTAAATTTTCAATTTAAAATTCCTTCTCTAAGGCCCTCAACCACATAACACAAGCACATATCTAAATGACTCAATTTGGCAGAACAGAATCTGCACATAGCTCCACTTTGACAAATTTTCTGGGCACTTTGGAGTTACAATTTGCATGTACTTCCTTCAGATAAGGTTTTCCCCTAGAAGTCTACTTTACTCAGAATTTTGAATCACTCAATTTGGATGAGTGAAACTCCACTTATGTCCAAAACATTACAACCATACCCAAAACAGAGCAAAATCAGTGAGCTACACGAGCTCACCTTTCAGTCCTTATTTGGGAGCCTTAGAGCTACTACTTTTTGGTCCCTTCCATACATTTAGCCCTATTCCCATATGGTTCTTTACCAATTGGAATCAAGTCATTTGGATGATTATACCTTAATATATAGCCAAAACAAAAATAGGGGTTTTACAGAAATTTTGACAGCATTCCCTTTACTTTATCACATGATCTTAATGCCCTCAATTCAAATCCTTTTCTTTTCTAACCAATTCCAATGCATTATACCTCAATTTCATAAATCCCTAACCAATTTCAACATTATCATACAAAAATTCTAACATCAAACCCTAACCATTCACTCACTTGATTTTTTTTTTTCAAACCCTAACCTAATCCATTTCTTTCTCTCAATTTCTATCAAATTCCTACATTCAACCTTAAATACCCCAATTGGAGTTTTATCCACAAAACCTCAACAAATCAAGGGTTTGTGTGATCTCTCAACCAAAACCCTAGGTTTGGAACAAACCAATCTCCATAGAAAAACCCTAGCAATCATACCAATAACCCTAAACATCCAAAAGACACTTGATTCCATAAAAAAAAAACATACCTTTGTTCTTCTCCTTCTTCTCCTTCCTCTTCTTCCTCTTCTTCCTCTCTTCTTCTCCCTTTTCTCCTCCATACGGGTGCCTTAGCCTTTGTGAGACAAAAAATGAGACTTTTTGTTTGTTTTCCCATTTTAAATATTCAAATCTTTCCTTTAATTAACATTTGGTCCCCCATCTCTTTAATAATTCCAATCAACTTATTTTATTGCATTTGAGCCCATGAACCTCATTGGTCCATTCTAATGAGTCACAAACCCTAACTTAGCCCTTAAGAAATGTTTTGATTGGCTCTCACAAGAAAATATCTCCATTTTATCAGATTTTATCTCGCTTTCACCTTTATAACGCTTTTATACCGATTAAATGTCAAAATATTCTACGGTCGCCTAAACTTCAAATTGACTATGAAATATTCTAATTAAATCCTTCACATTAGACTCGTGCTCAAATCACCTAAATCTGATTTAAAATCATCATTAAAAATCGTGAATCCTGACAATAGCGACACATCCGACTACGTCGACGCCTGAAACTATCCAAACGGACCTCGCTTCACCCGCTTCAGCTCGTTAGGACTCTATGATTTATTCCGGACATTTCATATTTTTGGCCCACTAAAAATTTCAAGACAGCTCCAATTTTCAAATCGGAATCACTATTCACTTAAATCTCCACTCTCTCTTAAACATCGTAGCCAAAGTCATAGAACCGGAATTCTTAAAAATTCCTTTAAACCCCTCCATCCCGATATACTAAGAAAATCACTATTCCCAGTAAGTGCACCCTGCCATACTTTCGAAAATTTTCACTTTACGCCCAAATGACGCCCGTAGCTGCCTCAAATTCCCACCTACCCTCATGTCTATCATTGACCTCTAATCGCCTCTCAAAACTACTATTATAACATTCAATCGTCAGGGTTTTACAATCACCCTCCTTATAAAAATTTCGGCCCTCGAAATTAACACATTCGCATTCCTGCATCAAAGCACGGGGATAATGCCTTCATCCGCTCCTCATGCTCCCATGTAGCTTCCTCTACCGTATGACTCCTCCACAATACTTTCACGTTGCTCACAATACATGCAGTTGGTCCGTATATACTTCATGAGCATAGAAACATGGAAAACATAGTGAATGCGATCGAGGTCGATATAACCTAATCGATATGTCACCTCCCCAACTCTCTCAACAACTTTATATCCAATATACCGTGGACTCACTTCCACGTGCTCTAAAATCTTAGTACGCCCTCTTCCATGGGAAATCCTCAAAATACCATATCCCCACCCGAACACTAGGTCCCTAACACTAAGCCGATTATCTCGCATAACTTTTCTCTGGTTTGGCCTTGTGCAATTTTCTGTTTATCCTTTATAACTTTGATCTTATCACAAGTCACTTGACAATTTCCTGACCTACTAATTTCCTTTTCGCCTACCTCATCCCAAACGTAGACTGAGTTCGACATTTCCATTCATAAAGAGCTCTTCTACAGGCCATATCACCGGCCTAATAACCGCATTAGGCGCAAACTCCATCAGCAGGATGGGTGTCCCGCCTCCTCTAAACTCCATAACACATGCCCTAAGCATATCCTAAAGTCCGTATAGTCCTCTTAGATCGCCATCCGTCTAAGTGGATGAAAAGCCGCATCAAGTGCAAATAGGTGTCAAGGGCATTCTCAGAACTGACCAAAACCGTGAGGTAAACCCGATCTCGTCTCGAAAAACAATGGAAATTACTAAACTACCCCTTGGACCCCTCTCAAGCTTCCATTTTGGCCGAATTATGCACAAACCATATTCCATTTTATTCTTCCATTTTCTTCACTCTAATCACTCCGTATTTAATGCCTTTATACTTAAATTTCACTTATCTCAGGATCCCGAATCAAGCTCTCTAACTCGTCTTCATCAATACAGATTACATGAAATGTGGCTAATAAAGGTTCTCGACTGTCAGCCTGGGGCCTCACACCCAAGGACCTCAATTCTATGAGTCGAGGAATATGCACGCTCCTCAAGTGCGATATATATGGAACTCATAGTCTCCTACTAAGAGCATTCACACACGTCAGCCTGTGATGATATTCAATGGTACATTCATAATCCTTGATCGCCTAATCCATCTCCTCCGTCTCATGCCCATTCCTTCTCGCATAAACAACATACCGGCAAGCTCTTATGATCCTCGTAAAACTTGGCTGTGGCACTCCATAGCAAATAATGCCTCCATATCCGCAAGGCAATACTACTACCGCTAGCTCAAGGTCGGTGTATGATAATTCGTTCATGCTTCTTCAATCGCTCTAGAAGCATGTGCAATCACCTTGTCATTCCGCATTATCACACAACCTAGACCCCGCCTAGAGGCATCACAATACACGGCAGTTTCACTTAAAGTGAAAAACCCATAATGCCCTTCACCTTAGCAAAAATTACATTTATATCTTAATCAATTCTTCTTCTTAACACATTAATTCTAACACATTCCAAAGAGGGCTTTAATCACTTCCAATTGATTAAAATTAATGGAAACTCAACTTTTCCATACTTCTCCTAAGGTGTTCAAATCCTACATGTCACACATTCATAATTATTTCTTCAATTTCTTCCAGTTTCTTTCAACAAATTATATTTGATAATTCATCCAATGTCATTGATTTACTTAAACTAATCAAACCAATGCATTTCCAATTAAACCCTTTTTTGGCCTAACCCTCTCATCTCAATTTCTATTCAACTTTTAATTCCATTAATTCCATTAATTCCTTCAAACATTTCAAGTAATGTCACTAAATCAATTAAAACTAATCAAACAACATCACTTCCATTAACATCCAAGGTTGACCTAAATTGACAATCCTTATAATATCATTCTTTCTTTTCAATTTCTTAGCAAAATCAACCTAGAATCATGTCAATTTAATAGCTAAAACCTTAATATAACTCAATTGAAGGTTTAGATAAATAATCCATAAAACCCTAATTGCTTACTGGAACCTCCTTGTACCCACGTTGACCCACTCCGTTTCTGTCCTTGACTGTGCGTAGCCTCGATTTCAAAACTCCATGCCCTCATCCCTAACTCGCGCCCTACTACCCGGTCACCGTGTGGGCCGGCCGACGCCATCGTGGTCCAAATCTCCGACTAAAACCTACAAAAGAAACCTCTCTTCTCGCCATGATATGGACCTTTGGTTTTTTTTCCATTTTATCTTTTTATCATTGATTCAACTTTCTCAAGCAATGATACATGACTAACTTCTCTCGATACATGACTGCGGGCATTTCTTGGAATAAGGACCTCATATCCTACAATTGATTGTGTGCAAGATTATGTATAAGATCACATTTTATATGTTAATTCATACTATTAGAATTCAACTTTTTCAATAAATTATCTTACACTCCATTCTCTAAATATCGATTCCATGTCCTCAATTACCATATCCTCAGTTGAACCCATAGAATGAATATCATTTTATAATGAAGTAGTAATGCATTTTCATTCCATTTAATAGACCTCATTTGGACAAGTCTCGATTTGGTTAATATATTAATATTCCTTCCATGTAAGTTGATGATGAGTGGACTCTTCATGACAGCCCACAATTCTTCTGAACTTTTTATGATCTTTTCATCACACTATTCTCCCTATCCTCCTAAATGTAATCTTTGAAATTAAAGTCCCATATTCCTTTCGCCAGACCTTCCAACTCAATACAAAGATCTAGCATTATTCTATAAACAAACCTCTAGATTTTGTGTGTGGTAAATTAATGCCTCAAGAGTTTCTGAAGAAGTGGCCTGGCTCACACTTATTTTCTGGAACTCAAAATTTCGTATGTCATGGTTTATATATGATTTTAAATCACAAATAATTTATGAAATTAAAATAAAACATTAAACAATCATATATGGAAAACCAAATTTCATAAATCTTTAGAATATTTTCAAACCGGCTTTATACTTCACGTTTAGCTGATCCCAATTCCAGATGATCCCCATGAAACCTGAGATCTCCAAGACTCAATGATATAGAAACTTTTTCCTCAAACCACTCAAATGAAATCCATAGAGCTTTAACTCCCTCATAATCCTTAAGATATTCTTGTGAAACAAGTGCAGTTTGGCTGGGAATTTTTCTTTTCTTTTTTTTCTTTTCAAACACCTGATTCAAAATTGGCCATGAGTTTCCATGGACTCTCCCAAATTTTACAAACACTGCATACATTTAAAACACTTCTAATCTTCCACAACTGCTTGACCTTCGTCCACAACCAATCAACTAATATAGCATCATACACATTTATCTATTTTTAAATCATCAAAACATTCTAAACTTTCTTCAATTCATTTATTATTTCACTAAGATTTGGGGTTTGTTTGAATTGGTCACCACTTTTACAGACTCCTGATTTAAAAGAGATATATAGGTATATATATATGACAAAAATTAAACATATAAAAATATGCAAAATATTCTATAATGCAAACACAGATGTCACTTCCTCTGATGTATCAATTTGGTTCATATAGGGATATTCTCAATTCTAAAATTAAGTTCCTGCCTCTATAAGGTCTTAAACAGGTGGAAAAGAGTGAGCTACAGAGTTTGAAGTGAGTGTACATTTCATTTAAGATAAACATTTTCGTGATATATTACTATATATGGTCTAAAATCACTTTATGCATTAACTTTCTTTCTTTTCTTTTCTCAAATCTTTATAACATTTTCAACATATATCAAAAGTAAAATAAACACTGATATAATTCAAAATCACTTTATGTATTAATCTCTTTTCTTTCTCAAATCTTTATAAATATTTTTATAGTATGTGACGCACAACACTGATATATCCAAAACTGACTTTATAGATTAACTTCTTTCTTCTTTCTTCTCAGAACCCAGGTAACACCACACCCATCAGCTTCCAACATCACTGGTGAGGTCGCCATGAGCTCCACAACCACTACGCCATGAGAAACTCACGCTTTGCTAGGTTCCAATATAGCAATCTATCACGTGTAAGGATATTACTCTAAACACCTATTTCCCTCCTTCGCCAGTAAACTCGCAGGTTCCTACCTCTATAAATCCTTACACGCTTAAGTGGTACCTCTTACCATATCAATGAAGTAATACTTTATGTGTTAGGTAAACTACCAGAAATATTTTCTTCCAAATTACATTTTATAAACTATTTAAAACCTTATTTTATCATTTTGATATTTATGCATTTCTTTACATTTTCAACTCCGCGTGCCTTAATATATATACATATTAACACTCACCTGAGCTCCTTTAGCCTCACTTTTTCCATATGTTTAAGAACCTTTTCAGAACCGAGACAAAAGTAACCCTGTAACATCCCCCTGCACAGGGAGTCGAGCCATCGAGGAGACGACGTCCTCGTGAACTCGTACAGAAATATTTTGCATATTTTATATGTTAATATTTTGTCATGTATATATGCATATATGTATATATTTTGAAATGGAATTACGAGGCGGCTTCATTTTAATTCCACATTCAAGCTCCAAATCTTCCTCATAAAATGTGCATGGAATTGGAAGAAAGCTGAATGTTTTATTGATTTAAAATGATGGAATGAAGGCGGGTATTGTGTTGATTGAGTCATGACGCCGAGGAGTCCCAAAACTAAGTTGAAAATCGGAAGATTAGAAGTGTTTTTAAATTGTTTATGCAAGTATTTGTAAATTTGGGAAAGTCCAAAAAATGTAGGAAACTCGTCACTTTTTCTCGAAAAATCTAAGTGTTTGAAATACAAAAAGAAAAGAAAAAAAATTTACCACTTCGTCACATTATTTTCTAAAGATATGTTAAGGCACGTGAAGGGGTTCATCTGATTTTATTTTGATGGTTTTGAGGAAAAGTTTCTATATCCATTGGAGTGCTGGGAGGTCCCCTCGGGTTCATGAGGTTAATCTGGGTCGGGATCCTTCACTATAGCGCACACACACACACACACACACGCGCGTGATCTCCAGGGTATACCAAGGTCCCGGACCTTGTTTACAAGAGTTTTACGAGCCTTGGGGGTTCTAAACACTTAAGTTATGGGACACCTTTGAAAAAGAGAATTGCCATCGAGCCCAAAATAAAATAAAAATGAATATGATATATATATATATATATATATATATATATATATATATATATATATATATAAAGATATGTGATTAGAATAAGTGAGACGCTAATGAACTCGTGCACTACCCAAGGGTCTTTCAAAGCCTAATGCCCTAAGCTAACTAGCCGGGAGCCATTAACTTCACTGCCCGTTACATGGGATAGAGGATGGACCCTTCCCTACGCTTTAGGCCTTTAGGCTTAGCTGAGTGTTTTGCAGCTCGAGGGGTCCTTAAATGCCTGCCCTTTAACTAATCGGGTGGGAGCCAATGAATCATTACAAGGACACTCAGCTAAAACTTATAGACACTAGTTTTCTTTCTTGCCCAGGTAGTTTATCGTGAATAAAAATGGTGTGTTCTTATCATTTCGTGGTTAGAATCTTTCAAATAGGTGAGTTAACCTTAAGTTTGGGGTTACTGGAACCTAGGTATATGTCATTGGGATCAAGCTTAAAATAATCACAGACTTGGCGGGAAAGATCATCGAGGACTTGGGGTTAGTTATTGTTTGGTCTAACCTTGCTTAGCTAGGTTCCTTAAACTTGCTTAGCTAGGTTCCTTAAAGAGTGGAACAACCTTAAGGATCTCCCGATTTTAGAGGAAAAATGCTCGAATTGCTAGTTTGGTTCATTTTGACTCTCCTTTTTGGCATCATGTGTATCACACTCATGTCGTAGGCGTTTTAGGGTATCATTTTTCATGTGTGTTGTTATGAGTCTATTTCTTGCTTGGGGACAAGCAAGAAGCTAAGTTTGGGGGTGTGATGAGTGCTTAAAACACTCATGATATACCCTTGTTTTATCATGTTTTCGATTCATTTCATATAGTAATAAGTGTTATCGCTTTATATCTGATACTCAGCTTCTTGTGCATTTTAGGTGAAAATGGCGACATTTGGAGGCTATGTGAAGGCTTGAATAAGGAGATTGGAGAGCCTAGCCCCAACGTCGCGACGTTGAGGTTAGACGAATGCACTCATCTCATCAACCCAACGCTATGATGCTACCTGACTTAATCAATGAGATTTTTAGATATACGTGAAAATGACAAATTTCGAGGCGGATGATGGAGAAAGACAAATACGTTGAATCAAAAAAGATCGTGTGCATTCCTCAGATTTGCATTTTTCTCTTTCTAACAATCTAAATGGATTAAAAACTCTATGGTTGCAATGAACAACATGATGTTCTAGTTTGCTCTCTAGGCTCGGTTGTACCCTCGCGACATTCATGGATTAATCATGGATTTCGCTTTATTCAAAGATAATAATGGATTCAACCCACTTGCTCTATTTTTGTGATTTATTTAGGTGATGGTGTTTGGCCAACATTAGCATGCTCTTGTTGGGAATCTGAGATCAAGAGATAAAGATTCCCAAGGATCCGAGTAGAGCAACACTTGCAAATCGGGAGAGCAGATCTCCTTGCCCACACAAGTGGCGATCGGGCGTAATCATTCAAGCGTTTCGAAGTCCATGGTTAATGCAGAGATGCATTAAACCCTACTAGTGAGATAGACGAATATACCTCGAGAGAGAATATCTTATAGGCACGATCAACTCGCAGGAACTCAAGTAATGTACTGAATAAACAATTTTATTTGGGGACATAATCATTTGAGCGTGGTAGGATAAGCAAACCCAGTCTCCCATTACAATTGAATTCAGCGTATTTTAGGTTAGATTTTCTTTACATAAGTCATAATTCACTTGAGTTTGAGATCCGGATAATTTTCTAGAGCCAATTCCAGTATTTGACACACTTCTCCTTGTGGGAACAACACTTGACAAGCCACTACACTACGTAACATTGACACGTATACTTGCGCATACGGGCCTACGTTTTATACTAATTTACACACCCGACACTAGCCCGTTAGGCCACCCAGCCTCAAAGTCCACGACTTGCCCCCCAGTTGGCAAAAAAGAAGAAAGAAAATAGGACGAGGGCTCGGCAAACAAAAGCAGTAGGCCCTAGGTTGGAAGACTTTGTGGACTGGACGGACACACCAAGCAAGAGTCATGAAGAGAAGAAATGTCTAACCTTGTCGCTGTGTTTGATGATGCGTAAGAGGGTCAGGGCTCGAGGGTGAGGACCACCCCATATCTTGTGGAAGCTACCGAGGCGGCCCTCCGATGGAAAGAGACTAGAAAGACTAGGCAATAATTTTAGTGGACTCCCCTGATCGAGCCCCCAATGATGAACCGGCCTTGGAAGGTGCCCCCAACGAGGCTGGTGCATCTCTGTAGGCGATCCCACCAAAATTTTAAATGCTGGGATGAAATTGGGCAGCGCCCATTAGGTAGCCGCTAATTCGACAGCCTTCGGGCCTAAGCCCCGAGTACTACCTGTGCCTAGTAGGAAATGATGCTCGACTGGGCACGCTTCGGAGCAATGATGTTCTGTCATAGAGAGGATCCATCCCCAACCAGCATGGTATCCCGAATCAAAGGGTGCCTGAAATCATCCGTCGATCCCTTCAACCCAATGAGCTCCGCAGCGTGAATTTCATCCCACTATTTCGAGTACCCTCGCACTCGCGCAGCGTGATACCATCCCGCTCCCCGTCTACATGGATAAGGAGGCCTTCTAGTTGATGGCCGAAGACATGATGCTCATCCGTAACCATAACTTTCACCGATCGATTGAGTTGGTATGTGTTGATTTTTAGTACTTGATTACTAGTTTTGCGTAGTAATTTTCTTCCAACTTCTCATCTTTTACAAGCTGTGACGGCCATTCGAAATATGGCTCGTCAGCATAGGGAGTTCCGATCCAGGCTAGATGATGCCAAGAAACTACAGCTTTACATCCAGTCAGCTGTTTCCAAGCATCATGCCTTGGACACTTCTTTGACCAAGGCGAAATCTAGGTCGAAGCATTGAGAGCGAGAGGCCAAAGCAAGTGCGGAGAAAGAAAGGGAGGAGGCTAAGTAGGAGGCTAAGGTGGCTCGATTGGCAGCCACAACATCAGGTGATGCCAAGGCAAGGGTGGAGGATGACCTGGCTAGGGTCCTAGATGCCTTGGCAGTTACAAAGGAAGACGGGTGCAAGTTAGAGGCTGAGATTGCTTGCCTGGCGGTGAGTGAACGTTGCTTTTACCATATCTCAAGGCATCCAAAGATAAGGTGTCCTCCCTTCATTCCTAGGCGGGCAAGGACAAGGAAGCCATTGAGGAAGACTACCAGAAAGCCCTAGAGCTGATTTTTGCTTATGGCTACGGATGTTGTGCGTTCAAACACAACATTTGCGGAGATCGGCCAAAGATTCCAAATGGAATGCCTGACTCTGCTGACCCACTTCCTCTAGAGTTTTTTGTGAACCTAAGGTGCCCCCCGGCCCCAATAGCCATCTAGGTCAAGGCTGCAAAGATAGTTCTAGGCGAGGCAGCGAAGGGTCCAAAGGACGGTGTTGTTGCAGAGGAACAGGGTTGACTTCTTTTCCTATGTTAATTTTGGTCATTTTAGGAGATTTTTGTAAGGGGCGTCGTTTTGCCACCAGTATGTGTATTACTTTTTGTAATTCCTAGCACTTTTTAGCGCATTTCAATGAAATATGAAGATGCCAATAGGACATGAGCCATGTTTGATAAAAAATTCAGTAGAACAACAACCATGTCCGGACTTTTTTATTTTAAAAGTGCCAACAGGATGACATCCATGTTTGGACTTTTTAAAAATGTCAGTAGAATAACAACCATATCTGGACTTTTTAAAAATGCCAGTAGAACAACAACCATGTTTGGACTTTTAAAAATGTCAGCAAGACAACAACCATGTCTGATCTTTTTATTTTAAAAGTGCCAGTATGACGACAATTATGTCTAGACTTTTAAAAATGTCAGCAAGACAACAACCATATCTGGACTTTTTAAAAATGCCAGCAGGACAACAACCATATCTGAACTTTTAAAAATGTCAATAGGACAACAACCATATCTGGGATTTTTTTTTTAAATGTCAGTAAGACAACAACCATATCTAGGCTTTTGAAGATAAGCAATTATAGGTTTTCAGAGGAAATGTTTAAAAGATAATCTTCATTGATGATGGTATCCTCAAAGAAAACACTACTGATAATACTTCTTAAGGTGCATGGCGTTCTATATTCTAGGCACACAGCCCTGCTTCGTTGCCGCGAACGATAAGACTCGACCGCCTCTTACTCGAACAACCACATGGCCCTTCCCAATCACCGGAACTCTGGCTCGCTAGGTTGGACTGTTTCAAAGACCCTTCTTAAGACTAATTCTCCGACCAGGAATGTACGCGGCTTTACACGTCGGTTGTGCAAGTTTTCCAGTGTTTGCTGGTATGACGCTATACACACAGCCACTGCTTCCCGGAGTTCATTAGTCGTGTCTAGGTCTTTGGCTACGGCTTCGGCATTTGCTTTCTCAGGAATTTCTGTTCGTACGGTGGGTATGCCGATTTCAATGGGGATGATGGCTTCCATCCTATACGTGAGGGCAAACGGTGATACCCCGGTCGACTTCTGGCTGGTCATGCTCAGAAAACTGCAAGCTCATCTACCTACTCTTCCTTCACAACATGTGCTCGCAGCCTCGATAGGATAGTCTTATTAGATGCTTATGTCTGGTCGTTGCTCTATGGATACCGTGGGGTCCAGTACAAGTTTTTTATTTTCAATTCGCTTCAAAAATTCCTGTATACCCGGCTATCGAATTGTGGCCCATTGTCGATTACAATCGATTGAGGTATTCCGAACTTACACACAATGTTCTTCCATACAAAATGAACGACCTCTTTATCTTTGATGGATGCAAAGGCTTCAGCTTCTATCCAGTTGATGAAATAGTCAATGGCAATTAGTAATAGCTTCTTCTGAGCCGGGCGGTAGGCAGTGGCCCTACTATATCCATTCCCCACTGAGCGAAGGGCCAAGGGCTAGTTATGGTCGTTAGGTCTTGGGTCGGCACTTTTGAAACGGGGGCCTGTCGCTAGCAGCTGACACACTTCCTGACATAGGCAACTGCATCTACGCATGGTTGGCCAATAGTAGCCTTGGGTATAGGCTCTATGGGCCAACGCCCGCTTGGCCTGGATGATTCCCAAGATATCCCATCACGGAAAGCTCCCGCCACCGCTGATGACATCCTGGCTAATATGAGGCACTTAAAGTAGGGCCCATCCAGGGGCCGTTTATATACTCGATCACCACAAAGGAGAACCGAGCCTGGACTGACTCCAGGCTTCCGGCCTGCTATCCTGTTAGTTCTGAGCTTAAATAGTGGACTATTGGAGTCATCCAAGAAGGACACACTTCGTCTATTTCGTTTACCCGGTTGGTAGTAATCGATGACTCTGGCTAGTAGTAGACGGGGAGGAGCACCGTTTCTTTTATTGGTAGGGACGCGGCCACGGCTGCCAAAGCGTCTGCCTTTTCGTTTGAATCTCTTGGGACATGCTCTAATCGCCAAGCTATGAAGCTTCCCAGTCATAGGTTGACCAAACTTACACACTTGGTCATGCGTTTGTCTCTTGTTTCATATTCTCCATTTACCTGCCCTACCACCAATTAAGAGTCACTTCTTATGATGATTTTTTCTGAGGATACGAAGATTGCGAGGTCGATCCCGGCTATGATTGCTTCGTATTCGGCCTTGTTATTGGAAGCAAGGAAATCTAAACGTATGGCCTACTCTATTATTTCCCCGATCATGGCTTTAAGTTGCAGTTGTAGTCTAGATCCCATTTGTTGCGAAGCGCCATCCACATTCAGGGTCCACCAACTAAAGTTATCTAATTTCATTTCCTATTGAGGAATTTCTGCTAAAAAGTCGGTCAGTATCTGCCCCTTCAACATCAGGCGAGGTTTATATTGAATACCGAACTCACTTAGCTTAGTCGCACACCGAGCCATCCGCCCTAATAGATCGGGCTTATGTATAATGCTTCTTAGAGGGGGGTTGGTGAGTACAATGATAGGGTGCACCTAGAAGTAGGGACAAAGTTTTTTAGCAGCTACCCGGAGAGCCAGTGCCGCATGCTCGAGACGGGTATATCGAGTTTCTACCTCAGACAGAGACTTTCTTACAAAGAATATAAGTCTCTGCTTCCGGTTTTCATCTTCTTTGAACAATGCTGCACTCACCGAGATTTTTGAGACTGCCAAGTAAAGATAGAGTATGTCACCGGCTTCAGGGCTAGCAAGAATTAGTGGTTCGATGAGATATTGTTTGATTGTTGTAAGTGCCTGGTCGCATTCTTGATTCCATTTGGCCTGTTGGGCTCCCTTTAAGGTAGCAAAAAAGGGCTTCAAACGATCCGTGAAACGAGAAATGAACCGCACAAGGGCCGCCAGTCGGCCAGTCAGTTGTTGTATCCCTTTTCTGGAGGCGGGAGTCAATAATGGCCTTGAATTGGATGGGATTATCCGCTATCCCCCTCTGCGTTACCATAAAGCCCAGGAATTTGCCCAAGCTGACACCGAACTCACACTTCAAAGGGTTAAGTTTCATGATGTGTCTTTGCAACAAATAAGGTTTCAGAGCTCATGTGATTAGTGTTCTTGGATTTGACGAAAGATATCATCGACATAAACCTCCATGGATTTACCTATCAATGGTCGGAATAGCTTCGTCACCATCCTTTGATAAGTTGCCCTTGTGTTTTTTAGGCCAAACGACATTACGTTGTAGTAATACAATCCGTGTGATGTAATGAAGGTTGTTTTCTCCACGCTACGGTTGCATAGAATCTAATAGATCCAGAAAGGCCCACAAAGATAGGAATACTATTCTACTGCTAGACCACAATTTTATATACGCGTAAAGTAAGCTATCCTTGGGACATGCTTCATTGAGGTCAGTATAGTCTACACATACATGCCACTTACCACCCATCTTCGGTACCACCACCACATTGGCCACCCATTCGAGGTACTTTACCTCCCTTATAAAACTTGCTATTAAATGATTATCTACTTCCGTCTTAATGATCTAATGTCGATCCAGATGGAATCGCCTCACCTTTTGCCTGTAGCAACCCCCGAGCTTGGCCCAACCCAGTTAGCGGATTTGAACCGAAACCCGAGGACACCAGACCGAAGCCATTAATCAAATCCATTTATCAAATACACTTCATTAATATAAGCATTTTCGTTCTCAAATCTTTGCGAAAGCGATTTCAATTTGGAGCAACCCATAAACATTTACAAATTCAATGCAATTCCTTTAAAAAATGTGCATTTAACCAAAAATGACAATTTGTTTTTTTTTTTTTTGCCGTTTACAACATAATATCTATAATTGTATTTAGATATAGGTACAAAAATAATTTCAGAGTTGAACTCCTTTTGTTTACAAAACAATACCTAAAAAAATGGTGGAGAATGCATGTGACTGGAAAGATACCCCAGAACTTTCTGAATGACTCTAAGCTCTTCGACCTTGGGTATGCTTTCAATCACTGTCTATCACTCGGTACCTACGCATTAATAAAACAATACACTAAGCATTTTCATGATTAGTAGTTTTATACAGTTCTCTATTTCATTTCAGTTCAATACGAATCATGCATTTAGCAAAATAATGCCTTTATACAATGTTTATGTGTAATGTAAAAGATACTTATACAAATGCACTTTTTAATATCATTTTTCGCTTTTCGATTTGCGATTTCACATATGACTATAAAGTTAATATTCACGACAGATTCAGTTGGTGAATCCTATCCTATTTGTCGTTTAGCAGTAATGGGATTTCACATTCAATATTACACCACATCGTGGACTCATATAGAAATTAACATCTTCACTTACTTGATTCACTGTGAATCCCTCACCAAGCCATTTAGTAGTAATGTGGATTTCACATTGAACAACATCTACCTCTGCATTTAATTCCGCTTAGTGAATCCCGCCATGTTAGTCATTCAATAATACATTTCAAATCAATTCTATCGACATGTAGTAAATTCACTTATAGTTCAAATACATTTGAAAGCACTATTGCGCATATTCGACAAACATTTCGAATACTAATAATTCAAATCAATATATATATATATATATATATATATATATATATATATATATATATATATATATATATATATATATATATGTGTATATATATATATTTCACAAATAGAACTTTGAAATGAGAATTTGAGTCAGCAGAGAAATGTAATTCAATTTATCGATCCCTTATCTCTTTCGATACTAGTCCTAGGTCAGGTTGTTGTCTTTACCAACACCTAGTCAATTAGTGGTTGAACAATTAATCGTACTAAATGAATATCGCAAAGGCGAAGTGAAGCTTCTGCGAGGTACGATACGTTTTCTCTCTCGTATACTCTTATATGAACCCCCATTAAGCCTTTACTAGGGTCCCTAAACAATCGGTGTACGAATACTACTAATAAAGGCAAGGGGTACAAAACAAGGTTGCTGGAAGTCGGTATCGTTGTTCACTTTGATCGGCACCGGTACCGCCCTTGAGTCATGGAAGGGGCATCTACACCACTTCTACCTATGTCCAATGGGTACCCCAGACTTTTGTACCCACTGGTGGAGTCTCATCGTAATGGCAGATTTTGCCATTTCTCACCCACAAACTCAAAATTACTTCCCTAAAACTCATGTATATCATAACCCACTCATGGAATCTAACTTCAACAACTCCAAAAGTGTTAGAACCAATAAAACCCATTTACCTGTTGTGGCTTTTTCCCCAAATCAAAATCACAAAGAGGAAAGGTATGGCTTTGATTTTTACCTTCAATCTCTTCAAATCTTCTCTGTAGGTTGCTTGGATCTCTTAGGAAGGCAAGAAATGGGAAACAATCCCACCCAAAGCTTGATCCTTCTTCAGTCTCTATTCTCTTCTCCCTTTTCTCCTATCTCCTTCTCCAAAAACAGGATTTGCTCAAGAATGAGCTCCCTTAGGCCACTTTTGGTCTTTAATTCCCTAAATCCCATAAGGCCTTGTTTAGCTTTCTTTAAAAATCCATTTTCCATTTTTTTTTCTCACTTAAAACTTACTAGCCTCTTAATTTGCACCTTCACTTATCATCTAATTGTACATAGACATATCACTTATTTTCATATGACCCTTAGGTCTTCATTTTATAAATTCCAAATTTGCCTTTTTTACACTTGGGTTAATTTTCGGGTTCAATCAATTCTCATTTAGCATATAATATTTGCATTTGGATTTTAACTATATAATCATTTAATCAATATTCATTTAATAATTCCCGGAAAATACCTAAGTTGGCTCAATTTATACCTAGAATATATAATAATTTTTATTATAAAAATTCCAGGGTATTTTTGAGGCGTTACATTGCCTTATTGGCTTGGCAATGGGGAGGACGTTCAGTTTGTGAGAAGCCACCATCTGATTAATCCCAACCATATCAGAGTGTCTCCAAGTGAATACATCTATGTTGCGTAGCTGATTAGTGCCCAAAAAGTGCTATTTTGAGCCCTATCTATTATACGTTTTGAGTGATTTTTGTGTACTAATCATTCTAATTAAACCAATTGGCATGTTAAGGTCCCTATTATACTACCGATCGCATTCTGTGGCTATTTTTGTAGTTTTAACAGGCATTTGATACCGCTTTTGTCAAGTCAATCCATGCATAAAGGATCCGGGTTGATCTCCTTCAAAATTGGGAAGACAGAAGTGCAGAAGCCGTATGCAGAAGCCGCAGTGCAGTACTACAAGTGACAGCGACTTTGCAAGATGAGCGCAAATTCACAAGCAGTCGCGAATTTTTTCACAAGAAATTGCCTGCTTCCAATTTTCGGCCCAGAACAACCCCATTTTGTATATTTTCCAATTTTACCCCTGATGTAATCACTATTGACATGAGTATCTTGGTTTTTCACTTCCTTACATATAGCCATTTTATGTACTGTGGAAGGGACTTTTTGCCAGTGAATAAATTTTAGGGCGCGAAGGGCTCCAAGGCTCCTGTTTTTCGTCTTCTCTCCCATTTTCTCTCATTTTCTCTCCGACGTTAAACAATCTCGAGAATGACAACCTGTTGATGGTTATTAAACCCTCATCCTTGAAGAGGAGGGCTGGTGGGCTATGGCTATGAGGTAAACACAGGTTCTCTTTGTTTTAACGCGAGCATTTATTAACATTTATGTTCTTGTCTTTCAACTCTAGGTTTAAAAGCCCTTTGATGCATCCTCATAGGCCAATACTTGGCAATCTTTAGGTCCAATTGTGCTTATCATTAGATCCACCGACATCCATTAGTCGTCATTTACGAGCCTCTCGAGATGGTGGGTCAAGTGTGTTACTGCCACTCGGGTGAAGCATAAATGCTCAATAAATGCTTTCTATCAAAAGGAAAATGTATTAAGGGTTAGCTTTTAAAGTTAAATGAAGATCCGGTTCGGGAAATGACTATATGTCATCTTCCCAACACGAGGAAATGAACCCGAGGACCCCTATATAGCCCTATCAACCCGGTCCAGCAACCCAATACTTCAAGGATTTCTTTTTAACAGTTTATTTCATTATATTTCACCTTACTTTTAATCTGCACACCATCAACCTCACACCTTCTACAAAACTCCTTAATCCAAAGTGAGATTCACCATTTTGAAGCATCATAAATCATTTTATGCGAAGAAAACTCATCCCTGTGTTCGATCCTAGAGCCACTATATTGAAATAATAATGCTACGGTAGTAGGCGGAATTTAGGTTATAAATTTTGTTGATTCCGGAACACCTACTGTGGCATGAATCAGCAGCAGAGTGAGTCGTAACTTCTTCCTTTCTTCATTAGACAAGAGGGAGCTAACGTAGGTGAACTTCTTTAGTCCGTCCAACTCTACTTCTTCCAATAGATCCACAGCCAGCGAGTTCTTTTCTTCCGCCTTGATCTGGGCGGCATACTGTGACTGCTATGCGCGAGTTTGATCGTCCAGGGGAGGCTGTTCAGAATCGCACTTCCCTCTCTACTTCTACATGGACAGTTGATAGCACTACTGTGCAGCCAGCTGGCTATTTAAAAGGTCAACCCACCCAACGTTTGTCAGATAGCTTACCATTTGGTGGTACGTTGAAGGCACAACCTTCATGGAGTGCAGCCAGGTCGAACCCACTATGGCATTGTAAGGACCCAAGTCCTAGATGATTGAGAACAAAACAACCTGAGTGACTAGCCTGGCTTTCACAAGAAGTGTGACATCTCTTAGCGCGGTTGTGAAGTCAGCTTCCTCGTTGAAACCATAGAAGATTCGGCCCCGCTGTTTAACATGTCGAAGAAAGCCTACGAAGGAAGGCTGGAAGTTGCAATAAATCTACCGCACTGCCCGGATCCACTAGCACCCCATGCACATCAAAACCATTAATACAGAGGGTGAGTATCAAGGCATCATAGTGAGGCACAATGACCCTGTTCGGATTAACCGAAGGAAAGGATATGGGGCCATCTATTGGCTCAACTTCCCCCTGGCTGCTTTCTGTGTGGATGGCATTCACCCTGGCCTTAACCGTAGCCCCTTTGACGAGTTTCTTCTGCTGACGTTTTGATTGATACTGGTTATCAGCCGGGGCGCCTAGTATATAGTTTATGCCTAGTCTAGGTTCCAATGCAGCTGCTTGATCAGCGATAACATCCCACTTGAGGCTGCCCCCTACCCACCCCGATCAACTTCGAGGTACCTTCCGTGCCCTACCTTGATCGCTTCTACTAGAACTCGCACTTCTAAGACCTACGTTTCAGGTCCATGGTCCCTATGATAATCGCACTGCAAGGATTTGTTTCTTTGAGAATGATTCGTTTGGATGGGTGCAAGCCATTTGAAATTTGGTAGGTCGAGAATGAGGGGCAACAACCTTTTGTACAAGATATTCAGGGGGGTGAATTACGGGGGCTCTCTCCTTTTATGAGGCTAGTCTCAGGGTCGCTTTCGGTCTCCACTTTAATCTTCCTTGGACGTGGACGGCTTCTTTCCCGCTGGCTTATCTTTCTCAATTGGCTAGTTTGTGATCAGGACTGTTTAGGTTGCTGCTTGGATATTATCCTCTAATGTTGAGTATCTATCTGCCCGCCTGTATAACACTTCCATTGTTGTTGGCGGGTCTAAAGATAGCAAGTGGAAGAAGGGAGTCGATGGCCTAAAGCTTCTCCTGAAGTTCTAAAGGACTACATCCATGCTATAAAATTCTATTTGTTGGATGACTTGTCCAAACCTCCTTGTGAAGTCCCGTATGGACTCTTCTTCATGTTTCAAAATAGTTTGTAAGGAACTAATATTCCTTTTTTGACGCATTAAGCATAGATGCTGCAAGATGAATGCTCCCTAAAGTTCATGAAACGTATTATCGAAGCTTTGCGTGAGTCAGGAAAGTGCAAAGTCCGCAAGCTACCCGAAAACTTTGCATAGTAAGGTCATTGCCGCATTCAAAGTCATCATCGATCAGAATGGCACGTGATCGTAAGTACAAGAGTAGTCATCAAACATAGTGAAAGTTGCATGACAAAACCGGCAACCAGAGTCGAATGTCGCCCAGGGCGAAGGAGAGCATGTTTGTCGGACTCCTAATCGCTAGTCGCAGCGGTATGTAGAGCGTAGGTCCTGTACCAAAGGCGGGGTATACTGGCAGCATGGGCGTCATTACGCCCATGGGTAATGCAAACACGCCTCGAAGCGCTGTCTCGCGTTCCACCCGCCTATTTCTTCTTGCCCGACTAATGTGCCATTATCGGGCGCGCAGTTAACGAAGGCGCATGCAAGTGTCTCTGGCGTGACTTGTCCTTGCTACTTTTTGCTAGGGAGAGGTTTGGCGAGCTACCTGAGGACAACTCGTCATCTACCAGAGTATCTACATCGTTAGGGACGATGGGCTTCTTTCCTTTATTGCTAGCGGTTGGGTGCCTTGCTTGATCGCTATCTTGCATGTCTGTTCCACCAAGATCTCTCCTTTTTTTCTACCTAGGCCCGCAAACGATCTTTTTCACGTTGCAGATGTTCAGGCGCGATCATGCAATTCCCCCATCTGCCTTGCTTGCTCCTCTTGTTTCTTCTCCATGTCTTGACACCAATGAAGAAATTGATCTTCAAGCAACTAGATCATTAGGTTGCTTGACATTGCAACTGTGTCAGACGAATCAGATGTAGAAAGGGGAACCGTCGGAGTTACTGGTGGCGAAGGGCTATTGGAAAGCCATTGGAGCTAAGCTCTTTCAAGTCATAAATGAGACTTTTATTCGATCTCTACGCACGGCGCCACCATTAAGCTCCAGATCGGTCTGGACCGAGGCATCACTTCCGCGATGATGTAACCAAATGGGGGTCCAACGACGGGAAGCAACCGCTTCTCCGAGTATAGTTAAATCAAGAAAAGGGATGGAGAAGAAGAAGGGCTGAAGTTCGCCAAGCAGCTTGAATACATATATCTCCCTCGTGGGAAGTCTTTATGTTTTATACTCAAATCTCTCCTTGATTATAAGAAAGATAATCTCATGATTTAGGTGATAAATTCTTTCTTTCCTTATCAAGGACTAATTCTCCCTTATTAAGGATTTATGTTTTTGAGACGTATGAGATTTAGATACTGGGAGATCCATAGATAAATATCATGTGAGTAATTTTCTCATTAATAAATTTATCCATAACAAACTTCTTATATGCAGTAGGATGGTTGATTGGGGAGACTCGAGATCTCAGACGGAGTTTAGGAATCTACCGTCTAGTTAGTTCCTGCATTGTTTTAATACAATAGGTCATCTTGGGCCGCTTCATAATGCGGGCCAAGTGCTGGGCTCACGCGAACGCTAGGCCTATTGAGTAGTGGGTTTAGGTTGAAAGACCACGGTACTTACAATAGGTACTTGCTGAATTTATGAAATGTTGTTGGGTATGTTACTATGTACGAAAGATTTGTTTGCTTTCAGTTTTATCTTTATAAATATGAAACTTCAATTTCCGCTCTGATTCTCGCAATATTTTTGGAGTTCATGTCGGTAGAACGCTTGCTGAAAATGCTTATTTGAGTTTGCTTGGTTTGGGTTATTGGGTTGCAATAAAATTGGACCTTGGAAGTTTTGTTTAAATCTAATTCCAACTTTTCAATTTCTCATGTTTTGTCACTTTACCCACATTATTGTTTTATTATCTTACACACCAATCCCAAGAATTCCATTAATCATTTTAACTCCCAAATGTATTCTTTTTGTTTTATATTACGAATTGATGATTGCTCTTTGACCACACTCACGGACTCACAGACCTCACCCTTCATAAGTTACTCTCCCTCATTCATTATCTCTCCCTCTTGATAATTTCCACCTTATTTTTCTTCCTTAATAACTCCCTCTTAATGCTTTTGTCTCTCTTAATGTTGCTCACTCCAGATTTTTTTTTTTTTGTTTTTAATAATTATTGTAATAACTTTTTTTCTTTTACTTTTTTTTTTTTCTTCCTTAGCTTTCGCGCTCTACTAAATTCTGTTTTAATGATTTCTATGATTAAATAATTCCTATACCCCAATTTCTGTTTTTTTTTTCCCCATATTTCCGTGTTATAACTAACCTATGATTAAACTCTTTTTTTTTCTAATTAGTGTCTCCATAGGTTTTTGTGTTTAATCTGACAATAATCCACAATAAACATGATTCGTACTTTAATTAATATAAAAAACAATCATATTTTTTCTATTTTCTTGAGATAAAAAAAAATAATCTTCTTTAATTAAAAAAAAAGTCTAAAACCTTATTTTTATCTCTTTAATTTCAACAATTCGAAATTCATATTTCCTTAACTCAAAAAGAAATAAAAATCATTATCTTTAACTTAAAAATTCAATTTTTTAATTTCTAAAAAAAAAGAAAAAAAAATCATGTTCTTTAACTAAAAAAAAAGGTCTAAAACCTTATTTTTATCTCTTTAATTTCAACAATCTGAAATTCAGTATTTCCTAACTCAAAAGAAATAAAAATCATTATCTTTTAACTTAAAAATTCAACTTTTTTAATTTCTAAAAAAAAAAAAATCATGTTCTTTAACTAAAAAAAAAATTGAAAATTATTATCCTACTTTTCTAAATAAATAAATAATCATTTTCTTTAATTTCATTTTTTTTTATTGTCATTTTAGTGTTTATTATATTTAAATCGTCCTAGTCTGATCGTGCTTGTTATATTTAAGTACTCTAGTATCTATTTTATTGTCTAATTTGTATTTTTCTTCTACATTGTTGCCTTACTGTATTATTTCAATGTTTAATCTCCTGTATGGATATGTTGTATTTATCTCTTTTTCATTTCATCTAGTATTTTTCATTTCATTTGATTTCATTTCATTTCAATGTTTAAACTAAACTCTTTAACCAAACCATTAGCTTGTCATATCCCCACATTTAATTTATTCAAACTTTCAATTTCAATTTCATTTCATTTCAATGTTTAAACTAAACTCTTTAACCAAACCATTAGCCTGTCATATTCCCACATTTAATTTATTCAAACTTTCAATTTCAATTTCATTTCATTTGATTTCAATGTTTAAACTAAACTCTTTAACCAAACCATTAGCATGTCGTATTCCCACATTTAATTTATTCAAACTTTCAATTTCAAAATTACCAACTCCATAATTTCGAAGTTTTTAAGCCTCCCAAATCTCACATTTTAAGATTATAAATTCTCAATTTTCAAAATTCAAGTGTCCTAATTTCAAATTTTAATTTCTCCAATTTTCAATCTCAAAAATTCTCAAGCTTTCAATTTCAAATTACAATTTCCTAATTTCAAACTTCATGTGTCCAAATTTCAAATTTCAAGTTCCTCAATGCCCAATTTCAAATTCTCAAGTTCCCAATTTTCAAACTCTCAATTTATAAATTCAAGATCCTAATCTCAAAATTCAAGTTCTTAATTTCAAATTTCGAAAATCTTAATTTCTAAAATTCAAGATCCCAATTTCCAAAAATCTCAATTCAAAATTCTCAATTTTCAAATTTCAAAATTTCAATTTTAAATCATTTTTCAAAAATTTTATTAATTATATAATTCCAATCAAATTAAATCATGTGGAGTTAATTTATGTAAAAGATAAATAGGCTTGGATAGAACCCGACATTCCATATATCCTTTTAATAAGTAATTTGACATATGATATATAACCCAAAATTCTAATTGATTTTGAATATTTTGTATTTTATTATCGCATATTGTTTTTAATTGATAGCATTTTGGATATACCGTCAAGGTACACATTTTCTCATATAACTTTGCTTGTTTATTTATTTATTTGATGCCCCCACAGATTGTCCATTGCTATTGCTCAGAATTGATATTTATTTATCGGACAGTAAAAATCGTATTTTTTTTACTTTATTTAAGAGTTAATCACTTTACGCTGGGTGCCAATAGCTGCTACGACTTTCTACCGTACTCCCGATAAGAACTCGACTCGAACTTGGGACTCGGCTTTTTCCTACACCTGTTTTTTCATAATGAGT
Organism: Tetrastigma voinierianum; assembly: GCA_016808115.1. NCBI lineage: Eukaryota > Viridiplantae > Streptophyta > Magnoliopsida > Vitales > Vitaceae > Tetrastigma > Tetrastigma voinierianum. Next base: position 861,423 of record JAEQBH010004451.1, read on the forward strand.
CATATTTAGAGTTTTTTTTTTCTTGTTTTGTTTTTTCTTTTAAAATAAAACAAAAATAAGTAACGACTCCAAATCATTTTTTAAAAATGATTTTATAAAAATACAAAACGAGTATCATATTTTTAATGAGAAACATCTAATAGCCAAAAATACGAAATTTACACGTATACTCCACCCAACCCTTTAAGCACATAGTAAGGCTTCATTGATATTTAAATTTTTTATTAAACAATTAAATATAAAAAAATCATTTCTCTTATTATTTTTTTTCTTTTCTTATTACTTTTAAAAACCAAACATAACCTACTGATTTTGCCCCCATCAATTTATATTATGGATCCGCTATAATAGTTCATATGTCTGGCTCAATTATTAGAGCATTTAAATTTTAAAAAAGACGACATTCGAATCCTAGTTGGAACAATTCATTATATCGTAACAAAGTACATAATTATGAAAAAAGGCGACAACTTGTTTCTTTTTTTCTTACACCAATTCCATCAATGACAGTTGGCATCACTGGAGTCTGGACAATTTTAACCAACTTTAATGAACATCTACTAAATATCTACGCCATTTTGGGAACAAACGGAAAATGAATACAAAATGCTATTGGAAGAGCAGTCATCATTCCAAATCGGGTGATTTCACAGAATAAGGACTTGTTTATTTTTTTTAGCTTTTAGTATTAGGTGTGTTTGTTTTTTTAGCTTTTAGTATCAGGTGTATTTGTTTTTTAATTTTGTATGACTTATTGTTTAAAAGGCCAAAAATTTTAAATTTTTGGTATTTTTTTAATATTTTTTTATTAAAAAAAACTATATATTATAATATAAGAAAATCATATTTTATATGATTCAATTAAAATTTTTATCATCTGTTTCATGATAATTAAATAAAAAAAAAATTTATTTAAAAATTTATTCTTTTAAATTTTGGATAAAAATTTATAAATTGACCTTTTTAAAAAAAAACAAACGAATTAAACACTTAATCCTATTAAACATTATTTTGGGTAAAAGTTCTATTTAAAATTAAGTAAAAAATAAAAACAAATCCCACTTAAGTTTCGTTGCCCACAACACTAAGAATATAAAATAAAAATGAAAAAACGGTCATATGGTATTCCGAGCTTACCAGGGTTTTACGATTATTGGTCAAATGCACTGCCTTATATTTTTCGGTGATTGAAACTCAATAACTGCGTTCCGTCCATAACGAAATTTTAAAATATTAAACTAGTGGATCAAAGTCTGATCGAATCCCGGTTTTGCCCCTCAAAAAACAAAACAAAAACGATAACTAAGAAAGAAATTGACCCACTACAGATCTAGAGCAGTAATTTTCCATGGAAACACGTACAGACGAAGATGAAAGTGCGAAGAGGGTGAAAGGGACTTCAATGGAGACGAAGGAAAAAATAAATAAAATGAGGAGAAAGAAAAAAAGGTTGCTCCAAGTACAAGTACTGATGAGATCCCAACTGATGATCCCTCCTTTCTGGGATTTGAACATGTTTATAAAGCTTAGAGAAAGACTTGAGTTTTTATATTAAAAATTATAAATTACAAGTAAAAGGGAAGGCCTTATATAGGCTAGACTATACAACCTTAGGAAAACACAAATTACAATCCTAAAGAAAATACAAATTATAATCCTAGGAAATTACAAAATAAATATAACAATATATAATAATCTAACATCCTCCTCAAACTCATATGGCGGCTTAAGAGAAACCACTCAGTTTGGAAGGTAGCTCGAAAAGTTCCCCGATTGTTTTCAAGCCACAAGATATCGCCTAACCGATCCTCATATGGAATAGATTGAAGTGTGAGTGTACCCCGGTTTTCATGATGACTTTAATGAAGGACAATCAATCTTATTACGTTAAGACGCTCATAAGACATCATTACGAAAGCAATTTGAATGAAGACTTCGACATCATGCTGAAGTTTAGTTGCAAGTAACAAGCCACCAAGATCCCGTAGTAACCAACGTAACTAACGTGAACTAAATAAGTTCACCAGAGGTAGCTTCAATGCTCTATATTCTCGTCTTCAAGGTCGGAACAAGCAACGACTGTTTGTTTCTTGTTTCTCCAAGAGATAAGAGAATCACCCAGAAGAAAACAATATCCTCGTAAGATAATTAACCCGATCAGTGGACTCACCGCCTAACTGCACTAATATGCCTGAAGAGTTAATGAAGAATGGGAAGAAAAATGAAGACCATCAAATATGGTGCCTTTCAGATATTGAAGAATCCTGAGAACAGCAGCATAATGAGGAGATCTAGGGGCAACCATAAGCTGACTAACTACATGAACTACATAGGAAATATCAGGGCGAGTAATAGTGAGATAGATTAGACTCCCAATAAGCTATCTGTAGAGAGTAGCATCAGATAGTGATTCGCCATCATGAGAATTGTGTTTACGTATACCTAATGTGTGTCAACTATCTTGTTATCAATGATTCGACTCGAGAAATCGATCGTAAGTATACTGGGCCCGAAAGTAAGATAATAACCATCCTCGCAAGAAGAAACTTCAGATCAAAGAAGTAATTAAGGAGGGCCGAGATCTTTCATTTCAAATTGACGACCAAGAAAGTGCGTTTTTAGATCCCGAATACCCCGTATTATCATCAAATTAATAATCATATCATCAACATACAAGAGGAGAATGGTAATACCATGACCAGACCGTCTCAAAAAAAGAGTTGTATCAAAAGAACGTCCTGAAAAATCATGCTGAGAGATAGTAGATCTGAACTTTGCAAAACCATGCTCAGGAGCTTGTTAAGCCTATTAAGTGTTCATTGTGAATAAATACTGAGGACCCCGAGGGTGAGAGTAACCAGTGGAATCTTCATATAAACTTCTCCTCGAGAGTTTCTTACCATTAAGAAAAGCATTTTTGACATCCATCCGGAAGAGCCGGCCATCTCGCGAACTGCGTAAATGCCAATAAGAGTCCGACATAAGAAAGTCAATTACGTGAGAAAAGTCCCCATAATCAATCTCATACTCCTGAGTAAAACCCCTGGCAACAAGGCGAGCCTTGTAGTGATCAACAGTGTCATCCGATCGAGTCTTGATCTTATAAACCCATTTACAATCGATAATAGATTTTCTGGAGGGGGGATCAACCAGATTCCATGTTCTAGTTTTATGCAGTGCATCCAACTCTTCTTCATACCATTGTCATAAAGGGTTGTGAGGAAGCCTCTGGCTTAAAAGCCTGAGGTTCTTGAGAGAGCCGAGAGTAGAAAAAGCAATGAAAGTCAACGTAAGGTGAGAAGGAAGAGAAGTTAATTCGATGGGAACGCGAAGTGCATGAGGAGTTAAGGACCAACAGGATCCACAGCTGGGGCAATATCAATGGGCACGTCGATGATCGGTGCGGGAAGCTCATCAGATGCATGAGAAGGAACATCGCACGTGGGCGGAGACTCGCATAAAGAGGTGGGAGACCTCAGAAAAAGGTCGTGAGGAGGATCGATAAAGGGAATAAGGGAAACAAGAACATGAGGTAGTTGGTAAAACATTTTGTATTCCTAAAAGACCACATGCCGAGAAACACGAAGACGTTTGCTAATGGGATCATAACACTTATAACCTTTTTCACCAATTCTATACCCAAGAAAACAACACAAACGAGAACGAGACTGAAGTTTGTTTCTTTCATGATCATGAAGAAGAACAAAACAGACACATCCAAAGACTTTAAGTAAGTCATAGGAGGGAGAAGAACCAAACAACAAATCATAAGGGAGTTTGATTCAACATGTATAAGGACACCGATTGATAGTGTAAACGGCAGTAAGAGCAGCTTCCCCCCAAAACTGTGAAGGAGTAGAAGCGGCAATAGTAGTAGCACGAACAACATCAAAAATATGACGAAGTTTGGGTGCAACCCTGCCATTTTGCTGAGAAGTGCCTAGACAAGAGGAATGAGGAATAGTACCAAATTGATGTAGAATAGAGGTAAATTCATGGGCTTTATATTCTTGGGCATTATCAGATCTGAAAACTTTGATAGGTTTAGAAAACTGTGTTTCAATCATTTTGGTAAAGTCGCGATATATTTGATAAAGTTCAGAACAATTTTTAAAGAGATAAATCCAAGTATATCAAAATCATCCACAAAATAACAGTAACGTGACCCACCCATAGTAGAAATGGGGAGAGAGCTCCCATACACGAATGAATAAAATCAAAAGCAGAAGATATTTATAAACACCGTTATTAAATGGTAGCGCTTGTTTGCCAAATTGACAAGGCATACAATCAAAACTCTTATTTGAAACTGAACCTAACAAACCCTTATAAACTAGTTGTTTAACTCTAGAGATAGATGCATGACCAAGGCGAGAATGCCATAAAGCAAAGAAGAAGTACTCTGTTCTAAGACAGCAGAAGTAGAGAGACGAGAGGACGGTAAATGAAGAAAGATGAGCTCAAACAACCTTCCGACCTTACCAGCGGTCCCAACGATCTGTCCTGTCTGAGAATCCTGCACAACCACACCAGTAGAGAAAAATGTTAAAGAAAAACCAAGTTCGCTGAGTCGCCCAAACGTAATGAAGATTATGAGTGAGTTAAGGAATTTGGTAAACATTGGAAACAGACAAGGCTAGTGTAGAGACATTACCAAGATGAGAGACATGCATAGGAGAATCCATTTGCGCACATGTGGAGAGAAGAGAAGGTGTGAAGGTACAACATCGAGAATAAGTTGGCATGATTGCAAAGCAGCGTAATTAAGAAGCCATGCGAGATAAACTTTGTATTTGTAGGAAAGAGCAAGGCTGGATGCACTAGAAGATGCAAAGATGGAAAACCGATTAATCATATCCTAGGATCTCATATAGAGAGAGATGAGGTTGGACCACTTGGAATGGAGTCCATAGTCGATAATTCGCATTGGGTCAGCAAAGAATGTTCAAGAATGCAATCGACGAGTGTAACAGTTCAATGTATCGACCTTTGTTCTTATAAACCGCAAATAAGAAGTAGACTTCTTATTGTTACGTCATTCGACATTATTCCCTTTGCCTTTGGAAAAAGAGGTAGGTGAACCCTAGCAGAGGAAAACAAGAGTAACTGGTGGAACAAAGGGTCGGAGTAGCAAGAACCATGGTCCGGATAGAGATAGTTCGGGCCTCAAGACGGGTCTCATTATCAACTAACTTATGAACAAATTTTGTGAGACTGTTGGTAAAGGATCTGATGAAGAATATGACTTCGGCAATTCAAACTCATCACGGTTTCATTAAAAACTCGAACAATCATCCTTGCTCACGCGAACATAAACTAATTCGTGTCAAGAGGAATTTGAGAGAATTGGTTCAGATGAAATTAATTGATACCAAATAGATTTCGCCACCAGGATATACAAGATCCGCTCACCCGTTCCCGACGACCGGGAGAAGTTTAGCAAGTGTTTGAAGTTACGAGCACCACTTGGTCCTAAGATACCGGTAGCACAAGCAAGTCCCAAACTTTTCTAAGTAATATCACGTTGTCAAACTCATCAACAATGGATGAAATAGACGTATTACGAAACCAAGTGATGATCTGATGATTAGTACTTTCCCAATCCTCAATCCGAATGGCATAGGCATAATCAGTTTCTTTGTCCGCTTGTTCTGGAATAGGACGGTCACCAGAGACATAAAGCCACAACCCGTAATCTTTCGAGATAACTACGCATTTACTGGCACTAACAAGCAAAAATTATCTCCCATTAAAATAACATGAATCGACGAGAAATCTCATCACTTGGAATATTGAAATTCGACCGAAAAATGTACAAAGAAATGGAATCAAGACGCTTAAAATAAGTCAATGCATCCGGGTCAAATTTTTGTCAATCCATTAATAGTCAACTACTAACATGGCAAAGTCAACGGGATGACGTGGCAAAGTCAACGGACGCAGGTTAGCGGGAAACGGGCACAAGTACAGGGCAACGAGCACGGAAGGCAATGTTGACAAACAGCAGTTCGCCGAAGCGTTTCTATACGCATGATCGTAATGCCTGTAAATCGCGGTAGAAGAAATAAAAAAAAATTAGAACGCTTTCCGATACTACGGGGTTAAAACACTGTTTTTATATTAAAACTCAAATTACAAAGATGTGTTATGAGACTTTATATGTGCTAGCTATACAACCTGTGAAACACAAATTACAATCTTAAGAAAAATATAAATTATAATCCTAAAAAATTATAAAATAAATATATCAATATATAATAATCTAACAAAGCCAATGATGAATAGCCTCAAATCCAAGTAGCTCATGCTGACAATTACTGACTACGGAATTATGGAATGAACCAATCGTGGGAAGTCGGTGGATTTTTGGTATTTGGATGCTCATCATATGCTCTCCGAAATACTATATTTAAAGCGCACGGATTAAAAATTACTTCAATATGCCACTCCGTGTTGCACTGACATCGACAGGTTATAATTTAGGCATTCTATATAATTTCAAATTGCCATTTTTTAGTAAAGTATCAATATTATAGTTAGTGATTACGATATTATAATTTTTTAAAATTTAATTTTATAATTAGTTATTACAAAGATAAATTTTAAAGCTTTAATATCAGCAATGTTATTTCTTAAAGGACACAATATTAACTTAAAAAATTATAATATCAAGCGTTTAATGCCTACGCATCGCTGGAGCATATATATATATATATCGACGCGACAAGACACACCACTTGCGATTACTTTCCATTTCTACTTATTTTAGTAATTTTGTTTTTTAAATAACCTAAATATGTCCAGGATCCACATCGGTCACTAACAACGAAAATCAATATGAACGACGGCAAAGACAATTGAGGCACAAAATAAAAGGGTTGTGAGGCTGAACAAAAAAACACATAATATTTTTTGTAGAAAACATAAAACCATAAGGGCAATTGAGTCATTTAGATAGAAGTAGAGTGGTCGACTGGGGGTCAATTCCCTCTTTCGGCACGAGCGACGGCCCCACCTCCATGTGACACCCCCCATAGCTTTTCTCGTCTTCCATTTTGTGACATTTCCAAATTTGGGAAATTCCGATTTTGTTCCCAAAATATCGTTACCTTCTTAAAGGAAATTTGTTATAATTGTGCAATGCATGTCAGCGTGAATGATTTAGGAGAGGAATCGGTTAACCATTTTTCAAAGCTTGCCTTTTTTTTCTTATTAATATTATTATTAATGAGCAAGAATTTTGCCTCGACTAAAATTTATAAATGCTAACCAAAAACTCTTATGCAACTCAAGTTTAACTCCACAAAAATATTGAATCTTTAACTCTTCCCCTGATTTAAATTTGGGATCGATATTTTTGGTGAGAAACAAGTAGCCTTCCATGCTATGGCCTTGAACAAAAGGTAGTACTTAAGATTTCGTTATCATGATCAAGTTTTGATTGAGAACTTTGTGGTAAGGATGGTACTAAGTGAAGAACACAAAATTATCTCTTGCTTGAAGAGAAAATTAAGATTTCATACTCCTACAAAAAATAAGTTTGAGGTTGATAAAATAGAAAAGAAATTAATAAAATAAGAGAATTTTTTTTTAGAGACCATAAATTAAGAGAATTAGAAAAGATTATTTGATAAATTAAAACTTATTATTACATGCAAGAGGAGGTAAGCTAAATCTACTAACCAAACTGTTTATACATTAATCAGTTTTGTTGATAAATGATAACCAAATGTTATTTGATATTAAAAGATTTATAACTAAAATGAAACCAATTATAGAAGCTTCTAAAAGTGTTTATATGGTAAGTGTCGTGTTCACATTTCAGATTTTTTTTTTTTTTAACTGGAAAAATGTGTCACAAGTAGCAGACCCATTATTATGATCAACATCAAAACTGTTATCTATTTACCACTACCAATTTAGTTATTTATCCGCTTAGTTCCTAATTGTTACATTAAATCCTCTTATTTATTTAAATCTGTAATTCATTCCCCTTCAAGAACCAACTACGCTAAAATCCTCTGGCCAATTTTGAGATCAAATTTTTTACGGTTTCTATTCAAAAATTACGGCTATCCTGATTCCAGGACAACCATGAAAAAAAAAAAAAGAAAAAACTTATCCGACGAGGCAAATTGTTGTCAACTTTTCATTTTCTGACTAAAACCCAAACAACTTACACCGTTTTACGGACGCCTCCTGAATAGACCAGTTATGAGGCAATAAAGCCTTACTGAACAGAGAAAACTGGGCCCTACTTGCGTTTGTTTGCAGAAATTTTTCGACGGAATAAGTGATACACTGATACCCAACACCAACCCTAAGGACATTCTAGAAAATGGAAGGGGTATCACAATCCTGAGTGACTCTGTGTCTATATATAATAATTAATAAGTAGTATTCCAAGCTATTCCCAGAATTCAAAACCTCCAGGTTCCAGCTTCCTAGCCTTAAGGGCTTTAAACTGATATATTCCATCTCGCTAGTGGAACTAAGGGCAGACTGATTCAGGTCATGATCGCTCGATAAACATGATGAAATCCTCTGTAACAAGATCGTGGGTAAGTCACACGTGATTAACTGACTCACTCAACCTCTTTTCTTTTATCCTCATGTAGCTTTTCTTTCCTTCGTCTCTTATCAGTTCCCATCACCCTTTTCACACTTTCATTTCACACATTCCATTATCTGTCAAGGATGGTTCACCGCTACTAACGCATTCAGATTCACGGCTTCCTCATTTTCCCACGTAAAGGTTTTGTGATGCTTACCCTCTTATCCATCGCTATCATTTTATCCCACCGATCGACTTCGTCTTATCGCGCTTCGCTTCGCTTACAGCGGCCATCCCCATCAATCGTGCGATCATATTTCATCGGCGGTGTTTCATAAAACGAAGTCAGATCTCCAAAAAAGATGAAATAAATTCAAACCCAAGACGTAGGCTCCAACGTTGATGCTCGCTAGTTTAAAGAAGCAATACCAATTAGCTTCATTTCTAAATACTACAAGGTTTCAGATGCTGCTTTTTACAAGAAATTATTCGGTTATGGTCACACTCCCTTTTCATTTTTCCTTTTTATTTTATTTTTTTGCCATATATAAAGTCTGCTCTTATATTAGAAGAGTTTTACACCACTTAAGATCTGTGTTTTATCAGACAAAATTTTAATCTATGGATAATTGAGGAAATAAAATCACATCAAACAGTATAACACTCATTCTCATACGAGAACAAGTTTTTTATAGCTGAATCCATATGTTTTTTTTTGTTACAACAACGCCCTCCTCCATGTATTCCCCAACACTTATCTTCCATTTTGTGATATTTCCAAATCTTGGAATTTCCGAAGCCTATCTTCTTAATAGAAATTGGACATAATTGTCCAATGGATGTCAGGAATTGGTTAACCTTTTTTCAAAGTTTGCCTTTTCTTACTTATTAATATTATTATTATTGAGCATGAATTTTATGTCCTCTACTTATGCCCTTATTTTTCTAAATAAAGTATATTATGTGGAACCTTCTGTTTTTTATGCATATAAATTATAATATGTTCGTTATATGATATGATTTAAATGATTAAGAGTTCAAACTGACATAAAAAGAATAAGAGTCTCAAGATAAATAAATTTATAAAAAAAAATAATATAATGTAATACAAAGTGAATAAGCAATATATATATATATATATATATATATATATATATATATATATATATATATAGGCTTATTATATATGAAAATTTTAAAAATATAAAAATAGATTCAAAATATAAAAATTATAAATATAAAAGTATTATATATATATTTTTAAAACTAATTACTTTTTAATACATATAGTAAATTATCCGGGACTCAAATCCCTTCTTGCTTAATTCATGTCCGCCATTAAATATGGAATGCTCTAAAACTAATTGAGCTAGGCAAACAAAAAGCATTATGCATTTATTAAAATGCCCTTTTGCTATGGACAAGCTTTTTATTAATAAACTCCTTAACCTGCTTTTTTATAAGAGGCTGAGTATTGTCAATAATGGTACTTGCGCTGGGGCGACTTAGGGTTCAACACATGAGCTAAGGAGTACTTCCACATCCCTCACACTTGGCTGAAAAAAATTGGGACTGTTTTTACTTTTCTCCCCAATTTATTTGTCCGATCAATTATTTTTTTTATTAATTCTCGATAATTTAAAAATGAGTTTAAGATTGTTGTTCTGACATTAATTTTAAACGTCAATATTGCCAAACTATACCCCGCTACATTCAGTGACATTTCTGCCGGACAAGGGCGCTACATCCCGCGTGACATCCGATCCAAATATTTATAGAATCCTTCAAACCATATCCAAGTTCATCTCAAGTGGTCTTAGGTAACAGTAATGCTTTACCCATCTCCTCCACTTTCACACTTAATTTTCTCACACTTCCATGTCTTTTATACCATAATCATATCTTAATTGTTCCACAACTTATTGCGAATCTTCTTTCTATTGCTATGTTTGTCAAGGATAATTATTGTCTTATTAAATTTAACCCGTTGGGTTATGTTGTGAAGGAGTTTTAAACCAAAATACCTCTAATCTTCTTTCTATTGCTATGTTTGTCAAGGATAATTATTGTATTATTAAATTTACCCGTTGGGTTATGTGTGAAAGGAGTTTTTAACCAAAATACCTCTTCTCAAAGGACCCATATGCAGTAATCTCTTTTCAATGAAAATTCCCATCACCTTTCATAATCACTTCGTATTTAATGAATTTTTATTTATTTTTGAGCTAAATTTCAGAAAAGCTCCACTTTACCATTCCTACCAAATTTCATTCATTTTGGTTATGAATCGGATAACAAGCTGTCGCTTTTGATAAACATTTTTTTCTTTTAAAGATACGCATTTTGTCGGATTGCGAGGTGAATTTATTGATGGGCATTTTTATATCTTCAAAGAGAGCATTGTTGGAATTTCTAGTAGTTGGTAAGACTCTTTAAAAAATAAATCTATATGCCATATAATTAGGCCATCAGGCCTTCCGAAATTACTTAAAAGATACGGACGGCCACCATTCCAAGTGGAAAATTTTGGACAAGAAATAGGAGGGATCTGAAGATGACAAGTTCTATTCACCTTCTCCAAAAAGAAATATAGATATTGAATAACTTATAATAAATGCATAAGTTTCTTAGTAATTTATTTATATTTGATTTTCCAAATAACTTTTCACTGAAGAACTAACTAAACGTAAACAAAATCATTTTTCTCAGATTATATTTGGTTTCCTTAAACTAGCAGGAAAAGAAAATAAAAACACTATAAAAATTCATTTTTTAAAGTTTGAATGACATGAAAAAAAGGAAAGAAAATATAAAATATATATATATATTGTAAACGGAATCTATGGGCCTAATTTTCATTGCTAAGTCACTGTTCTAAATCTAGATCATTTAATTGAGGTGGGGAAGTACTAATGTAAGGTGTTTTTTATTTTTAATTTAAAAAAAATTAATTTATAAATGGCTGAAATTTTCGGAAACTCATTGCAAAAAACCTTGAAACTACTTGATTGGAAAAGTAAATGGCGCTTGATCAAAAGACTTTCTACAAATTTAAGCTTTTTTTTTTTTATCACTCTTAAATTTTAATCATAAATTTACCATCGCGTGCTGAGACACTCTCTTCCTGCTCCCAATGTATTGTAAGTGATACAGAACGTTCTTTCATCCTAAAATTACATTATTTAAAACCATTCGATCATTGTAATTATTTTAAAGAAAACGGACAAATAATAGAAATAAATAAAATATAAAAATAGATTTAAATCTTATATATTATATTTTATTTGCTCATTCAAATTTGTTTTATTCGTTTTCATTTATTAATATAAAAATTAAAAATGTTAAAGAATATAGACTTCATATTGTAAAGCTTGAAATTCCCAAAAGGGTTATATAAATATGATAAGATTAGTCCAAAAGTTGTTTATACCTACAATAAAAATTATAATAAACTTAGGATTGTTGCCAAGAACTCACATCATTTTTTCCTCCCGAACTTAACTCTTTTATCGTTTTTGTTTTTTACTAATAGTTTTTCTAGAGGGAAAAGACAATATTATTTAACATAACGTGTCAGAATTCGTAGAACTGGGATTCTTGGGAATGTTTGCAAGGCTGTGCTCAAAAAGTAGTAGAACAAATAAAAAGGAATTTTTATGGCAACATCAAGGAGGGAGGGGGAGGGGTTTTAGACATCTATAAAAACAAAAACCTTCAAATATAATAAGTTTAAAATATTCATAAATTCCATCAAAGGGTTTGGTGTCACTTAAAAAGGCCTGAAGTCATTTAAAAAGATACCTTCATAATTTTGAAAATTTTTAATTTACATTAAAAGTGTCTTTTGAATAGACATTTTCATAATTTTGGAAATTTTTAATTTACACTTTAAATTATGTTTGTTAGACACTTTTTAAGCACTACTATCAAAATGCCTTTTCGAAGTTAAGGCCACTTCTATATTTTAAAATTTTTATTTATAATCGAAAAGCCGCCTTTTCAAAGGCACACTTTCATAATTTTGAAGATTTTGAAGCTTTAATATAACGTTGTTTGATGATGTGGAGAAAACTATATTATATGTAGAATTATTTTTCAAACTATATTTTTATAAAATTTATTTTAAATTTTTTTATTATTTTTGGGAAAGTTCCGAGGGGGAGGGGGAATGGGTCCCAATCCCAATCTCAATCCTTGACTACCGCCGGACCGGGAATTTCACCATATTTATCACAATCGGAAGAAAAACGGTTCCTTTTTATTTTTCAAAAATTAAAGTGACATTTATTTCTTTGAAAAAAAAAATGCTTTTTTAAAGAAAACAATTTTATTGATTCAAAGTATCAATAGATAAATAGTAACACACATATTCAAATCATTAAAAAACAAGGAGAATGAAATTACATTTAGATTAATAATATAATAAATCGGTTCAAAACCTACATATTTGATCATATTATAGTGACTAGAATGACTTTAGTTCTGTAAAATATTGATAATCATAGTCTGATTTGTTATTTGATTTAATATGTTTTACTCATATAAATCGTCTACATATAAACAAAACTCCACAATAAGATGACGAAAAACAAAACAAAACTTAGTTTTATGTGAAACAACCACTTTATTAAGAAATAGATCGATAGAAAGGAGTGTAAAATGACCAAAAATCACTCATCATTGTTTAAGGAAGATAAGTGGCTAGAACAAAAAGTTGAGAGAAAATAAGACTATGATTTTGCGTTTTTTTTTTTGTAAATTAGATTCTTTTGGCACAACTAATTTTCAAAATTATATATGTATATGAATTAGACAAATTGTATTCTCAAAAACTTTATTTACCAAATACCCCTCAAAAATGCTTTTAACTAATCTATTATAGTTTATTATATTTTTTTTTATCATTAATCAAATATAGGATATAAAAAAATATCCCTTTCCTTTTATTCTATTTTGTACTATATTCTGTCAATTAAACATGGTTGTGTGAGCCCATCATGTCTAATTCGTATGATAGAATGCTCGGTATTTCATAAAGGCATGACATAGGGAGGAGAGGGGTCTTGGGTTCGAGTCCTAATGAGACAGATTAATATATTGTAAGTGTTTAGCTGTAAAAAAAAATGGTTGTGTGTTTCATATGTTAGAAAAATAAACTAGATGGGAGATAGAGTTTAGAGATGAAAAACATCATCAAAAGCTTTTTCATATCAAATCATTAAAAGAATAAGTAAAGCGGAAGCATACTTGAATCCATAATGAATATGATGACAAAAGAGATTAATTTTGATCTTCAAACCTTGTAACTAGAACTAAAGTGATCAGTTATGATCTTCCAAGTCCCGTATGCACAAGTCTTCCTATTCCTTAAAAGTATCTTCTCTTCTAATGGGATGATAGAAAGAAAACTTGTATATATGACTTAGGGACAACAACCTATTTATAGGAGTCATGCCTTGATATAAAGAGTCATGATACATCCCCATTAAGAGGATTCATGATATATTAACAGATTCATAATACATCCTCATTAGGAAAATTCATGATACATTACCAAATTCATGATACATCCACATTAGAAAGATTCATGATATATAACTAGATTTATAATACATACTCATTAGGAGATTTATGATACATCCCTTTAAGAAAATTCATGATATATTATTCATCACAAAGAGTCAGGTTATTTCATTTCTTATTTCTAATTTAGCCTCTTATAAAATTTTAAATAAGACATTTGGTTTCTACACATTACAAAGTCATACTAAATGTAATGTTTTTAACTACATCAACTCAATCTAAATCACTTTATTGGAGTTAATTCATTAGATAACCAATAATGAATATTTATTGATATACGTAGACCCACATTTTAGAAAATTTTCCAACATCCTATAAAATGATGATAAAACTCCTCACACTTCCTTAAAAGTCTAAAATTTTTTAATACTTTTTGGGTTCCAAAACCCTATTTTTTTACGCTTCGTTTGGAACTTAAAAAGTATTAAGGAAAATGGTTTTCTCATATTTGTTTTCACTATGAAAAATATAAAAGAAAATCATTTTCTTGATTTCTTTCTATCATTTTCTTTTTCAATAAAGCAATTATTCTACACATATCTAGGTTTTTAATTTGTTTTTTCTTGATTTCATTGTCTTATCGCTAACTTGTTGCGTGTGTGGTTATGTCGTCTTGGTACAATGATTGATTTTTCATCGTCTTATTGTGACGTTCATTAGTAGGTGGGCGATTCAGACTCCAAAGCATATTCAATCGGATATAAACATCAAATCAAATCATAGTCGTCAATATGCTACAAAACTGGAGTCATAAGTATATATTTTAGTCAATATATGATTATCAAATGTATAGGCTTTGAGCACATTCATTATGCTATTAACCTGAATGATATGTCATCTTCTAAGGTTTTTAGCGAATTTGATTTTGTATTTCTATCGAATGTATTGTTACTTTGAATCAATAAAATTCTCTTTAAAAAAAATGAGTGATTTAATTAAATGACATTTTGAAAAATCAATTTTGGATTTGATCATTCTTCAATTTTTTGCTAGATTTTGATATGCATAAACATTTTTTTTCTTGTAAAAATAACTCATTCTTGTAAAAGATAATGTAAATATATAAAATGGATAATGATATTTTTGTCCAAAATAAGAAAAAAAATTTAAGGAAAATGATTTTCTGATCATATTTGTTTCATCGTGAAAAATATAAAAATAAAATAAAATGTAATCAAAATTTTACATATTTTTAAATTTTAGTCCCTTATAGTTAGACATAAAACAAACATAAAAATAAGTTTGTATAAACATATAAAATTAATT
Source organism: Tetrastigma voinierianum (assembly GCA_016808115.1). NCBI lineage: Eukaryota > Viridiplantae > Streptophyta > Magnoliopsida > Vitales > Vitaceae > Tetrastigma > Tetrastigma voinierianum. The sequence goes on from JAEQBH010004451.1 coordinate 876,826, forward strand.
TATTAAATTTAAATCTATTTTTTTATTTTTCTCTAAATTTTCTTTCCTTTTACTTTTTCTTTTCATTTTCCTCTATATATATTTCTTTCTTTATTACTTTTTGGGTTTCAAACATGGCTTCTACAAACACTTCAAGAGAAATTAGAATTAGAAGAACTTGTGAAAGAAATATGGGTAGTAGAAAGAGGTAGACAGGAGAGGTGTTGCCCCACAAAGTTAGTAAGATGAAGTACTGCTTAAAGACACACCCTTTCCCCTTCAATAAATATGGAACAATAGAAAGAAAATATGAGAGTTACGGCCTACGGGAACCAGTTGTGATAAGGGCATGTTTGCATTGTCAGTTAACGGTTCTTCTTTCTTCATTCTTCAGTAACAACTAAGACCCAGTACAGTGTCCTCTCATTTTTTTTCTCCAATCTCAAGCAACCACATACGTGCATTTGTCCTTTTTTTTTCCTTCTCTCCTCCCTTTCACGTTATCAACCATATGCATACTCTAAAATAAATAACTTTGGCTTGCCAATTGCCATGTCATGCCACTTGTCTACCACGCAACTTAGTCCGTAGTCTACTTATTCTGGATAATAAAAGGAAATAGAATAGTGAAGATGACTAGATCAAGGGAATACCTAAATTTAAACGCATAAAGACTTTTAGTTCATGATTCTATAAAATTTTAGGATACTTTGCTTAGTTTTCTTTTCCCTTTTATAACTTCTCACATAATACTTAAAAAAGCAATGTCAATGGAAACTATTTTTTCTTAATCTTGCATGTGTATATCCCTATGAGCTCGGTTATGGATTTAATGGTATTAATTGTGGTAATAAAGCCAATGAGACATGGGTTAAGAGGTTGGGTTGAGAATAGATATCGGATTAAGTTCGAGTTTTCATGAGAACATAATATTACAACGATGTAATGTAAAGTTAATAGTATTGTTACCAAACTGATATTTCATGTTTCTTCAATAGGAATCTTAAATTGAGATCTAGGAAGTGTACTTGAATCCATAGGAGATTAATTCTTTGAATTAGAATAGATTTGATCTTCCATATTACAACATAGTCTAGAGAGATTTCCACAAATTTTCACTGTTTCTTTTTGAATGAATGAGTGATTATAGTAAAATTAATTACATGCGGAGAATTTGGGGACCACACCCCTTTTATGCTATGGAAATGACGCTTCAAAAAGCGTTCTTTCTCTATTAAAGTTTTATATTTTGGTCTGTCAACAGTAGAGAAAAATAAAAAATAAAAAATCTTTACATACAAATAAGGACCACATTTTAACCTTCATACATAAACAATTGTCGCACAAATAAATTGTACTAGATCATTTAAAATAAGGCTAATGTTATCATTTTGGTGTATTACATATAAGCCCACAATAGGATTAAATAATCCAACAAATAGGTATCAAAAAATTTCTTATACATAAAATTACCAAAAAGGTGAGATGATTTTGTGAAGAAGATAAAATTAATTATAAGAATGCATATAAAATATATTTTTGTGCACTAACATTAACGTCCAAATAGCAAAAAGGGAAGTGCAGCACCACGTAAAAGGATAATTTAGTAAAGGGCGGCGGATGGGATCGAAAAGCAGCTACCCTCACCCTCTTCCTCCCTCTCGCAGAATTGAAGTTCATTTCAGCCCGCTATCTTTGCTTTGCTTTTTAAGTTTTCATCGCTTGTATCACTCTTCCGGTTTCAACTTTCAACTTCCTCTCTATAAGTACGCGTTCAAACCGCTTCATCTTCTTCAACTCCTAACTCTCTATCCAGAGTACTCTCATCCTCAACCACATCCGATTCAATAATTTTTCTCGTCTACTTGTTCCTTATCTACCAACATTAATGGCACAATACGTGAGTTCCAGTTCACTACTTCTAGCCGCCCTTCTGTTATTGGTGCAGCAACCGTACTGGGCCACGGCAGTTACGTACAATGTGGTGAATTTTGGTGCAAAAGGAGAAGGCCGTACTGACTCCACCAAGGCTTTTCTCGATGCATGGGCGGCTGCTTGTGGCTCCGCATCCCCTGCTACAATTTACGTGCCACCTGGGAGGTACTTGCTCCGCAATGCGGTGTTCCGTGGCTGCAACAACCATGCTATTACCTTCAGAATTGATGCCACCTGGTTGCTCCCTCGGACTATCGCGTCATCGGCCACGCAGCTAACTGGCTAGCCTTCCAAGATGTCACCGGCGTTTCCATCATCGGCGGCATCCTTGACGGCCAAGGAACGGGTTTGTGGGCCTGTAAGAGGTCCGGCAAGAATTGCCCCAGCGGCGCCTCGGTACGTTGAATCTACCTATACTACACCTTCGTCTCGGGGTAATCTCGTCATTTCACAGTGATGAAATCCCTGTTTGGTTGCTGTGAAATTTTGGAAACTCCAACAGTTTCTACCTCCATTAAGTTCCCTTTGATTCTCCCTCCATATTCTCACTAACCAGATTGAACATGATTACTGGCTCTTCATCAAACAATCCAATTTTCACCCCTTTGGTTAATTATCATTTTTTTTAACGAGCCATGTACCAAGAATTAACAGCAGCAAGCAATCGTACGTGTCAAAAGTGAGGCCCACTACGGTGGACCCCACAGCCGAATCACAGTTACATGTAGCTTGCCTGGACCTTGTTGCACGTAAATGTCATGCTTAGTTTGGAAATCCTTCGTTATTTAATACGGTGGCTTGCGATTTACAGCATCAATCTGTGGGAGATTTACTTGTGTTTATGTGCAGACACTGGGACTTACCAAGTCAAAGAACATCCTCGTCCGTGGATTGACATCACTGAACAGCCAAATGTTCCACATTGTCATCAACGGCTGTGACAACGTGAAACTTCAGGGAGTGCGAGTCTCCGCCTCCGGGCAAAGCCCCAACACCGACGGCATTCATGTGCAGTTATCGTCGGGAGTGACGATCATGGACACACAGATCAAGACCGGCGACGACTGCGTCTCCGTCGGCCCAGGCGCCTCTAACCTCTGGATTGAGAATGTTGCATGTGGACCAGGCCATGGCATCAGGTAAATAACTCATTTAACTAATTCACTCGAATTATTACTTTATTTTCTTTTTCTCTAGACTGAAAGTAGTGCATTGGTGCAGCATTGGGAGTCTAGCGAAGGACCTAGAAGAAGAGGGTGTCCAAAATGTGACAGTTAAAACGGTTACTTTTATTTCGGTACACAAAATGGGGTGAGGGATCAAGCTCATGGGCCAGGCCTAGCAATGGGTTCGAGAAGAATGTCGTTTTCCAGCACATCAGGATGGTCAATGTCCAAAACCCCATCGCCATTGACCAAAATTACTGCCCCCGCAATGAAAATTGTCCTGGACAGGTAGGAATAGGATATCCACTCAGAAATTGGTTAATACTTAATACCCATGGATGAAATTGGGCCTAGACCCACTGAATAATTTCCTCCCCTCTCTAATTCCGGAATCTGGATTGAATTTGTGCAGATTTCGGGAGTAAAAATAAGCGATGTAAGATACGAAGATATACATGGGACATCGGCCAGTGAGGTTGCAGTGAAGTTTGATTGTAGCTCCACCAATCCATGCAGTGGGATAAAAATGCAAGACGTGAAGCTGAGTTATAGAAACAAAGCCCCTCAATCCTTGTGCGCCAACGCAGGTGGTATGGCTTCTGGATTTGTGATACCTGCCAGCTGTTTGTAATAAGACCAAAATGAAAACAAAAAGACAAATTCCAGAATATGGGGTTCGTTAGGGTGGTGCCCAAAGGCGTAGCACAAGAAATAATAGGAGTAAGTTATAGTAAATGTGAAATGGGTGGGTGACAGAAATGATGCTTGAGTCTGTGGCTGTGATGAGCTCATTGAGCTTCATGCCTGGCCTTGCACCACTCATCCAACAAATTAGTGTAACAAAATGTGATTTTATGAATAGATTTTACATATTATTCGTAGAATAGATTATACGTTCCGAATTGCACAACTTTAACGCGATACAATAACTAAGAAACCTGCTATAGAGATACCACACTAGGCCAAGGGTTCGCTATAAAAGTTTATTTCATGCGTATAACTAGAAGTTTTTTATAGCCGATAGATAATTGATTTTATTTCGAGATCTCGCAGACAAAATTCTTTGCCTGGGTTAAAAACATGTGATCTCAGAGCAAATCACAATCTAATGACATAAAACTCGTTCTTATATAAGAACGAACTATTTATAATTGAACCCAATAAATAATCATTTCCATTGACATTGTTTTTTTAAATATGCTAGTAATACAAGGGAAAAGAATAAAGAAACCTATCATAAAATTTCATTGAATCATTAACTAAAATTCTTTATGCGTTTAATTTTAGCTTGATTCTCGAAATTTTAATTATTCTGTTTCCTTTAAAAATATCATAACGTAAAACAAGTGTTGATAATTTTCTTTTTTTTTTTTTAATTAATGTAGTTGTAATTCAGAATAAGGATATACGATGTATTAAATTGCGTGGAAGACAAGCCGCATCACATAGCAAATACGAACTGAGTTATTTTAGAATGTATACAATTAATGGCCGTTGATAACGTGAAAGTGAGGAGAGAGAGAATGAAACGGGAAATGTGGAAAAAAAAGGACAAATGCACGTACGTGATTGCTTGAGATAGGAGAAAAATGGGAGGGATCTACATTACTGCATGTTAATTGTTATTGAAGAAACAGGAAGAAAGAAGAAAGCACAACCGCTAACTCACAATGCAAACATGCCCTTAGGGCCTTATCACACCTGCAGGTTGGCTTGGTTTCCGTAACTCTCTCGACTCTCATATATATTTTCTAAATCATACCAAGATAAGTGGGTATAGAGAGAGCTCTTCATGTCTAGCTCATTTAACGTTCAATGTTTTAAAAAAAGTAGGATATAAAAAAGGAAATCTTAATGGAATGGTTTACTATATCCTAACTAAAGTGTTTTGATGTAAAAATAAAAATAAATGATATGATCTCAGCCACGCCCTCAGCCACGAAATATAGCCGATATTTAGATTCCCCAGTGCCTCTCCCATCTATCCGGGACGGTTTTTCGATCGAGCTTCTTTCCGATAATCAGTATCTATCATCAGCCTCATCAAAGCCTAACGACAACTTAGCACTTATCCCTGAAGCAGATTTTACCATATCCCTAAAAAGATTCAAGCGAAACTATCTAAAGTTTCGAAACCGTCTCCGCGAGCAACCGACTTCTCAAGAAGTGGGCATGCATGATCCCACATCTGCTTCTTATAAAGTTGTAGAGTGGTACTTAAACTTGAGAAGTTTTCATATCCATCAAGTCGATATTTTGGGTTGGACTCTCCTATTAAGTTTGAGTAATTATTAGGCTCTCCAATAGAAAGATGAAAAATTTACATATCAATGTAAGTAGAATATTGTACAGGTTTTTTTAATGAGAATATTGTAAAGTTATTTCCGTTATTTTAACAAATAACAGTCAATATACCTACCTAGGGAGGGCAGGGAAAGGGTCCATGGTTCAAGACCAGCAAAAATTTTATAAATTATGTTTTGCAAGTTACAACATCAGCTTAGGAAATTAAATTATGTTTTTTTTTTAAGAAATAGGAAAAAAAATCTCATCAGCTTAGAATATTCTCACCAGGAAAGGATATTTTTCTATAATATGATAATTCTCTGCTCATTTTACACGCGTTGCCGTACACTTAAAAGACCAAACTAGAAAACCAATAAATGCGAACATTTACCTAACCCACTATTTAAATCTCATTAAGCCAAATATTTGTTAAATTATTTTGTAAAATTAAGGGTATTTATTGAGTAAAAAATAATTGATCAATAATTAAAAGACCCAATAAATATATTATAAAATAACAAATTTATTAAATAAAGAAACATATCAATTCGTAGTGTGTTGAAAATATATCTAGCATTGATCTAAAATTATTGACCATCATTTATCTTCAAAATCTACAAGAGACGAGATTAGAGAAAAAATAGGATTGAAGATGGTTCATTCCTTCTCCTCAAAACGTGTTTTACCAAATCCTTATAAAATTCTAGAGTCTATTTACTTATATATATATATATATATATAAAGTACAATGGAACAATTGAGGTTTGGTCAAATGAGCTTATCAAAGCAAATGAGAAGATAGAATCATGGGTTCATTACTAGTTAATATTAAAACATCTCATAAATGTCTCATAATTACACAATTAAAATTGTAATATGATTATGCTTAGTCAATATGACAATTTCACTGTCCATATGGATCTTAACAAAATTGATGCGCAAGACGAGAGACTTACAATTGCAGTATCAATTCCAAGAATATCCAACATGTTCAAACTCACGAAAGTCAAGTTCATAAAGCATTCAATATTTATTAATTTTACCCAAGTGCAAGATAAGTATTCAATTTTTTATATAATATGATGCTATAAATAATCACAAATAGTACAAACATAAATTGATAAAACAATATATGAAAAAGGAAACAATAAAAAATATTACAAAATTAGGTGAAAAAACATTTTTTTTCCAAAACCAAAATTGGTTAAATATACCAAAATTGCAAAAGACTCCGATATTGAAAAATATTATGAAATTACAAATTGTGAAAATAGAATGTCTTTATCGGAAAAAAAGAAAAAAAGAAGAAGGTGAAATGCTAGTTTTCCATAAACTTTTAAGGGGGAATTATGTTTAAGGGGTAGATGGACCCCCTTAATTCATAAAAAATCCACTAAACCATTTAAATTGAGCCCAAGGAAATATTTTTTTATGGGACAAATATATCTTCCGATCTACACAAACCCCACTCCCCTCTTCTTCCGGCCACAAACCCCTCCCGGCCCCTAGCCATAATGTCTTCGGTTCTTTTTATTTTATTTTATTTTTGCTCTTTCATAAAATCACCCTCAATTTTTCATTTTTAAATATATTAAATTTTATGATTTTCAATATTAGTCATTAGTTTTTTTTTCTTTATTAGATTATTATTAAATATATTAACTTTTAATATATATAATGAATCTACAAATAAATACTAATAATTTAAATGATATTTATTTTAATTTTATAATTTCCATATTATAATATTATTTTTTATACATTTATATTATAAATTTTTACAACCCTAACATTTTAAAAAATAAAATAAAAATGCTATCCGTTAGTTAAATTATTTATTCAAATAAAAATAAAAATAAAATAAGAATATTAACTATTTAACAAAAATTTAGTAACAATTCGTTTTAGTATTCAATTTTAAAAGTAATATTTGAAACTGAATTAAATTAAAAGAAATTTTAATTAAATAAAAATGAAGATAATTAATATTACTTTTTATTTTTATTGATAAATTGTTTCAAAACCCCATGTGGATAATAGATTCTATAAACATTTTTTTTAAACTAGGTTACAAAAAATAAAAACTAAAAAATAAAATCACAATATTAAAATTGTAAATATTATAAATAAAAAGTTATAATGGGTAGGAAATAACATTAAATCATGCAATATTTATTACCATTTGATTTTATTTTATTTTTGTCATATTATGCGGTGTCCTGAGTGGGTCGTGTACACACAAAAGACGCTTTTAAGCTATACCACTCAAACTAATTTTCATACAAGTTGAGAAGGAGTACAAGAGCGGTAAAGTTTTACCATAAAACACATATGCATTCCTAGGGGTTCGAACTCAAGAAAGTGGTTAAGCTTGTAGAGATCCTAATTATTTCACTTCCATGTTTTGTTGTAATAACCATTTGATTTTTTAAAAATTAAATGATATCCTTGAAGAAGAGTGAGCTTGTACATCCCTTATATATTTAATTTATACACTTTGTACATTTGTATAAATACCTTGTATATTATAACAAATCTAATAGCCCTTGGAACTAAATGTGAGTATAGACATGTTTTTATTATTATTGTTCACAAAAAAAAAGGACCAAAATTTATTTTTTTATAAATTAGTATTGAAATAGTTTATAAAATAAATATGTATGGGTTAAAAAATGCATAAGAGTACTTGGATTTTATGGACATATCATTAGTCATGTGATATTTTGACAAAAAATATCCAGAAACGAAAATTAACAAAATACTTTGAAATCTATGGAAATACTTTGTTGAACTATAAAAGACATAAATAAGCAAACATATTAATTTGTTGAAGACGATATTCATTATAATTTATAAAAATTACATTACAATAGTAATTTAAAATCAAAATGAAGACCGATGTGGTTCTATTATATTATTTGATGAAGGGATCTCATCTTGATGAAGACAATATTCATACAAAGATCTTCAAAATATTAAGATAAATCACAAAGAAAAAATAATTTGAGAGTCAAATGGAGCTTGGATGTGTATGGATGAGTTTGTAAAGAAATTGTATGATTTTAGGGGTATTTATAGATTTTTTTTTAGTCAAAATAGTCATTGGATTGTCAAAAAAATCATTATGATTCAATACTAACAGTTGGATTTGATTTTGGTTCACATCTGACCGTTGGATCATCATATATCCGTTGGAGATCAATCTAAACCGTTAGATCAAGATTCAAATTTAAAATCAACCGTTGAATCATCATATATCCGTTGGAAATCAATCAAACCGTTATATTAAGTTTCAAATTTAAAATCAACCGTTGGACTGTATCATATAGCCTTTGGATGCTTTTAAAAAAACGGATGAAATCTAGACATTTGGATCAAAGCATGAATGAATCTAGGCCATCAAATTTCGTTAAGAAGTCAAAGGTAGGTGTCACGCCCCTACCCCTGCCCAAGCGAAGAGAGGGGGCACGCCATGTGACCGGCACCCTTTACTTGACTTTTCGACACGGTACCATTTCGATAAACAAATCCATATATCATAATATAACTTGTAAAACTACCACTGTAGTGGTGTTTAACTGTCCTGTACATATTCTTGAGTCTCATTTACTTGTACATAAACAAATTCTATTATTACAAGACTTATACATTTACATTACAAATGTATTCAAAGACTCTACATCAAAGGACTTCTATCATTGCTGGCTGGCCCCGGTTGATGCGAATACCACCTGATGTCCTCTTTAGTACCTACACGGATGAACACTCGTGCTAAGCTTATAACTTAGTGGGAAACAAATAATAGTTATGACTACTAGGAGTGATCCACAATTACCGGATACATATAATATAATTCTTATAACGGAATTTCATATCTCTCGTAGTAGTTCAGAACATAGATCTTGTACAAAAGGTACCCGTAGGTACACTATAGAACTGAACTGATTTCTTATTTTTTTTCTTGTTCATTTTTCAGATTCTTATCGTATAAATGTTTGCATATGTCATATTATTCGAATAGACAACATATAAGTATACGCCGCATGTATCGCAGAATAAATGGAATACCCAGAGGACACATCACAATAAGTACTGGCTGGGTACAGACAAGATCAACAAAAGACACGTTCAGCTTCGCACGCATCGTGCTACAGAAGACTAGCAGAGTGCCGGGGCTAATCGATAAGAGACGTGCTTGCCCATGTAATGGCGTCGTGAGCACCAGCGTGAGTGCCGGGCATCAAAAGAGGTGCCTATTCATTCACTATTCGGTCTTAAGCAGGCATACGATTATGTGTTTCAGAACTCGTTATATCATTCTTAATTCCATTAACAAATGAGAGCAAGAAATAATGTTTGCCCAACGACTAGATTGCTTCGCCTCGGCGACGAGGTACAAAACATTTTCATATAAGTTTTATACTTGTACGAACCCTTTCATTCACTTATTAAGATCCTTATTAATCCAATGAGTGATTGCTAGAATTAACGGAAAAGAGGAACCAAAACAAGACTTCAATCCCAAGAACTAGGGGCTATGAAATCGACCTAACTGGGGCCAGACAAACACTGCTCAACTATCCTAAAACAATTTCAAAACATTGTTCAGTAACCTACCGACCAACCGGCCGATCATTACTAAACCGCCTGATCGCTTCGTCCTAATCTGGCCGACTGCTTCCGGGCCAGGAGCAATAGCCGGCGCCATCGTGATCCAATCGGATGACCATACGATCAACCCACACCGATATTTCTCGTGGTACAAGAATTTATAGCTATCAGATGAGACCTAAGACCTATGTACTAATTCCGCCGACCAACCGATTGACTGGCTTTTCATTGTTCAAGGTCGATGCTACCGTGATCCAACCGATGACTCGTCAACCTGCCTATCCGTAAAACCTAGAAAATGCATTATTTCGTTTGAGAAAAACACCAAACAATTTTCAACCAACAACCAACTTAAAACAAGCTTCAAACTGACTTAAGCCAACCAAAATACACATGTATTGGAGAGTTAGGATTGTCCTAACCCAATCATAGACAAACATTTCGAATCAATTCCATACATGGAATCCAAACAATTCCTTACCCTTCCATACATGTAATCCATACACAAACCTATAAAAGTTTCCATACATGAATTCCATACATCACATATAGTTTGCAAACCTGGATTTCTTCTTCTCTTATCTTCTTCTTCTCTTCTTCCTTTTTCCTTCTTCTTTTTCTCCACTGTAAACCCTAGCAAAAAATGAGAGAACAATCTCCCCTTCTCTCTAAGACCATGTTTGGTCTTATTCAAATTTGAGTCAAAGGCCCATTTTTGTTATTTGGTCCCTCATTTTCATTTTATTTGCAAACCAACTTATTAAATTTCTAACTTAGCATATAATCTTATTATCATATGACTTTTAGGTTTTGGATTGATAAATTTCTAATTTACTCCTTGACTCTTTGATTAATCTCGGGTTTTTATCATTTTTCTCACTTAGCGTTTAAATTCAGGAAAAATACAATTTTTTTTATTATATTACATTCTAAACATGTAATAAAACTGTCATAGTATAATTTTGGGGTGTTACAGTAGACACGGTCAATATTTTGAAAATATCGTCGATATATCTCTGATATTTTCGATATTTTATCAATATATCTATGATATTTATCGATATTTTATCGATATTTTTTCAGAAATTCCATCACATGCGCGTGAGATATACTCTTGATATTTTATCAAAATATCAGTGATTTTATCGATTTTTGGTTCATTTTTTAGCCAATCGACTTTTGATTGGTAAAATCGTATCGATACCGGCTGATATCCGATATTTTAATAATATATCAATCGATAAATCCAATTTTTTGTTCCTTGGTCATGAGTGGGTGTGGGTGGAAAAAGGGGCTGCGTAGGTTGCTGGGGCTGGCATGGGCATGTGATGGGGTAAGAGGATAGTGTTGGTATTTTGAGCTTTTAATGTCCTTAATCTTAATTTTACATGATGGCATAGGTTTTGAGTTTAATTTGAATACTTTTATGGGTATTCTATTAAATATGAGGTCCATTAGGCCTAAAGCACAATCCTCCCAACTTTTAGAAGGTAAACCATTCCTTAAAGTTATTTTGAGCATAATAATATTTTAAAATTTATTTTACTTTCTATGGCAAGGGTCAACAAAAACAAAAATTAATTAGGTCAATTAATGTTATCAAATGTCAACGCATCTAGATGAAATACGTGTTGATTCTTCTATAGGAATCAAAATAATAGTGGGTCCCTTTTCTTTATACTTTTTAGACTCAAAGATCAAGTATGAATCTCCTCTGTGAGAAGACGTGTACAGCCCATATACTCTAAGTAATAAATAAATCGAACAAAATAAAATAAAAAAATTTCATCATTGAAATCCTGTAGCTTCCATATAGCGGTTGACATGCATGTCAATAAGGAAACTAAAAAATATTCATTCTTGTCTTCGAACCGACAAAAAGGCAATATTCTCTCATCATTAAATTATATGGTAACTTTATCAGGGCTAAGATAGTTAAAAAATTTAATGCACACCAAAGTATTTCATGCCCAGAAATTCATCATTGAAATCATTGATTTTGTTTTTGAATTATAACAAGTTTGATCCAAATATCGGTTGCACACGGAAACAAACCCAAAAAAGGTAAAAAATAAAATAAAATTGATAGCTTGTAAATTAAAGTACTCAATAACAATTGTTAAATTATTTTATTGAATCAAGAATTTTTATTGAGTTTAAAAACAATTTATCAACAAATAATATTAATAAGAAGATAAAGGGACACTAACAACAAATAATACTAATTATAATAACCAAATTTGGGTTGTAACATAACCTCAAAATCAATCAATTTACAGAAATCCTAAGAAAAAAATTCCAGAAAAAGAATTCCAAGATGGAATTGCGGATAGAAAAATCTACATGGGTTCCAGTTTATACCTTGGGTGGAAGGAAAAAGCTTATATGATTGAATTATGCATTGGGGTCCATTTGTTTGCTAGGAAATCATAAGAAAAAGGGATAAAAGGATAGCAGTATGGTATTACAAATTTTCTTCTAGTTTTCTGCAATTTATGGGCAATCAAACAGAATTCAATCATGCACAAAAATGAAATTTAATGAGTCTAGAGAGCAAGTACCAGTCAAAACGAGTGTGATCGAACTGAGAATGTCAGGCTACTAATGAAGGGATTGGCCTTCGGGTTGAAAGGGAGAAAAAGTTAAATATTTTAGTTTTTTTTATTAAAAAAAATTGAAAATTCATAAATAAATCATTAAATTCTAAAAAATAGATGAACGAATATCTGAAAACAAATCTCTTTCACCAAAAAGGTTAAAAATACAATACGAACAGAAAGGCCAATAATACAATACGAAAATAATGTCTTCCTCATCTGTTAGTTTAAAATGTATTTTTAGGTTTTTAATATATTTTTATTTATATGAATTTTATTTATTTAATATAATTTCATATTTATATTTAAATAAAAATAAAAATATTACATATTATATTTCCTTAAAAATATTCTAATTGGAGCAAAATAAAGACAATAACGACAATAATTCGAGCTTTAAAATGAAAATTATTGGTTTGAGTTAAAACTCCAAAAAATGGGCTCCATCGTTTCCAAATATGAAGATATCAATGTGGAATTGAAAATGAAGATTTATGATTGAAGATGCTTTAAAGAAAGTAAGCACTCTTGCCTGATAAGAGGGGAAATTTTTCTAATATATTTGATCTAAGATTATATTTAATAAAATAAAAATATTATATATATATATATATATATATATTATATTCCTAAAAATATTATAATTTAATAAAAACAAGAATGAATAATAAATTTAAGCTTAAAATTAAAATTATTTGGCTTGAAGTTAAAACTCCGTGGGTCGGCCCACCATTTGCAACATAGTTAAGATATCACCGCGAATCGAAACAAGACACAATAAGATGCTTTAAAGATAGTGCTAATTCCCGTTTGATAGTAGGAAATTTTCTGAGCATGTTTGGCAATAAGGATTGGAAGTGACAAATCCATTTGATTTTCAATCATTTGTTTAATAAAAATGAGAATAAACATCAAACTCAAAATTTTGAAACACATGTACTGATTGGGTGGCAGCTTTTTTTTTTTTTTTTTAAGAAATTTTGATTATATTTAATTATTTTATATTTTTCATTGAGAAATCAAAGATGAGAAAATTATTTCTCATAATATATATATATTTTTCTTTCTCTAATACTTTTTGAGTTCCAAACAAAATCTTCATATTTTAGCAAAAGCAATTCCTAAGTTAATTTACATGTGAGTTGATGGGGTTTGAAATAATGGGCGTGCAGGTCCAAGACGCAAGCCCAAATGTCAGGATTAAAAAGCGGGTCCAGTACTAGCGTTAGGTCCTTAATGGTATCCCCCAAATGTAGGCATGAAACGAGGGCCCAACTCGCCCCTTTAAAAGACTGGAAGCCCAAGGAATTCGTATTAGAGGAAAACACCCAATGCCCAAAATTCAGGAAAGTAGGATATCTCCTGATTATCATTCCTCAATTATCCCCTCTAAATCGGTTAGTGATAAGGAAAGAAAATCCCTCGCCCAATGAGGGATTTTCCGTATCATCCTCCAATAAGGAAAGATACTATTATGTGTCATCAGCCAACTAGGAAAGTTATCATGATCATCCATTATAAATATCAGGCCACCCCATCGATGGAAGGTACGCACAAAACTTCATCCCCTAAGCAATTGATATTCTCTTCCACCGGAAAGAACTGACTTAGGTATCGGAGAGGCAACGGACGAGCCCCCGCCGATCCTTTTTGTTTCTTGTTTTTACAGAGGAGCCCGACATCCAGAGACAACGGACCGACCCAACAATTCCATCATGCTCCAGCCCAGTTTCGATTGAAAAAACATCATCAGTTTGGCGCCGTCTATGAGAACGACAATTCCTTTACAAATAAAGCTGACCTCTCAGTGACTGATGGTATCGACTTGGAACACAAGCAGGAGTCACGCCAATCCCCTAAGGATGCAAGACCAGCAAGGCGACGTAGATAGCCGACCTCCCGAAGGCTAGCTGATAAGACCCGACCTGGATACCCCTCCAGGGTTCCCCGGGGTGGTCCCGCCTAGTGGAGTCCCATTGTACCATCCCTAGGGAATGCACAAAGGGGCCCCACCTAAAAGAGAAGTAAACACATGCAATACCATAATACCTCAATTATATAGAAAAATCCACGACCGACCTATCCAAATGTAGGTCATAACCACAACATACATAATAAGGACCCATATGAGTTTAATACTAATATCAGAGCATTCTAAGAGTATTTGCAAAATTCAGTATATTGTAATAAAATAACAGGAACCAACAACACGCATGCATGGACGAGTAGAGTACCACAAATTGCCGCAAAGAGCGGTGTTGAATCCCGCGCGAGGTAGACTCTACGAATCGCCCCGACCTAGGAAGTCAGACTAAACAAACAAACGTGAGATAAATAATCTCGTTGAGTGGCATAATTATACAGGAAAATAATACTTTATTATCAAAATTTTCTCAAGACCTCACGCTCCGCTTTTATAAGCGTTCCCCCATTTAAACCATTTCACAAAACCCATCGACACCCAAGTCTAACAATATGAAATTATGCCCAAAAGTCTAACCGACATTTATTTCAAGAAAACTATTGTCCGAATCTTTCCTGCACATATAAATCAGCATAAAACATGTATACCATCAATGTCGTAAAATAACCATGAAAGTACCAAAACCATAAGTAACGCAAATAGTTACACTTACTCGAAATCAACAATGTACCGTATCATGTAATTGGCTATAAACCGTGGACACCCTAATTCTCACGATAACCAACACTGAAATGTTGTGTAAAACTAATGATGATAAACTGTTGTAAAACCCCACCAATGTCGTGGAAATAATATATGATCGTTGGGTAAACCCAACCTCACGACACCGCGGCAAACCTGTAATATCAAAACCGTTTAACCCTAATTACCACGCGGAAATAATATATGACCGTTGGATGTAACCAACTTTACCACACCGGTAATCTCGATATCAAACCGTTTTTAAACCCACCACGGTCGTGGAAATAATATAGACCGTTGGATGTAACCTTCAACCTCACGACACCGTGGCAATCCCAAGGTACTATAATATAAATATCAACCCAATCTCCGAGACAATTTGGTACACCTTATAACCTCCAATACAATGTCCTTACTCACATGTACTTCCCTTAACATTATCAGACATTATAATCATTTCGCAAAATCTCAACTGAGTGTCGCAGGTTCTAAATTGGTTTAAAAACCCCATCCACATACCCTAAAATATCTAAATACCACAGACTCATCCACGAACCCAGTACGGCTTCCAAACAGTTAAAATGCTGACAAAATTCACATGAAATGATAACTTGTTTTATATGAGACCGATAGTCACATTTGTATGCAA
The DNA here is from genome assembly GCA_016808115.1 of Tetrastigma voinierianum. Classification (NCBI taxonomy): domain Eukaryota; kingdom Viridiplantae; phylum Streptophyta; class Magnoliopsida; order Vitales; family Vitaceae; genus Tetrastigma; species Tetrastigma voinierianum. The sequence goes on from JAEQBH010004451.1 coordinate 892,714, forward strand.
CCAACCATTCGATCAAAACAAAGATATACGTAAAATATTTAATCACACGATATATCAATATAATAACCCAAATCATTTAAAAACACACCACTCAATGCATCACCGACGCCAAATCCGCTCCCAGGATCGCCTCCTACCCGGCGTGAGTGCCTGTAATATAAATAAAACACCATTTAGGCTCCAATAACTGAACCAACAACATCGGGATACCTCGGCGCCTTAGGAATAATTTCTTTATAACTTATGAAACCATCAAAATCGACCCAACAGTCCAATTACACAGCAGCCTTATGTTCGGAGCACTAAATCGGGCTTTTCACTCGGGAGCTACTTTCTCGAAATTGAACTGTCCAATAATTCTTAAAAACATCCAATTTCACTAATCCAACTTCAATTTTGCCAAATTTGACCAATTGGTACTCTATTTCAGTCCAAACTTCTCGGTAATTACTCGAAACAACCTAAAAATGGAAAACTAACCAAACGACGTCCAAAATTCACAAACCACATATCAATGGAAAGCCCAAGATACCAGGAACTCATCAGTACCATTACCTTGGTCTAACAGTCGCTGTGGTGGCCGAAAAACTCGATCCAACTGTCGGCCAACTTTGTTTTCGGCCAGAATCTCAAACCGAGAACCGCAGCGACCACGAACGCCCGGCGGCCCAAAATGGCGGAGGGGAGTTATGCGGCCTGAAGTGGCTGAAAGTCAAGAACAAACCGTGACCACGGCGGGTCGCCACCGCCAGCTCGGCCGACTCTATCCGGCGCGTCCGCGGCGTCAGTCGTGAAATTCGGGGCTCCTCAAGGCGGATCGTCTCGAGGTGGCGCACCCCGTCCTGGGTGAGTGAGCAAAGTGGTGGTGGCTGGTGCTCACGGTCCAATCCCCCCACCTGGCCGCAAATGGTCAAAATGACCTAACTCGTCCACAAGCCTGGAGAACTTAGGTTTTGGAGTTCAAGATGGTGTTAAATAGGTTTTATTTCGCATCCAAAGTTATGTTTATATAGGGCCTAGGGCCTTTCGTTTAAATTTGAAGACAAGCTTTGACATCGTTAAAACATCGCGCTGAAATTACCAGTGGTTATAACTTTTTTATCCGTATTCGATTTGGACGCTCGACCAGCTTTATAGAACTCGATCACTGAGGCCTACGAAATGGTGTCTTAGTAAAACCCAAAACTATTCATACTTGAAAAAGTCAACTTTGGTCCATATAAAGTGTCAATAAACTTAGTCAAATCCTGGGTCAAACGTGTTTAAACTCAGACATCGGGCAACGAGTCATTACACTAACTAGAAACTCTACAGGCCAACACCAATGAGATGGAGGCGCTCCGTCTCACCAACCAACGCTTACGAGAGTTGAGTCCAACTCACCAGATGAAATACATAATGCCTAAGAGGCAATAACAGCCCGAGAAGGCCAAAACACTATTACCCGAGAAGAACAACACCTTGACCCTCCTCGAGAAGCATATGGAGAAGGCGAAACTAGCCAAGCCAGGCAGTATGAACCTTACAAACCCCCTGGAGAGGATTGCAATAAGAGGCATGGTAGGAACAATAGAGGCGATGGACCCATCATTTATCAGCAAGAGACAGAGGAGCGGTCATGGGAGTAGAGGTTTAGGGACATCCAGCAAGAGCCACCACATGGCAGCAAATAAAAGGCCGAACCCGCCTTTGCTGACGCCCGGTAACAAACCCAATCCCCTGCTCATGCATTTCCGGGCGCCGCACTTCCCTTCCCGATAAAGCCTTCGTAATGCCATATCGAAACGTTCGACGGAATGAAAGACACCAGGTCGCCTCAATACATATAAGAACCCATGCAACCGCACGGAGCATTCGAGCGCCCGCCTGTGGAGCCCAGGGAGCTTAGCTCGTAGAGTTTAATGTACCAGAAGGCCTACGCCCAAGAGCCCAACAAATTAGCTTTGCAGCTTATCAGCCAGAAGGCCTCGCCAGGAGCCTGGGATTATTTTGCAGAGCTTAATGTACCTCAGAAGGCCTTAGGCCTGTGGAGCCCAAAAGAAATAGACATGAGCATAATCGTCACAAAGGCTATAGCCACGGAGCTGACAGCTCAGAGCCTAAGCAACTCGGGCCTTTTAGAGCCCGGGACTACCCAAAAGGCGCACAGCCTAGAAGGCCAAGCAGTGACTTTGCGCCATGTGGCTCAGGAGCCCTCGTAGTCTCTGGTCGCACTTCGGGGACATAACACAACCGGCTCAAGGAGGCCAAGTAGCCAAGGAACCATGTAGCTCAAGTTTCAAGGTGCCATGTAGCTCAGGTTCAAGAGAGCCTTGCAGCTCAGCTCGGAGAGCCGTGTGCCGCTCAAGGAGCCATGTGGCTCGGGCTTCATAAGGCAGTAGCTAAGAAGCCTGGCAGAGCTCGCCTGCAGAGCTTAGCTGTGACGCCCCAAATTTCTGGGGGTCTTTTTTTTTTTGTTCACAGGTAACCTTCAACAAGCTATTTAATAGCCTCATTCATTCATATTCACGTGTCACTCAATTATTAAGCAATGACACATAATAAATTCATCCTCATTCAAGATTCTAGTAATTAGGTGCAATTTAGTGCAATGATCAATTTTTCAGATATTATGTGAGCACCAAATGCCATCCTCAGGCATATGGTTAAATTCTAGACTCAGAGATATTTCCATAGAGTCCAAGAACGCGCAAAACGAACTTTGGACGAGGAAGTTATGGTCATCCGAAGTTGGCATTGCCGAGCTCATTCCCTAGACGAGGTCGCCTGGCTAGCGATTGTCACTACTTAAGAGGTCGGCTCAGTTATATTTGAGCACTAAATGCCATCCACAGGTATATGGTCAGATTCTAGACTCAAGGAGCTTTCCATATAGTCTAAGAACACCTGAAACGGACTTCAGACGAGGAAGTTATGGTCATCCGCTGGCGCTTCATATGAGCAAAGAATCGACGGCGTAAGTGCACCGATACAGGCACCTACTGTCTTTCATCTTTTTCGAATACAATATGAGCTCAGATTATATTGATCCATATATATATGGATTCTAGACTCAAAGGGCTTTCCGTAGAGTCTACGAACGCATGAAACGGACTTCGGACGAGAAAGTTATGATTGTCCGAAAGCTGTTAGCTGAGCTCATTCCCCGTCGAGCTCGGCCGAGAGCCCCAATTGGCGAGGCCTGCCCTCACCACAGCCACGCAAGAGCTCAGCACAAGTGGTCAGCTCATGCAGCTCATGCAGGAGAGCTCATGCAGCTCAGCACAAGAGGTCAGCTCGTGCAGCTCATGCAGAAGAGCTCAGCACAAGAGGTCAGCTCGCGGTACCATGCAAAAAAAGCAGCCTCAAAGAAAAGGCTACCATGCAGAGAGCCTGCGCAGCCTCAAGACAAAGGTCGCCTCATGTACCAACACAAAAGGTTAGCCTCATGCAGCTCATGCAAGATCAGCTCTGGACTAAAGGAGGCTGCCCGGCTAGATGAGCTCGTCCACAATTTCATCCTCTTAGACCCTTATGAGCAAAAGGCCATAATCAGCTGTAGAGGTCCGATTCAAGTGGATTCAAAAGTTCCTCACATCAAGCTTATCATTGATGGGGTTACAATTTCTATCAAGGATGCTAGTCCAAATTCTCACTTTTCCTTAACCTAAATTCAATCTCAAAGACTAGACGTCTCATAGGCTCCAAAACAGAACGCTACTCCCACACGTCATCGCGCAAGTGAGCTCCTGGCCAATAACTCATCCCAAGGAGCTTCGGCCTCGCAGAGGTCGCCCATCCTGTGAGAGCTCAGCCAGAAGAGGTCAGCTCATCCCAAGAGCTTAACCAAAAGAGCCCGGCCACACGTACCTCATTCTCTCGCCTGAGCTCGATCACACAAATGCCTCTCTAGGACCCTTCCAAGTAAAATGTCATAACTCGGGCTGTAGCGTCCGATTCAGGATTCAAAGCCCCACATCAAGCTCATCGATTTAGGCTATGTATACCAGAAAATACATAGGCCAAATTCCCTTTGCTGCCCAACGAAAAATCAGTCTGACTAGAAATAACAAAGGTAAGAGAAAATCTCACTAAATTGTATTAAACATGTGAACTGAGTTTAATTACAATTTATCTCACACACTAGATTATAAACCGGATAACAATCCAAAGATATAGCAAAATCTGCCGCCCGCACTTTACAAACCCACAACAAGCCATCTTTGACCTTCTTCTCAACTAAGACCTCAAGAAGTGCCTTCTCTCGTGTACCTCCAAGACCGAAATGTTTTTCCCACTCACGGTGAAGCATGCCAAGAGAAAGTCTCCTACAAGGGCTACTCCCCACCTAAGTGCACATGCACGACATATCCACAAAATCATTCACACACCATAAAATATGCATATCTCTATATGAATGTCTATGTCATGCCCTCAGTTTCCCAAGTCCTCACCGCCCTCACACAGTAATCGGCTATGTATGAAAAACCGTTTCAAAACAAAAGCTTTTTGCTTTAAATCCATCGACCACCTCCGAGTATCAAACCACCTGACCACCTCCGAGAAACCATCGACCATCTCTAAGACCCCTATCGACAACCCTCCGATAGAGTTCATTAGACAAACCTCCGATATAATTCTATTAGACAACCCTTCGACCATCAAGCATCGACAAACCTCCAATATCGAACCACTGACCATTTCGAGAACCCCTTATCGACAACCTTCCGAGAGTTCATCTCGACAAACCTCCGATATAATTTATCGGACAACCCTCCGATAGAGTTCATCGACAAAACCTCGATAATTTATCGACAACCTTCCACCATCGCTTATCGACAACCCTCCGAATACCCATTTTATTCATGCACTCACACCGATTTACGCGATGTACCTCGTGCACATGCAATGATAATGTCATTGCATAATATCTCATGTTACATGCATACTAAAAACTACATGCAACCGTTATATTCATGCTTCATCTCAAGCATCATGTTAATATATCAAGCATGAGTATATCAACATCAATATTCACACAATCTGCATGTTATTCAAACAAGCAATAACACACAACAAGATCATCAATATTAGATTCACGTACCAACAGCAAAATCGGGCCTTAATCGTAGTTCCGGGAAACTACACAAACACGGACCCAAAAACCGGTCCCCACCAACAACAGTTTATGTCAAATCAACGTTTTCAACCAACCCATCACTGTGGCTACACCTCAGCCATGTCATGGCTCCTCAAATGAAGATTAACCAGAGTAGGAGAGAACCCTACCTCGGGCTGAGGTCCGTCTCACTACTCGCAACTCCTCTCGTTCTCAGAAATCGAGAACTGTCGGTTCTCTTTTTCCTTCCTTCTCTTCCCCCTTTTCCCTTTTATTCTCTTCCCTTCCACCGAACAGATTTCCCTTAGGTGGAGAAGACTTCCCTAGGTGTAGAACACCTCATGCTTCCTTTGACACTAAGCATGCCACACATGTCATCATATCCCACTTCTTTATCACTATCTTCATGCATGATTTTAAACTTCTGACACTCGGGTCTCCACTAATGTGCCAAGTGTCCTACCCTCAAGTGCCACATTAAGATGCAATCCTCATGCCACGTGTCACTTTCTCGTCATCCATTTACCTCGGAATATGTGAAATTCGACCGCTTCGAATTCAACGAAATCGACTGCGGTACCTATATTTCGCGAGACTAACTCAACGGTGTGATCCGTGTCGTCATCCGAGATCTAGAGAAATTCCCAGGTTTGCAACCTGTATCTACCGTTTTACTTTATCCGGGGTCTCACATTAACAGCTCAGGAAGGCCTCAACGCCCAAAAGCCTAGTAGATCAGTTTGTAGAGCTTAATTGTACCAGAAGGCCTCTGTGGAGCCCAAAGAGCTCAGTTTGTAGAGCTTACCTGATCGTGAAGGCCTTAGCGCCTGTGAGCCCGGAAGAGCTGGCCACAGAGCTTAACAATTAGAAGGCTCCTCGCCGCACAAGAGCCCAAGAGCTCGGGCTTGCGCAGCTTAACGCCCTAAAGGCCTCGCCAGAGCCCAAGAGAACCGCCTGCGCAGCTTAACACCGGGGAAGGCCCTAACGCCCAGGAGCCCAGCTAGCCTACAGAGCTTAATGTACTCAGAAGGCCTCAACTCACAGAACCCGCGAGCCTGGGTCAGAGGTTATCACCAGAAGGCCACCTCCTGTGAGTCTCAGAGCGTCACTTTATAGAGCATAATCGCTTTCAAAGGGTCTTCGTGAGCCCCTGAGCCCCAATAGCCTGGGCTAAAACATAATCGCCAAGGAGTTGGCACCCATGAAGCCATGTAGCTCAGAGCCCAAGAGCTTCGGGACACAGAGCATAACCAAGCCAAGGAAGGCCAAGTACAAACGGAGCCATGTAGCTCAGGAGCCTAAGCAGCTCAGTTTTCAGAGCTCGGTCGCCCAAAAAGGCAAAATAACCTAGAAGGCTGGCACCCACGGAGCTAAGGTAGCCGTGAGAGCCAAGTAGGCTCGGGACATGTGAGCACAATCAAGCCATTAGAGGCCAAGTAGCCATGAGCCATGTAGCTCAAAGAGCCATGTAGCTCGCCTTCCAAGGTGCTATGAAGCTCAGTTCAAGAGAGCCTGTGGTGTACAAGCTTCTTCCGAGAGCCTCCCAGCTCGCTCAAGGAGCCATGTAGCTCGGGCCGTATGCAGCCAAGGAGCCACAGCCTGGGCTTTCAAAAGAGCCTTGCAGCTTAGTTTTAAGGGAGCGAATAGCTTAGTTCAAAAGAGCATAAACAACTCGGGAAGCAGAATAGCCCAGGAGCCAAGTAGCCCGGGCCCGACATAATGTGCCTGCAGAACTGCTAACTCAATTCTCGCAGCTCCTACGCCCGAAAGGAGGAACAGCCCAGTGAGCTAAGTAGCTCACTTAAGGCGCAATGCACCAGTAGAACCAAGCAACCAAATTGGCAAGACAATAAAAAGAGCGATAAAATTAATCAAGCCCCCCCTGAGTAGCCATGTGGGAGTCACACCTGATCCAAGAAGCAGTACAGCCTTTACCTACGCCCGCTTGTGCCAAAAACAGGTACATCTGTAAGCACAAGGATGGGGTCCTCCTTCCCTTGGGTAAACAGACACGCTGTGCCCAAGACGCAAGCCCTAATGTCAGATTAAAAAAGCGCTTCAGTGATTAGCAAGTAGTCTCTTAATGTATCCCCAAATGTAGGCCCGAAACGAGGGCCCAACTCGTCCCTTTAAAGACTGGAAGCCTAAGGAATTCGTATTAGAGGAAAACACCCAATGCCCACCATTCAGGAAAGTAGGATATCTCTTGATTATCATTCCTCAATTATCCCCTCTAAATCTGCTAGTGATAAGTGAGCGAAAAACCTCACCCATGAGGGATTTTCTCCGTGACAATCCTCCAACAAGGAAAGATACTATTTTGTATCCTCCTCTAACAAGGAAAGATAAGGGACTCTCGGTACCCACCAATTAGAAAGTAGATATTTTAATTACTTCATCAATTATCCCCTTATTAATCTACGACGATAAGGAAAGAAAATCTCTCACCAAATGGGAGGAATATCGTATCATCCTCCAACAAGGAAAGATACTATTCTGTGTCATCATCTAATTAGAAAAGTTATCATGATCATCCATTATAAATACCACAATTTACTCCAAGTGAAAGGTACGTGACAAAACTTCATTCCTGCAACTTGATCTTCTCTTCCATCGAAAAGAACTGACTTAGGCATCGAAGAGGCAACGGGAGAGCCCCCGCCGATCCTTTTTGTTTCTTGTTTTTACAAAGGAGCCCGACATCCGTGAGAGACATGACCTGGCCCGGAAGAATTTAGCACGCTCCAAACTCAGCTTTACTGAAAGCATCATGAGTATATGAGTACTTTTACTAAGATGTGGATAGTACATATGAAAAAATCTTAATTATAAGAGTTATTTAACTTATTAGCGTCAAATATAATCTTTTATTTATCTTAGGCGCTCTTATGCACGTAACAAATATTAATTTGGTCACTTAGAAGTAACAATTAATGGATGGACAAGTATTACCATCTTAAGCATATAATATCAATGTTTTATTTTATTTTCTAGAAATCCTTTTATCATGTGTGTAAAATACGGGAAAATTCTAATTTTCTGAAAAATGGTAAAATGGTAATTTCGGTAAAAATCGGAAATTTTTCTAGATCTCGGACGATGAAACAGACTTCACCATTGAATCGCCCCGTGAAAATCTACCTACCATCAATTTCGTCGACCCGGCATACGAAATTTCACGCTTCGAGGCACCGGTGCTCGTGCCGAAACGGTCAGAAGAGACATGTGATGTGACAAAAGTCACCTACTACATGTACCCATGTGGACACATGTCATGATTAGTGAGATGATGGATGAATGGCTGATTAACATGTGTCAAAATCCAAACTAAGGGACAAAGATGAAATTTTTGAAAGCATTTAAATACACAAAAAGAGGAATAGTTTTCTCTTCATTGAAAGCAAAAACGTGCAGGTGGTTTGATTTTGTGAGAGAAAGTGCATTTCTTCTAGATTTCCGCGCTCGACCGTCTGCCTGTCGGGCTAAAGAAGCAAAGCCTGGTCACGCAGCCGAGGGCTACGCATGGACACTCACCTGGGTGGAGTTCCGACTAACCCAAGAGGTAGGATCTTTCCTACTTGGTTTATTCTTCGATAAAGGAGCCATTTTATGGATGAGGATTTGTCGAGGCCTGAAGGTCGTGTTACTTCTCCGCCTCAAAATCTTGGAACCGAAGCTAAGAAATCCCTACTTCAAGCGTGGTCAGAACAAGGCGACCCGAGGGTTTCATTGTTCACGTGATTTGTTTTTGCGGATTTTGTGTGGCTCGGGTGATTCAAAAAATGAATTGTTGATTGGTTAATTAGCCCATGTGAGCTAATTTTGGTGTTATTGATTGTGAATCAATAACATGATTTATGGAATTAATTGTTAATATATGCATGTAAAATATATTAGTATGGATATTTCGAAATGACATAATGCATTCCATATGCAATCGGCACCCTAGATGGTAGCGTGTGAGTGCATGACTTGAAAGAAAATAAAAGAAAATGAAAACGGTTGTGAAAGGAATTTCAAGGAAGATTTTTCGAAGAATTGCCTTGGAGAGTGGTCCAACAGTTCATCTCGGAGGCGAACCCATGACTGTTGGGAAAAATGATCCAGCAATTCGCTTCGGAGGGTAGTCCAATATATTTACAGAAACTCGGTAGTAAGTTTTCGAGAACAAGAAGCTTTTGTTTTGAAAACTGTATTTTGCTTGCATTTGGCTTGTGTATGTGCAGAGGGTGCCTATGAGGACTTCTAGGACATGGAATCGGGCATGTAGACATTCAAGTAGATCATGTATTTGGCTGAGTGTGATTGTTTTCCATGACATGTGCACTTAGCGGAGTAACCCATGCAGGCACCATTACCATCGGGCATCGCTTCACCCCGTTTATGATCATTATTTCAGTCCAGGAGTGTACAGAGGACGACGCTACTAGAGGTCACAGCAGAAGAAAGTTTTGCCATGTGGCTTCGTAGATACTTTCGTATAACATGTGTAAAGAATTTTAAATTTTAATATATGTTTTGAACTAAGAGTGATTTCTTAACTCTTGAACCACGTAATATAGCTTGGTCGATATTTTAGCGAGTATTGATGTTGAAGGGCCCACATGCATTACTTTACTATTTTAATTGTATACGGACCCTGCAAGTGTCTTTGTAAAATATTGAGACAGTTGCGTGATTGTGACAGTTGTATTCGGGGGGTAGAGCCCCCGCACAAAGGAGACTCACCCGATTTTCAAGAGTGGTGCAGGTTACCCGACATCCACGACGTTCCGTTGTGTCGACTGTCACAATCGAACCCCCGGTAATTCGTGGCGCGCCATTATAACATCGTAGCTCTTGCATACGCATCACCTAGGCTCGAGGGACTCGAGCCAGCCATGGTCATTAAGGTATATGAGCATTATAGCTAGATGTTGGATACTAGGGTTATAACTTAGTATTGATAAGTTGGGTATATGGTTTACCTAGGACTCGGTGGGAACGGGTTAGATCATGTATCCTTTGTGCATTTTGATAAATGAAATGTGATGTGTGATTTGATTTTGTGTTATGTATGTTGTGTTAATTGTGTGCTCGGTGAATAACACATAGGAAAAAAAAAGTGTTGAGGAGAAATGTTTTTTTTTTTGGTTTTACAGTGTGTAAAACTGGAAAAAAAATAAAATAAAATAAATTTTAATGAATTTATTTTGTTCTACTGGAAAATGAAAAAAATTTTTTTATGTTCTTCCAACAGTGGAACAAAATGAAAAAAATGATGTAAAAAAAAAAAAAAACAAATGCGGTAGGAGGTCGGGATTGGCTACGCCCCCATCTCGCTCGTGCTAGGTCACGCATACAGGAATTGTATCGCGTGGACACAGTGGCCTCGAGGCGTGGCCGGGCGCGCGAAGAGGGCTACGATACGGCTTAGGACACGGCCGTGACACGCCCAATACACAGACATGGCAAGACAAGCAACATAGCCGCTCGCTGTAAGGGCTTCGCGCCCGGCCGGGCGGAGCCGATACAAAATCAGATTGCGGAATGGGGGCGACCGTTGTGTTGTAATATGGCGCAGCGTGGTCGCGAGCAAGGCCACAAGGACACAGAATAAATATGGCGTTTACCACGGCCAGCGGGAGCATGACGGCGCTGGACACGGCGTACAAGACAAGATCGATTGAGTCGCGATACAATTTTTTGTATCGTGATCGGGCGGTTGCATCAATGTCAAGACACGGGTCAAGACTAGCCGCAAGCCGCGGCGCCGCAAATGACATTACGACACGACATGACAAAGCATAGCCTCGCGACACAACGCCCGCGGCACCACGACACCTGGGCCGCCAAAGCCACAGGAGCGCGGGCCCCGCGCAGCGCGCCAAGCAGCTAGGTCGCAAAGACCGACACCCACCCAGTTTCACTCGCTAGCATTGTTCTGAGTCACTGTTCATGAGCACTGTTCACGAGGTTTTCAAAAAAATAAAATAAATAAAAAAAAATAAAAAATTTTAAATTGAAATAAAATAAAATAATTTTTTTTTTTGTTAAATATGATTTAATATATTAACTTATTGTCTTGCATTACCTATGAATGCATGGACATTATGTATGAAATGTTTTTAGTGTCTCGAGGCTGTGTTTACTCCTTAGAGATGTTGCATTAGAACTTAACTTGCCATTTGACATGTGTAGATGGCTAGTAGTGGGAGAGGACGTAGAGGTCATCCACGAGGTGCTTGTAGGATATGATTTAATTAACCTAGATCACCATGTTAGAATACAAAACATAATTTTAATGGAGAGAATATGAATATTATGTACCTGATTTGGAATCCATGGAATGTCTTCTTGATGCGGAATTGATGAAGACCTGCAAAGAAAACGACCTCAAGATCTTAAGATCTTCTCCCGGATGGCCCCTTGATGACACTGGCTTAAATGAGACGCCTCACTGTTAGAGAAAAATCTCTCGTAATCAGATGTGAGGAATGATAATACGTATCCCATGGTTCGGGAGGGACTTTCTCTGAGCCTTCTTATATATTGAGTTTTTCCGACCACGGGCCCTCTCATTACGGCCTGCCATACCACAAATTTCCACACACTTGCCACCTCTATATGGTTTATTAAGAATCCTAATAATCTCACCACTTCACTAAATAATCCAGCTTAATAAATCCAATTAATAAAGCCCAATTTTACGAAAAATCTAACATTCTCCCACTTGGGCGATATTAATTGAAACAAAACTGTGTGCGCACCTTTATATTGGTCTAGAGATTATTCTTAATAGTCAATCCGATCCCATAAAGTCTCGAACACTGAATCATGGTGGTAATTGCATGTACTCACGCAAGCCCTTCCATGGTCACGAGTGCTTTCAACTTTACTGATATGGATTCAATATGGTAGTGTGTTTAAATGGACACACTCTCATAATGAGTGATACTTCATGTGTTATCCATTTGTTAGTCAAATTCTCTCCTTATGTCAGCAAAACCTAGTGTGTCACCGCAGAATATCCATCATGGTTCCAACGAACCTGTATATGTGTTACCTTAATAGTAACTTTACTTTATGTAACAAACATGTCATAAGGCTAATGCCAAGAATGCCCCATAGCCTGTATTCAAGGTTTACACACGCCTTGAGATTTTCAACAATTATACGTACTAACTCGAGCAACCTACATTCACAAATACCTTATCAATGTAAAAGAGTTGATACAAATTCAATTATTACCAAAATGTAATGAAATCGATTCAATCCTTCATAAGAGCAAATACAAAACTTAATAGCTCCCACTAATTTACAAGATCCCATGATACTCCTAAGCCCATGTTAACATGTCGATCAAATACACAAGGGCGAAGGCCTTTAGTTAGCGATCCGGCAATCATATCATCCGTTGATATGTGCTCCACCGCAACGCCACCGCTTTGAACTTTTCCTTTATGGTCGATACTGACTTCCATGTGCTTAATTCGAGACCCCTGTCATTGCTAATAAACAACACCGCAGAAGTTATCACTACAATACAATTGTATGGGCTTATCCACAAATCAAACACTGCTAACTCCTTAATGAGGTTTCAAGCCAAATTGCTCAGAGTAGTCGCTGGAAAAGCATGCTACAAACTCCGCTGCATGGCAGAGGATGCAATTGATTTTTGTTTCACTTTTCCAATGATATCGCACTCCGCTAACTTAAAGATATAACCATTGCTGACTTCTTTTTCATCCCGATGTACCATCAAAGTCCGAACCGAATACCCAACTAGTCAGAGGTCTCGAACATGTTTGTAAATCAACATATAGTCTTTTCGTCCTCTTTGCTCCTCATAACCTTTCTGGGCAAAGAACCCAATGATCATGTCCTGGGTTTGACTGATATCTACCTAGAAGTCCTCTCAAGGTAAACGCATGATCCGGGGTCTAGTGCATACTTGAGCATACATAATACTCCCAAGTGTACTAGCATAAGGTACATTCTTCATTCGGGGTTTCTCTATATCTCGATCGAGGACATCATGGATACACTAACTATCACCTTTACGTATAGAGCAATTCCTCGGTTTACATAGTTGCATGTTGAATCTTTCAAAATACGATCAACATATGCCCTCCGAGATAAACCCAATAGTCCGCAAGAACGATTCCCGTGAATCTCAATGCCTAGGGACAAAAGACGCCTACCAAGGTCCTCTATATCAAAGTTCTTCGACAACATCCGCTTGTCTCATGCAAGAAACCAAGGTCATTGCTTGCGCGTGATATCATCCACATAGAGTATTAGGAAATGAATTTCCTCCTAATCGTACCTTGCAAAGTAATATACATTGGATCTACTTTGTTCTCAACAAACCATATGAAGCAACAACACTATGAAACTTTAAGTACCATTGTCTAGAAGCTTCTCGTTTGAGACCATAAATAGACTTCTTTTTCTTTGGGCTTCATATACAAGTTTATTTGAATCATTTGGTTACAAAACCTTCGGGTTGTGTCATAGACTCTTCATTAAGGTCTCCATTGAGAAAGGCGCTTTAACATCCATCCGGTAACTCCATATCAAAATGAGCAACTAATGCCATGATCACTCAAAGAATCTTAAGAGACCTGAGAAAAGGTCAGTTTCATAGTCTACTCCTTCCTCTTTGAGTGAAACCTTTGGCACTACCGCTTTAAACTTCTCAATCTTTCCTTTATGGTCCTTTTAGTCTTATACACCCATTTGCACTAATGGGTCTATGACCTTCAGTAATTCAATAAGTTCAAACTCCATTATGCCTCATGGATTGAATTTCATCTCTCACGATCTAACCACGCTCTACTGAGACAAGAAACACTTTCCTCATAAGTTATTGGATCGCCATTAACCGATATCAGCCGCTTCTCCCATATAGATCAAATAGTCCTGGTATAAATTGATCGCTTCTCCTGTACCGATCTCCCCATCGAGGGTAATTGCCACATTCGCACCGAGAGCCACGAATGATTATTGTGTGAGCCGTCTCAACAACAGATCCCTAGTCTCAACAGTCTAACATGGTGTGTGGAAGTTTCACAATTATCTCAGATGGGAGGAGATAAGCTGTGATACCAGCATTACCCACCGTGACTATCATCCCTTTCAATACCGTGGAGCAACATTTCTTCTAGCCACATCAAACTCTAAAACTTAGCTGCCTCTGCGGATTCCACAATTCTCAGGCTCACTGGGATTAGAGAACCTATATCCCTTCGAATGTTCCGTGTAAGATACATAGTAACATCGAAAGTGGTTCTCGAGTCCACCATTTAATGCTGGATTATATAACTTGCTCTCTCTTGGTGATATCCCCAAACCTTAAGATGGTTTAAGCTAAAGCACGCCTACCCATAACTCAAAAGGAGTCAATGGAATAGCTTTTGTAGGTACACGATTCAAAATGTACAAAGTGGTTTCAAAGCTTCACCCCATAGAAAACCGAAATTTGTCCTACTAATCATACTCCTTACCATTTCCATAAGAGTACGATCAAGGCCTTTCACATAAATTACTCACAGACTCCCGTGCATAGTAACCTGCGGCCACTATCCTAGAGCCTCTCTAAGTATTCGCGAATGGCCCTTAAGCCGCCCAAAGACGCCATGTTTGCCATAATACTTCCACTCGGGTCAGATCTAACAACCTTTATGACTCTTCCCAATTGTTTCTCGATTTCATCCAAAATCTCGAACTTGTCAAGAGACTCGACTTTTCTTTAATCAAGATAAATAACTATATCGGAATAGTCATCAATAAATGTGATGAAATAAAAATTTCTACACAAGGTTGCTACGATAAGCTCCACTTATATCGGTGTGAATGTGACTTCCAACAAGTCGAACTACGGACTCCAGCTTTTCTTTCTTATTCGGGCCATTTTACTCCCTACATCGCCACGCATATCTCTAAGTCATTTTTAAGAGCAGACATGATGTTAGTCTTTATCAGCCTTTCTACTCTATCCTTAGAGATATGGCCAAGTCGTTTATGCTATAATGCATAAGACTCTTCCTTAGGTAGTGGTCTCTTAGAAACAACCTTTTCTGCCGTATAAGCGACGAGCATGTCATCGGGAGACAAACTTAATCAGAGTAATCCGCTGACATATGACAAGACCTAACCTATTTAATTAAGAAATATTGAAATAACATTACTTTAATTTCAAAAGAGTAATCATATGAATCCAAACATGATAATGGAAACTAAATTCGTCTAAAGGAAGGTACATAAATGTGTCTTTCAACATCAATTTAAAAACTGTAATCTAAACTAAGATTACATTCCCACGAACATGACATCGCCTTCTTTGTTTCACAAAGGAGCTTTGATTCATCCTTATTGGCTTCCTCCGTTTATGAATCCCTGTATGGTAAATGCAACATGATTAGTTGCTCCACTATCGAGCCACCAAGAACTGGATGGTGCTTCAGATAGGTTGGATTCACAAACAAGTGTTAAAGAATCATTACCCCGTAAGCCCACGCTCGACATCCAAGCCAAAATTTCGCACACCCTTCTTTCATGTGACCTTTCTTCTTACAAAGAAGCAGCTGAGGTCACCATCCTTTTCAAGAATGTCTTCTTTCGGGACCCATATTGTCATCGACCTGCAGTTTCTAGCACCTTTATGAGCTTCGACTCTCAACTTTATTTTTCCTTTATACCTAGCAAAGATATAAGGCCACATGCTCTTCTCCTTCTTCGCTTTCTCTTCTTCCGCCACCACCCCTTGCTATTAAGTCATTAATTGACCAAGTCTCATCTCGGGAATTGTAGTTTGTCTCTTATAATCCCAAAATCGTGTGGAAGGGTGTTTAGGGCTTGATGCACAATGCAAGCATCCGAAATTGAGAATATCAGAGCTCGGAGCTCGCCTTTAGGGTCTACCATCCTTAGGACATAATCTCTAACCCCACCTGTACTCATCATACTTCATGTCAAGAGCTTTGAAGAAGAGTTCCAACCTCAAAGATGAAACTCGATTTCTAGCCTCCCCATGGCCGCCATCATTTCAGCGTGCATGCCGAACCTGGTAAACCACTTTTCAAGTGTTCTCAGATGGATTCTTCATTATCACTGCAAATCCTATTGCTCCTCTCCTGTGTAGCATAGTCCGTTTCGCACATCAAGATTAGAGGTTGTGATATCCACGGCCATCCATTGTGTTTACGTGAACATCCGCCTACCTCCATTCCAAATAGAAAGGTCCTCTTCCATTTCTCGCACCAATCCAAAGAAGGATCTCAATTGAAATGGAATCGCCGTCACGTAAAACGCCTGACTAAAAATAAAACAAACAATATAATCAAGATCATGTGAATACTCATACAGAGAATTACATCAATACATAATCACCTTTGGGCGTAAAATATGACATGCAAGCCAGACACTCTCCACATGATACGGCCTCATGAGAACATATTCTAATCCTTCGTAAAATCACCACCTTTGGGTGTATGAACCACTAAGATCATCATTTCTCAAGCACATGCCATACATGTATCCCTCCATGAACTAACACAGATCACCTCCTTTGGGAGTATGATCGCACAAAACAGAGACATCCCACCACACATGAGACCGACATTTCTCAAACCCAATCAAGTGTGCCACTTCAAGCACATAACCCAATTGAATCCTTGAAAATCACTCATACCAGGGATATAAACTTTATGTATCACATATATATATATATATATATGTAATGCCAATTATACTGTTCAATTCATTCATAGACAATGAATTTAGACTCTACACAAATTCTTATGCAAAGGATATACATGTTACCTACTATATGTATTTTCGAAACTATAGAGAAATACATAAAATACGTAAAAATACCCTAATTTCTAAAGGTACATAGGTTCTATACGCATTTTCATATCCAGAAAAAGCTTCAAACATGCAAAGTGAATATACCATTACTAGAGAATTTCAATACGAGTTTGCAGATATCAAGATTGCCTGCAAATACCACACGCCGCTCACGCGCCACCGGGCGGCTCTGGTACGCTGCGGCGCCGCTGCATGTGTCGCCGGGTTTGTTGACCGCCGGGCCGCTGACCGGTCGGGCGTTGGATCATGACCGGGCCGGGTCGCTGGACCGGCCGTCAATGTCCGCCTGCCGCTGGACCGCCGCGTCAATATCCGGGTCGTGGTCGCTGACGCCCGTCAAAGACCGGGTCGTGGATGACGCCATGATCCACGCCGCGCACACGCCGGGGTTGTTCACGCCCGGGCCGCGACACGCCGCCTTCCATGTCGGATTCACTAATCGGAACCGGTCAAAAACGGACGCGTAACCGGCTTGACCGGCCTGGCTAACCGATCGGCCGCGCCGACGCCAAGAAACTGGCCGCAGATCTCGAGCGTGTCCTTCACGCCGCCGCTCTTCACCGCGCTGCGGGCGGCAAAGGCGGAGGGCTACCCGGCCACCTCCGCGACGTGCCACCCACCGACCGATCGCCTCGCCGTAGATTCTAAATATGCAAAAATTCTAATTTTGATTTAGAAAATCTCCGAAACTAGACGTATCGTCAAGAAAACCCAAAAATAAACATATTCCGATTCATATGCTTTGAATTCTAATCCATGGTTGGCTCTGATACCAACTGTAGGATATGATTTAATTAACCTAGATCACCATGTTAGAATACAAAACATAATTTTAATGGAGAGAATATGAATATTATGTAATTCGATTGAATCCATGGAATGTCTTCGATGCGGAATTGATGAAGACTCGCAAAGAGTGTCTCCACTCAAGATCTCAAGATCTTTCTCCGAATGGCCCCTTGATGACACTGGCTTAAATGAGAATGCCTCTCACTTGGTTAGAGAAAATCTCTTAATCGTATGAGAATGATAATACGTATCCCAGGGTCTGGGAGGATCCCGAGCCTCTTTATATATCGAGCTCCAATTTCACCCGGCCCTCTCATTACTTCTGCCCGGCCATACCAAACCCCCACACACTCACAAATTCCATATGGTTTATTAAAACTTAATAATCTCAATTAATTAGACCGACAAATCCATTAATAAATCCATCACAAAGCCCACTTTATGAAAATCTAACAAAGGCTAGCCAAGCACCACCAAAAGATTTTAACCAAAGCCAGGCTTTGCTGAGGTCAGAGGGGATTGCGGGTCGCTGCTATTGCAATGTGCTAGTGCAAAAGAGAAGTCATGGAGGTCCGAGTAACCTTCAGAGGTTCAAGGCACATCATCCTCCGACATTCACAGTGGAGTAGATTCATAAGGGCGTGCACTACTGGTTTACGTGTCGATAGCTGCACAGGCTACGAGATTCGCTTCGATATGACCAGGATCACTAGCCGCATTCCAACAGAGGTGAGGCCCGCGGCTGGTGGAACTGGGCAAAGACTTCTAGAGACCTAGAGGCAATGACTTGGGTAGAGTTCCATGATCTTTTCAGGCAAGTATTTTCTCGGACACCGCCGTCATGCGTAAGGCTCGAGTTCTGTGAGCCGGGCTAGGGGGCCAGCGACGGTGATGGGAGCATGTATTAGATTCACCGAGCTAGCACGCTTTGTCGATGACTACGTGGCCACAGACATGGCTAAGGTCAGGAGATTTGAGAATGGGCTGAAGTTGTCCATTCAAAGGCGTGATCAGTAGGACTTCGCCACAGATACGGACGGTTTTGTCGGGATGTACTCGACCATATGGAGATCGAGATGCTCTGAGCACTCTCGATGTGGGTGTTAGTAGCAAGAGGAAGGAGAGAGTCGGCTTCTTCTTAGTTCAGTGGAAGAAGCCTAGGGCTTCTAGTTCACGCGGTTCCAAGGCTCCGTGCCATCCCGCCAAGGACAAATCAGGTTTCCAGTCAGTCATGCATGGTGTGCTACTACTACCGCGAAATTTCGAATATATGAGGAGGGATTGCCCTCAAAGATGTGGATCCCAGAGCCGGACAAATAAGTAGCCGCACACGCAGAGGGACATGAGGATATGACATTCCTCTAAATCCCAAGACAGCCGCAGGAGCCGCAGATCGGGCCAGAGCCGCACGAGCACCTGCCACAGCAGCAGAGAGGCCGCACTAAGTGGGCCGAGGCAGAGGACGAGGCCCACGCAGTGGACGCCGTGGGGTTCAGTGGGCACGTATCTACTCCATCACACCACACTGGGCCGAGTCGCCAGACGCCTGGGCCATGCAGGTACTATCTCGCTTAGCGGGTAAGGGTGTTATTTGATTTTGCCGCATTCATTCATTGTCGCATAAGTCGTGATAGAGTCAGCTTGCAGGTTGAGGCCTTATAGGAGCCCTTTTGTATGTGAGTTCTCCCCTAGTGATTAGGGCGAGGATAGGGATGATATGTCGTGGTCACGAAGCCAGATCTCGGGATTCGCTTCACAGCTGACTCGCGAGGGACACGGATACGTAGTTCGACGTCATCCCGGGATGACGCTGACAAACTTACGTAGTCGCATCGACAGAGAGAGAGGGTTACCGCCTACACGCAGACTGGAGATCGTGGTTGTACTGTGGACAAGCATGATATTTCGCCTCGCATGCTGTACGAGTGCAGTGTCGTGACGCTTGATGGGTCGGGCTAACAAGCCTTACCCTGGAAGACGAGGTGAGACCGAACTTAGATCTACCTCGAGTAGTTTGCGAGTATGAGGATTTTTTTCCGGATGAGCTACCGGGATTGCCTCCGCAGAGGGTTATGGACTTCGATATCGAGTTACACCCTGGTACTTCGCCCATCTCTATGACTTCACATAGGATGGCACCACCGAGCTACAGAACTTAGAGTCCAAATTTCATGTGAGCTACTAGGACAAGGGTTCATTAGACCGAGCACTTCACCACGGGCACTGCTCTCGTTTCAAGAAGAAGTGACAAGACCTCTCTGGATCGTGCATTGATTATGTGCGTGGTTACGATCAAGAATCGTACCCATCACGAGGATCGACGATTTATTTGATCACAGAGGAGCGCAGTCTACTCCAAGATGTACCTTCGCAGATCGTTACCATCACCGAGGTTAGTGGGAGACAGATATCCCTAAGACAGCGCTCAAGACACGCATGGGCACTTGGAAGCCATTGCGATGCCCTTTCGATTAACGAATGCGCCAACAAAGATTCACTTAACTCATGCACGTGGTATTCCAACCCTATCTCGATCAGTTTTGTCGTAAGTCTTTGTGGATGACATTCGATCTAATTCCTCACACAAAGTGGAGCATGAGGATCACTCGAGGATTGTTTTACAATTGCCGAGATCATCATCTATATACGCCAAGTTCCGCAAGGCGAAGCCGGCTTACCGAGGTGAGATTTTCGGGGACACGTGTGTCGCGATCGGGCGCGGTCAAGACCTGCAGAAGGTCGAGGCCGTGATGAGTCGGGAGAGGTCAAGTCACCGAGATACGTAGTTTCGGGATCACCGGTACTCAGAGATTCATCGGCGATTTCTCCGATTAGCGGCACCTATGACGATCACCCTAAGGAGTGTCAAGTTTGACGGGGATGACCGGCGAGAGTGAGGCATTCCGTGAGTCAAGAGGAGACTTTACACGCTCTTATCTCTGATAGTTCCTATTAAGGGACAGGGGTACTACGCTATCAGGATGCCCTCGAGGGCCGAATCGGGATGTGTTTTGATGCGTCCGTGAGGGTAGTAGCTTATGGTTCCCTGGGCGCTGAAGAATCATGAGCGCACTACCCCACACAGACATGGAGTTGGCGACCGTAGTCTTCGCCTTGAAGATTCGCGCTCACTACTTAGTGGGCGGCGAGGAGTTCGAGGTGTACTGCACTTTCACAAAAGTCCGCGTATATTTTCACGCAATCCGACCTCAATATGAGGCAACGAGATGGATGGAGTTCCTAGAGGATTATGACTTCACTTTGCATTACCATCTTGAAGCAAATGGTGGCCGATGGGCGCCCCGGAAGTCACGGGAGTATCACAGTATAGCTTCCCTGAGTGGCAAATGCTCGAGATCAGGATGCCAGGCTACAAAGATCACGAAAGGTGCTCGTGGTACGCTTGGGAGTTTAGTAGCTACACCGCCTCTATCGGGAAAGGTAGAGTGATCGAGTCCCAGCAAAGGACGCGAGATAGTTTCCATCAGTGGACCGGCACAGCCAGCACAGTGACGAGGGTCGGACCATCCACGCAGATTATCTTCAGATAGAGGACGTAGTGGTTCCCCAATGGATCGATTTGAGAGAGGAGATTCTCAGGAGTTTCATCATTTTAATTTGCCGTGCATCTAGTACCTAAGATGTACCCGGTGATCTTGGCCGGGCAGATTTCCGGGAGCGTAATGAAGAGACACATAGGGGACTTTATTCGACGATGTCTCGTGTCGGCCAGTTAAGGTTGAGCACCGAAGACAAAGAGGGTCGCCTACCATCGAGGTGGTCAGAGTGGAAGTGGGAGCATCGCTTCACGATGGGATTTTGTGACCCACTTCAGCGCCACGACACCGCAAAGACATGATGCGGTATGGGTGGGCAGGTGGATCGACTTCACGGGCTCAAGACATTTTCTACGGCGGATGACCTTCACATTGAGAGATTCTCGCCTGGGCTATTCGAGAGATAGTCCCACACATGGAGTACCGTGATCCATAGTGCCTGGATAGAGACTGGTTTGACTACAAGACTCGGGAAGAGTTTCCAAAAAGGCTATGGTTACTACCCGCCAATCCATGAGTACAAATTCTTTCCAATCTGCATGCATGGTCGACGAGAGGGCCATACAAAAAGTTGAGGACATGCTGCAAGCATGCGTCCTAGATCATAATGGTAGTTGGGAAGAGCATTTGCTCCTGTGGAATTCGCCTACAACGCTTATCGTGCCAGTATACAGATGGCACCATATGAGGTATCAGATTTGGAGGCTATGCAGACAATCATATATCAACCGAGGTGAGAGAGCCCATCCACCGGGTCCCGACTGATTAAAGACACCTCCGAGAAGGTGAGCTTGATACGACAACATCTTCTCAAGGCTCAAAGCCGATAGAAGAGCTATGCTGATTTACGACGTCGACCCTTAGAGTTCGAGGTTAGAGATCACATCTTCACAGCACGCCTAAGAGAGGAGTGGCCGTCTCGACAAACGAGGGAAGCTTATCACGAGGTTCATCTGACCTTCGAGATACTCGAGAGGGTAGGAATAGTAGCGTATCGGTTAGCTTTACCGCCCAAAGATGTCGTGTCCACGAGGTATTTCACGCCTCCATGCTCCGAGGTACACCCGTGATCCAGCCTCATGTAGTTGGACGGAGAGATCGGGAGGTTGACAACCTGATGAGACCGAGGAGGGACTAGTGTGCACAGGATAGTCGGATCGCTTTGCGACGCAAGACCGTGAGGCTAGTGAGGGGGTGCAGTGGCAAAGACCGCGGGAGTGGAGGAGTCAACGTGGGAGCGAGGACACCGTACGCGCCACCTATCCTTTCTTGCTTAGGATGAAGGTACGTGGTTTAGTCGCTTAATACTTAAATGACTACGACATGCATGCCATAAAGGCACGCTGCATATGCATGAGTTGTTATACTGTACGCACTCGAACGAATCTTTGGGCGAAGGGAGAATGTAAACCTGTGATGTAACACCTCGAAATATACCCTAGTTGTTTTCAACATGTTTGGGTATTTCAGAGCATAAATTAAATTTTTCAGAATTAAATGCTAAAATACGAAAAACTTAAACCCTGAATTGTACAAGTTATAAGGACAAAAGTGTAATTTGTAAAAAGGGGGCATAAAAGTCATAATTGGATGAGACTATAGGCCAAAGTGTAAATAATAGAATCAGAGTGTAATTCCTGCAAGATGGAGGACTAAAAGGCAATAAAGGAAACTTTTGGTGAGGAAGAGAGGGAGGAGACCAAAAATAACTCATTTTTGGTCTCCAAACAAGAAGCTTACGGGAAGAAGAGGAGGAGGAAGGATAAGAGCAAGAAGAAAGGGGGAAATCAAGCCAAGGTATGGATACATGACTTTTGCATGGATTTTGGTATGATTTTTATGCACAAACTACTTGGGTATGGATTGCTAGGGTTTTCTTTGGAGATTAATTTGGTTCCCTTTTCTAGGGTTTTGTTAGGAATACATCCTAACTCTAGATTTATGGGAAGTGTTTATTGAAAATCCCTAGTTGATCATAATTAAATATGGAATCCTTCACAATTCCAAGGTTTGTAAAGTTTAGTGAACTTGGTATGAATCCTTGGATCTTGACTAATTAAGTGTTTGTGGAGTTGTTTGGAGGATTTCATGTTAATTTTGATGAAGAGTGGAATAGAAGAGAATTATGGAAGAAAAGTGCATGAAAATGGTAAACACCCTTTATGGGCAAATTCCCGAGACTTGTATCTATGACACCTTCGAATCCCAGACCCACAAATGATGCAAAGATAACCCGCACCGGCACAAATTTAAACCCCGTACCGCACACCTCCGTGGCCGAACCCGTACTGCACAGTCGAGTCGTACCGGTACCGATGGCTCCTACAACCCCTGTTTTTGTTATTTTTGCGTATTTAAGCTAAAATTCGCATACCAGAAGTATAGAAAAGGATAAAATTAAGGGAGAAATGTACCATACCTCGTGCCCCAATAATAAGATAGGAAGTTTCTAAATACATATAATAGTAGGAATGCCTAAGACTGTGCATTGAATGGACACAAGATCTTCTCGCTACGACGCGGCTTTTCCCACGCCTCCGATTAGTGCTACGACACTCTTGTTCCGGGATTAGTGCCACGACACCCGCCCGATTAGTGCTACGACACCCTCGCCTCAGTGTTACGACACCCTGCTCCCATTAGTGCTCGCACTCCCGCTCGATTAGTGCTTCAAGACTCTCGTTTCTCAGGCTACGACACTTCCGCATCGTATAGTATATTCGATACTTATTGTGTCATGGTCTACTCATTTATTAATAATCGCCCAGTACTCCCATAGTTATAAGAAAATAACCTGAATAATGAATAAGAGTAAACGAAGGTGTATCGCTCGATCCACACCTACGGTATTTCGACCACAAGCTCAAGATCCTACTGAGACCCGAATAAATATGAGTATGTTATAAGTATAAGTTCTGAATAAGAATAAGCTCTGTAACTCCTAAGGGAGACCCGAATAAACATAAGTACTTGTAGAAGTCCATGATATAAATGCATGCAATTTTTGATATCTGTTATTGTTATACACTTATTATAACTGTGTATATGCATATTACCTATGTTTCTTAATTAAGCTGCAAAGCTTAGCACGGTTTTTAATCCGCGGTAGTACGTGAAGAAAGAGATAAATGTATATTCCGCATTCTCGCGGCCAACACACGTGGGTTCATCATCAGAGGTTCTACACTTGATCAAAAGAATGTAAATGTATTGTTTTTGAATATAGAAATGGGACTCAGACGATATGTGACATCAGAACACCATCACAAGTGGTAGTTTTATTTTGGACTCTTTGTATATGATATCGATATATTATAAGACTCGATATACCAATGTCCGACATGGTAAAGAGTCCCAAAGATATAGCCTCGCACTCGAACTCTGCCTTCGATTCGCTAATCTGCTGGTCGAATCGCGTGACACAGAAAATTCTAATTCTTCAAAAAATGTAAAATGGTAATTTCGATAAAAATTTGAAATTTTTAGCGATCTCAGATGATGAAACGGACTTCACTGTTGGAATCGTCTCATGAATTCTAGCTACCACGTCGAATTTCGTCGAATTTCGAGAATACCAAAATTTCACGTTTTTTGAGGCACCGGTGGCCTAAAATGTCAGAAAACGGCCTTTTGAGAGACATGTGATGTGACAAGGTTCAACTACTACATGTACCCATGTGACACATGTTGCATGATTAATGATATGGAGATGAATGACTAGATTATCATGTCAAAAATCCAACTAAGGGACAAGTGGATGGAATTTTGGAAAGTTGGCTTAATAAGACAAAAAGAGGAATAGTTTTCTTCTTCATTGAAAGCAAAAATGTGCAGTAGGTGTGGGTTTGAGATTTTAGACAGAGGTATCGTGGACTTCTTTCAGATTTCGGCTGCTCGATCTAGTCGCCTGTCTGAGCGTGAAGCAAAGCCCGGCCTCCACGCGAGGGCTACGCATGGACACCAATTTGGTGGAGTTCCGACAATTCCAAGAGGTAGGGACCTTTTCCTACTTGGTTTATTCTTTGGCTAAGAGCCATTTTATGGATGAGGATTTGTTGAGGCTGGGAAGGCCGTGTTATCGATCTCAAAGATTTGAACGGGCGAAGAAACTCTATTGCGCGTCGTGGAATGGGTCGAATTCGTGGGTTTCATTGTTCACGTGATTTGATTTATGATTTTGTGTGGTTTGGGTGATTCAAAATGAATTGCTTGATTGGTTAATTAGCCCACAAAGTGAAATAATTCTCGCAGCACATCGCTTTTAATCAATAACATGATTTATGCGACTAATCATGGTTAATATATGCATAAAATGATGTTATTAGGCATGAATTATTTGGAAATGGCATAATGCATTCCATATGCACCGGAGCACCCTAGATGGTAGGTGTGGGAGTGTATTAGGATTTGAAAGAAGATAAAGAAAATGAAAACTTTAGTCGCGGTGCTGAATTTCAAGAAAAGATTTTCAAGAATCACTGAGAGTGGTCCAATAGTTCATCCTGAAAGACCCAATAGATCGCCGTGGGAAAATGATCAAGAATTCGCCCTGAGGGTTGTCCAATATATTTACGAGAAATCCCCAAGAGTAAGTTTTCGAGAACAAAAGCTTTTGTTTTAAACCCATTTTGCTCTGCATTCGCTTAGCATTATGTGAGAGCCTGTGAGACTCAGATGCTGGATCAGTATGTAGACATTCAAGTAGATCATGTATTGGCTGAGGTGATTGTTTCATCGCGACATATGCATCTTTAGGTGGGAAAACCATGTAGGAAATTATCACCACGCGCATTGCTCACCGATTCGTACACAAAGAGAGCGATTCAGACCAACAAAATTTATATCCTAATTTTTCTCCTACCGCAGAGTCAAGCTACCGCGTGATACGTCTGTGGTCGAACATTGTGGACGAAGTTTTCTTCGCATAAATGATGGCGGAAGTCAAAAATGGTGAATTCTGATTCGATTTTAAGGTGGTGATAAAACAATGGGGCTGTGGTTTGTTGAAAATGAAGAAAATAGGGGGCAACTCCGGGGCTACTGCCATCGGTTTTAGGTCCTAAGGCAAATGAGAGGTCCTGTTCATTTCCTTGTATCAGGAGGATGACATATAGTCATCTCCCCGGGACCTGACTTTCTAGCTTTAAAACCAAACCCACACTTCTTTGATAGAAAGCATTTATTTGTTACGTTCATTCAAGGAAAATCTATCTCGACTCATCCTACAATGATTCGTAAAGGGCAACTAATGAATCTCAATGGATCTAAAATAAGCATCCACCAACCCTAAAAAGATTAAAATATCAAAGAGGATGCACTTACAAGTGGAAAATATAACCCCTTAACCTACCTCCAAAGGCTCGAAAAGAAATAACTAATGGATATCGCTGTATCTAAAGATAAGAATACACCTAACCCCAAAAGCTTTCAAGTATCGTCAAAGAAAGTACATCAAAAGCTTAAACCTAGAGTTGAAAAATTTAGAACCAAATGTCAAAACCTCGGCCGTTGAAAAATGGGAACCACTAAAGATCTTTCGATCCCGACTCAAAGAACCTTCCATTCCACTTCCAAGGAGGAAATGGTTTTGGCGGCTCATCCTCGATTGTCATCCTTGGAGGTGTTTGGCAACGAAAGTGAGAAAAGGAGAGAAGAGAAAATGAGGGCAACGGGGGCCACGTGTGTTCCTTCAAAATAAAACTTAGGTCACTTGATTGTTTTACAATGGCTTATATAGCCTTACAAACATGTGAAATACCAAAATACCAAAATAACCAAACTAAAATAATTACAGTGAGGGTAGAAATGAGAAAAACCAAAAACGGAGTCGTTTGGATCACAAAAAGCAAGCAAATTTTCGCTGTACTGCAGGTGGGCTGGCTATCATAAGCGAAAAATCCAGGTATAAAAATTGAAATTTTAACTATGCAAATATTCTGTGAGACCGGGAAGAAATCGATTCACACTAAAGGAGAGTAAAATGGTAATTCGGTCAAAATCGGAATTTTTCTAGATTCGGATGACAGAAGCAGGACTTCTCCGTTTGAAATCGTCTCATGAAATCTAGCTACTACGTGATTTGTTCGAATTCGAGATGGTCGAAATTCACGTTTTAGAGGCGTGGGGTGTCGGATGACACATGGCAATGTAAGGGGATGCCAAAGTGGCGAGGATTAGAGAAATTTGCCACGTGGAGGAGATCAAATTCCAACCATTTGCATGTCCTCGTGAGGGACCACCATAGCACAGAGGGAGATCCATGTCACATTGAGCCATGTAAGAGCTTATGATGTCATAGAATTAAGAAAGCTAAAGAAAAGAATGAAAGGAAAATTGATAGCCACACAATTGGTCTGAGAAAAAGGGGAGGAAATTTCCTCCTTTGATCGGATGTGGGATGTGCTCCAAAAAGGAGGAGAGAAGGGAAAAGAGAAAGGAGAAAACGAGGAGAAATTGAGAGAAAATGAAAGAGAAAAAGAAAGAGAAATGAGAAAAGAAACAAAAGCAAAAGGGAAACGTAGGGAGGAAGAAAGAAAAGATGCAGGAGGTCTTGGATCTCATTTTCTAGAGAGAGTCTCTTCCTTCTCTAGATTCGTAAGCCTCCGGCCAGTGCCAGTTCTTTCGCGTGAAGGAGAATTGTTCTGCGAAGAGGACGTGGACTAGGTTTTAAGGGAGTTTAAAACTCAAGGGAAAGGTAGAAGTTTCTCCTACTTGTTTTACTTTGTTTAAGGATTATGTAATGGATGGGGATTTGTTGGGGCTGGATGGCCGTGGTTTGATTCAAGCTTTGGACCAAGTTAGGGAAATCACAGTGTTTACAGATGATCCGAATTTGGGTGTTTAGCCAGTTTCTTGTGGTGTATTATTGCCATGAGAAAATAACATGTTTGTGTGATTTGTGGGCAGTTCCAAGATGGACTGCCGGGTTGTGCCTTAGCCCATGTGAGCTAAGTTTATGTTATTATTATAAACTGAATAACATGATGTATGGAATTAATTTTGTTAATATATGCATGAGTGATATATTAGCATGTGTTGGATGTTTGTGTGCCATTGCATTGCACTTAGGTGAGGAGTAACCCAAGTAGGGAAATTCCACTACTGGGCTTTGCTCACCCCGTCGTGGGACCATTTTTTCAGGTATCGAAGACGCATTGGGGATGGGACGCATCCGGGACCTTAGAAGCGAAGAAATGGCCAAGATGGCCCTCTCTTGTATTTTGTAAAATTCTGGGCAAGAGACCCATTTTATTTTGTATAAGTTGTAATAGATACAATTGTAAGCAAATCATTTTTGTATAAAATATACATTTTATGAGTACGATGCGTAGGCCCAAGTGGTCATTTTACACGTGTACGTGCCTCATGACTTGAGACATGTAGATTTCCGCGGGTTGATGGGTAGTCAACGGACCCCCGGGTTTTGGGGCGTCATTTTAGCTATGATGAAAATTCAGTAGCGAAGTTTAGCAGCCTTCAATTAAGCACTGTTCATTGCCCCTCTTTTTACTCCTATTCTTCTTTTCTTGCATTTCTTCTTGCTTTGATATTCTTCATTCAGGCTTCTTTGAAATTGATGAAAACCATATGAAGTGATGGAAATCAGAGCTTTGTTATGATTGGATTGACACGGCGATTTGGCTTCCAATTCTTGCAAAAACTACAAAAACAGCCTCGGAATGCGATCAGAAATACAATAGGGACCCGAACATGTCAATTGGGTTAATTATATCAATTAGTACACAAAAAGCGCTCAAAACCTATTAAAAATATGGTTCAAAATAGCACTTTTTAGGCCCAATCACACTGACCTACATTCTGCTGGTCATAGCAATGAAAGAAAAGAAAGAAAGAGAGAGCATACAAAATGATAACAAAATAATGTTCTAAAGTATATTTCAAAAGGTTGTGAATGAGTATTACACCAACCACACAAGCGAATCTCATCCATTGTACCATAACTATCATGAGAGGAATGAATGCCTTAAAATTGAGTATCAAAGGCCTTTTATCAAATTGAATCAACAAGAAACTTCCACGAAAATCTAAGTGTTTGAGCAGTCAACTCTCAACAATAAAGCGCTAAATGCACTCTCCCCCAAGCCTAGCTACTACCACGACCCTAGCATGCTAACCAACCTAAATAGATCGGGACCCACCTCTTATTCCACAATTCTTTTTTTGCGTTGTAGAAGATTGCAATCTTTGAGAATGTCGACCTCTTGAAGTCCATGTAGCAGGGGATCTACCGTGACTCCCAACAATTAAGGCTTGGGGCACCAAGTCATAGGATCTTTTAGGCTTCCTGAGCTCTTCAGGTTTTACCAGGACTCAGAATGATTTTGAAACTCCAGCACCTCTGACTTGCTAAACTCCACCCATCCACGGTGTAGAACACAAGTCGGTAGCTCCCAACATTGAAGGTTTAGAATGCAGGAGCTTTAAAACTTCGCCATATACCCCTCGGACCGTGCTCGGGTTTCAAGACAAAGCGTTGCAATTTTTCTTTTTTTCTTTTCTTTTTATTTTCTTTTTCTTTTTCTTTTTCTTTTCTTTTTATTTTGGAAGACACATTGGCCTTCTATTCATGGGGGTCCTTAACCTATTAAAGGTGGTCAACGAAACTAGGGTAGGTTGTGCAAAGTAAAGGAGGTTGGGCAGTTTTTCAGGTTATTGAAGAAGCTTTGGTATTGCAGCATGTATGGTTAGCTAAAGGTGGAAGAAAAGGTTGAAAGCAGTAAAATTCAACTAATCATCCACTTGATTAGGCATGGAACCAATCTAACATCAATAGAATTGAACAAGTTTCAATTTTTTCAAACTATAAGGCTCAAATAAACACACAAAAATTTTGGTTGCAAAATGGGTCCAAATTTTGAAAAGTAGTACATTATAGTATAACAACTTTATAGAAAGAACCCGACAAGCCAGCGAACGCATCCTACAGTAGGTTTGCTCAAAAATAATGCTCAAAACATAAAAAATACAAAAGCCACTTCATTAGCTAACTTTCTCCCCCAACCAAAACATCTCGGTCTGTCGAAATAAGGCTTGGATTCGTTGGAAATTTAGAGGAAATGGTACATATGATGAGATGTGATCGTTGTTGTTGGATAGGATACTTTTCAAGCTTTCTGGAAGTGGGCATATTCATCAGTTGACCAGGGACAGAGGATGGGATCAGGAGCAGAGCGGGAATGAGTATAAGTGGGACATACAAGCTAAATGACGATATAAATCTTTGGATGATCTTATGATCATTCTTTCTATTCAAGTATCTTTGAGTTCAAAAAGTATATGAAGACATGAATGTAAATAGAGTAGATCAGTGAACATATTCTTATCTTTAGTAACACTGTGAAGATGAAACTCTCTGTTTAGTTTATCTTGCTTTCTGTTTATCATTATAAGAGGCTTTAAACAGAGATCAGAATATGGATAACAATAGATCAAACATAATAGCGAATAAAATAATAAGGAAGAAGGAAGGATTTTTCAAAGTGATGATGAAATAAAAACGTAATAGAGACATTAATGGGATCTAAATATTTAAATCTTATAGTATAGATATAAGTATTCATATGAAATAAATAGTAAGGAGACCTCAAGTAAAAATATAAATCAGATAGATATAGTATATTATTTAAAAAAAATTCAAGCATCTTCAAGATATTATGTGAATATAAATGTCTCTAAATGTCAAAATAAATATATGAATTGTATTTTTGAAACGCAGAGTCAAAACATAGGAACGCGAGTAAAGAGACTAGATATGGGGACAAAATATTATAAAAATGATGAAATTAAAGAGATAACGGGATCTGTTAAGAACGACAAATGATCTGTTTGGGACTAATCTTAAATTCAAATAAGACATGGGATCTTAGATTTTTCATGATGGGTGACTTTGAAATGTGTAGTAACATCGATGTAAGTATCAGAGATAAGTATTTAAATAGCAGACTTATCTATTTATCATGACATGATTCGTGGGCAGAACGGAACGAACGGAATGAAACGGACAGTAAAGATGTTAAAGGATGAGATGTTGATAAATGAAGGATGGATTCGATGAATCGAGTGGGTGATGACGATGACTTAACGATTGACGAATATCTGAATAACATTCATTCTTTGTATATTTGAATATCGAGTCAAATCGAAATGAGAGAGGCGTTGTAGTCAGTAGTCGCGTAAAGACGATGCCTCTCGAGTAGATGACGCGACGATCGTTGTTAAGCAAATAGATGACAGTAATCATCAATTACTGATGATGTAGATTTCAATTCTCTCAGACAGTGAGCTTAATAACATTCTCAATAAGTGGAGATGTTAATGAGCGATTGAACATTATTATTAATAGGGATCAGACATATGTAGGTGAAGGTGGGAGATGGACTGGAGACAGGACATGGAACAGTATAAGTGGTGTGAATTCCCAACTATAGTTATGAGTACTACCGTAATTGAACTCATCCATTTGTTTCTATAATCCTCATGGACCTATATTCATTAGATTTCTCTCCACCAGGTTGCTGACTTTGCCATGGCCAGTTCACCTTAATCCCTCATAGACATGTATTATTACATCTGATTGGTAGCCCTGAATTTCTAATCCCTTTGGGAGATAGTTCTATGACAAAGCAGGGCAGCAAAAACAACCTGAGGAAACTATCTATGACACTTTTTTTTTTTTTTTTTAATGAAATGAAAATAAAATAAAAATGACAATGAAATATAAAAGAAATTCACCAATACTTGTGATGAGGATCACAAGTGTTCCTATCCTCAAATGCATAGGCACCATCCAAACAGCGCCATTGGTCGTGCCACAGTAGGGTGATAGGAATCAACAAAAATTTATATCCTAATAATTTTCCTCCTACTCCGAAAGTAGTCAAGCTACTGCCAGTATAAGCAGTCTAGAAATTTGAACTGCAGAGGATAGGGATGTAACTCATTACAAAATGATTTAAGTGAAGTAAAAAATGGTGAATTTGATTTGGATTTAAGGTGGTGATAAAAGCGGGGGGTTGGTGGTTTTACAAAGCTGAAAAATAAAATGAAGAAAAATAAGAAAAGAACTCCTTGAAGCATTGGGCTACTGGTTTTAGGTCTTAAGGCAAATGAGAGGTCCCCGGGTTCATTTCCTCGTATTGGGGAGGATGACATATAGTCATCTCCCGAATCGGATCTTCATTTAGCTTTAAAAACTAAACCCTAATAATTTTCCTTTTGATAGAAAGCATTTATTTAGCATTTGGTTCCTTCAGTGAAAATCTATCTTGACTCATCCTACAATGATTCGTAAAGACAACTAGTGAATCTCAATGGATCTAAAAATAAGCATCCACTGAACCCTAAAAGATTACCAAGTATTGATCAAGAGGATGCACTTACAGTGAAAATATAACCCCTTAACCTACCTCCAGTGGCTCGTAAAGAGCAACTAATGGATATCAGTGTATCAGCTAGAATACCTTTGATACAAAACTTCATAGTATTGGCCAAAGAAAGTACATCAAAAGCTTTAAACCTAGAGTTGAAAATTTAGGAACCAAAATGTCAAAACCTGTGGCATTGAAAAGCGGGGGAACCACCGGCATCTTTCGGATGCAATGCAAGCAACCTTCCACTTTAAGGAGGAAATGGTTTGCTCATCCTCAAAGTTAACATATCTTTGGAGGTGTTTGGCAACCAAGAAAGTGAGAGAAAGAGGAGAGAAGAAGAGAAAATGAGGCAAAAAACAAGGCCCGTATATTTCCTTCAAAATAAAAACTTGAGTCAACGGAGTGTTTTACAATGGCTTATATAGCCTTACAGACATGTGAAATACCAAAATAAAATAGCCAAACTAAAATAGTCTGGTGAGGGTAGAAATGAGAAAAACAAAAAACGGAGTCGTTTGGATCACAAAAACAAAAGCAGAATTTTCACTATGCACAGTGAATTTCGCTATCATAGCGAAAATTGAAATTTTCGCTATGCACAGTAATTTTCGCTATGATAGCGGTCGGTAATCAGCAATTTTGGCCTTTGTTAAGCCTTTGTTCATTGCCTATTTTATACTATTCCCTCTACATTATTCCATTTCTTCTTGCTTTGATGTTCTTCATTCTGAAACTGCTTTGAAATTGATAGAAAACCATAAATTGTTAAATCAACCCGACTTCCAGTATGATTGGATTGACCACAATGAATTTGGCTTCAATTCTGCCAAAACTACAAAAACGACCTCGGAATGCGTCGAAGCACAATAGGGACCGAACATTTCAATTGGGTTAATTATATCAATTAGTACACAAAAAGCGCTCAAAACCTATTAAAAATAGGGTTCAAAATAGCACTTTTGGGCACTAATCACTCACCCTGTCGAGGGATCATTATTTCAGGTACAAGGAGTGTACAGGAGGACGGCGCTCACTAGAGGCCGCGTTTGATAAGAAAGCCGACATGTGACTTTGGTAAATACTTTTTATAACATGTAGTAGAATTTTAAATTTTAATATATGTTTTGAACTAAGAGTGATTTCTTAACTCTTGAACCACGTAATATAGTTGGTTGGATATTTTTAGTGAGTATTGATGCATGGGCCCACGTGGCCATTTTTACTCATTTTAATTGTATATGGACCCGGTGTGGTCTTTGTAAAATATTGGGACAGGTTGCCATGTGATTGGGACATGTTGTATTTTGGGTAGAGCTCCCCATATAAGGAGACTCTGCCTGATTTTCATGAGTGGTGTCGGGTTATCCGACATCCATGAATATTCCGCGGGTTGACAGGTTGTCAACGGACCCTTGGGGAATGGGGCGTCACAATGTGTAAAGTTATATTTCAAGATCATACTTCCTTCTTTTGAGTTTAATAAGAATTAAACATTAATTTTCATGCTATAATGTATTATATGTACGTCCTTGCATATATATGTTCGACCAAGAATATAGTATGAAAGCAAATATAAGAAAATTATTTGAGAAACGAACTCGACAAATAAAAAACACATGACTCCCTTGTCCACTCCACACAGTCAAAAACCACATAATCTAGGGAAATTCCAAGGTTGGGGTTGAGACCCATTCCACATGATGCTTTTTCCATTATGTAATTGTTCAAGGAGGAAAACTATTAAGAAGAAGAAGAATGATAAAACGTTAAGTTTGGGAGGAAAAAAAGGCATATATAAGGGTATAGAAATGGATCCCAATTAGGACAGTTTTCTAACTTGAAACTATAGTGCATTCAAAAAATAGTTTAAGAGGAAAAAACCAAATGTATTTTAGCAAGAATCCTATGTTTATTATAATTTTTATTGAATGTATAAATAACTTTTGAATTCATCTTATTCTATTTATAGAACCCCTTTGGGGGAATTTCAGGCATTACAAATATGATACGTGTATATATATATATATATATATATATTTTCATGCTAATAAATTAAAAGAAAAAACAAATTTGAATAAGAAAATAAAAAAAATAATATATAAGGTTTAACTCTATTTTTTACTTCCACCATTTCTCTATTTTCTTTAAAATAATTACAATGAATTGAAGGATTGTAAATTTAGTAAATCTTATTTTATGAAAAGAGGAGCATGTCACAATTCACAGCATACTGTAATGTGCCTGAAAAGGGCAAAAGCATACAATTATTAGAGCCACAAAATATGGAAACTTCTTGTAATTTATCTCAGGTAAAATTTTAGCTTTCTTTGGTATTTTTTTTATATCTATTTATTTTATATTATGTTTCTACTCTCTTTGGCTTCTTATGTATTTTTTAAGAACAAAGCATACTATCGCTTTGAAAAAACCGAATTGGACAAAATAATTTATCGGCAACGCAGCAACTTGTTTCTTTGTTTCTTACACCAAATCCTCACCAAAAATCAATGAGTCAAGGACACTTGGCATTCACTGGAGTCTAGACAATTTGTAACGAACTTTAATTAACATCTACTAAATATCTATTAAAAAGTAACGCCATTTGGGAACAAACTGAAAATTAATACTAAATGCTATTGGAAGAGTCGTCATCATTCCAAATCAGATTACACAGAATAAGTTTCGTTTTCCAGAACTCTAAGAATATAAAATAAAATAAAATTGAAAAACAGTCATATGGTATTCTAGATGAGAAGAATTTCAATAAGTGCAAAATTTTATAGTTACCAAGGTTTTACGATTATTGTTCAAATGCACTCCTTTAAATTTTTCGGTGATTCAAACTCAATAACTGCATTCCGTCCCTACTGAAATTTTAAAATAGTAAATCTTTTGATCAAAGTATGATCGAATCCTGGTTTTGCCCCTCATTCAACCAATAAAAAAACAAAACAAAAACGATAACTAAGAAAGAAATTGGCCCACTACAGATCTAGAGCAGTAATTTTCCACGGAAACACGTATAGACAAGATGATGAAAAGGCAAGCTTTGAAAAAAGGTAAACCAATTCCTCTCCGAAATCATTTACGCTGACATTCATTGGACAATTATAACCAATTTCTATAAAGAAGATAAGGTTATTTTGGGAACAAAATCGGAAATTCTAAAATTTGGAAATATCACAATTCACACAACATGGAAGACCGACTTGGGGCGTTGCTAATGCTGGCGCCCATAAGAAGAAAAAAAAAAACACACACAAGCAAACACAAAAGCTAGCACTTGAATATTCATGGGTGATCGGCTCTTTCTACGATGCCCGGAGCTACAAATCTTGGGTTTCGAACTGTTGTTCTTGTTGGCGAATCGTACTTTCATTGGTCGTGAGCATTTAAATCTTGGGTATAAGTACTTTCATTGAGGACATGAACAACTTCTAAATCTAGGGTTTCTGAACTCTGTTGATCTTGTTGGAGATAAGTACTTTCATTGAGGACATGAACAGCTTCAGCTTCAGCTTCAGTAGTAATGAAAATATCATAAATCTGATTCACGGTAATGAGAGCTTGTAACCAACGAAGAGCATGGTTGAGGAGCCCGGCGATCTTGGGATAAAAGGATAGCGTTAAGGATACTTGATGGGGTCAAGCCTGCCAGAACACTCGCCTATTAGGAGGAAATGAGGAAGCCATAAGATGCAATAGCAGTGAAGAGCGGGCGATTCCCAAATCGCAGGCGAAGGTGGAATGTGTGGAATGAAAGTCTTGAAAATTCAGAGGGACTTCAGTAGACAGAGGAAAATATAGATAAAATGAGGAAAAGAAAAGGAGTTGCTCCAAGTACTGATAGAGATCCAACTGATGATTCCTCCTCTCTGGGATTTGTTTTATGTTTATAAAGCCTATGATGCATAGCCTCAAATCCAAGTAGCTCATGCCGACTTTCACTGACTATGAAATTATGGACTGAGCCAATTGCGGGAAGTCAGAGAATGTTTTGATACTCGGATGCTCATCATATGCTCTCCGAAATACTATATTTATAGCGCACAGATTCAGTACTATGATTGTCCTTCCCTTTTGGAAAAATTACTCCCCCTCCATGTTGCACTGACACCAACATGTTTACCAACTTCGCTTTTTTAACAGAATATTTAATATTTAATAAATGGGTGGAAGGAATTCGGTTCATGCCGAACCAACGGTGAGTTATGCAATATAAAATTTTGTGGTGTGTAATGACAGTAATGTTAACGAAAATTCAGAATTGTTTCTGGAAAGGATCGTGAATGACAAGTTTTGATGTAGGCAACGATTAGATCAGTGTGACCACTTTTGTTCGACATTATACCCAAAATAGCCTTTACTTTTTGAATAGAAACAGTAATAAATCTGATCTCAAAATTGGATAAGATTGTCCATAGGATCATTGAATGAATGAGACGTTTTTTGACAACTCAGCTATTCAAAGGGGGAGGATGAGTACATAAAAAATATTGGATGGAATCATGTGCACTTGAAAGCAGGGGGAGGAAGACTTAAAAAAAACATAGTAATATCGAAGGGGAAGGCGGGATACTGGGAAGAAACATTTCTTTAAAAAATAATAATAATATTGGACGCTTATGGGTTAATTGGTATTTGGTAAACGTCCCCGTTGGAAATAAATTAAATAATATTGGATCCTACAAAGTGTTTTTTCCTATCATACGCGGCCTGACGCCTCATAGACTAGTTCAATCTTTGCTTATCTTTGTTAAAAATCACTAAGTGTGAAAACAGTGGTTGAATTAACAGCCTAATAAATCAGTTTACACCTTATAAATTTAAAAATGTCATAGTAAGTAAAATACATATGACTTCAATTTCATAATATAAGGATGATTACCATAATGAGATTTCTTGTCTTTATTGATCGAATATGTTTTTTCAGTCTAAATTGTCGACACGTAAATAAAATATTACTATAAGATAACGAAAAACAAAACGTCGTAACAAAATGATAATATAAAATCAAACCCTACAATAAAAAGATGACGAAATCACAAAAAAATAAAATAAAATAAACCCATATTTATAAGGAATAATCATTTTATTAATAAATAAATTGATAGGGAGGGGTGTAGAAATATGTGATTTTAAGCCGAGAATTGCAAAAAATAACCCCTCACATTTATTTTATGCATTAAATATCAAATTATTCACATACGCATCTCCTTATAATTCTAACCTATAAAAAAAAATAATCGTTCAGAACTAAAAACAAAAATAAAATTTGAATTGTATTTGATTTTTCATAAAACATTTTTAATATAACTTTCTAATTATTTTTTTTTTTTGTAGAAATATGCAATTATATCTATAGAAATATCACTATTTTTTTTGTCATTTTTTTTCCTTTAGGGTGTATTTTATTCTCGAAAAGTAATAAGGAAAGGACAAAAATTCTAAATTTTTTTTTATACATCTAATAAGAAAATCAAATATAAATAAATTTATTTAAAATTTATATATTCTTGAATTATTTCATCTTTATAATGAAGAGTAAGAATGAATAAAACGAGTTTTAAAAGAACAAAAAAAAAAAAAAAATTAAAAACCTCTTTTTTTTTCTTCATTTTTTTTCCTTTTTTTTTCTCTATA
This sequence comes from Tetrastigma voinierianum, assembly GCA_016808115.1. Classification (NCBI taxonomy): domain Eukaryota; kingdom Viridiplantae; phylum Streptophyta; class Magnoliopsida; order Vitales; family Vitaceae; genus Tetrastigma; species Tetrastigma voinierianum. The sequence continues at coordinate 931,044 of JAEQBH010004451.1, forward strand.
TTTTTTTCTCTTGCATTTTCCATAATATTTTCTAAGAACCAACATAGCTTTAGGGAGTGTATTCGAAAAAATATTTCAAAAGATATGATAACAATTGTCAAGTAATTTTAATAGATGAATCGGTTTAAAGAGGATAAAAACAAAAGTTATTTGCAAAGCTAACCCAAACCCCTTACTTTTATAACCTAAAATATCTCCACTTTAGATAAAATTACCCCTTAATGTGTTAAAGCCCAAAAAATATTGTAAATCTAACCTATTTCTATACATGTTGAACTTAATCATGTTAAGTTAGCATTTGAACAAACTTGAAAGGTGTCAAGTCCAGGTTTCTAACACAACTTCTATACATGTTGAGTTTAACCATGATTAACTTATATTTGAACAAATTTGAAGGGGGTTAAATCTAGGTTTGTAACAGGTACAATAGCTATTTAGTTTGGACTTAACATCGTTAAGTTATATTTGAACAAACTTGAAGGGGGTTAAGTGTAGGTTTGTATGGTGGTTAGAGGGGTAAATTTGTCAAAATGATGTAAAAATATCATTCCTTTTTGAGTTTTAAGAAAATGTGTTGGATTTGCAATTTTTTTTTGCTTTTTGTCCCTTTAAAATGGTAACCCCATTTTAATATTTGTTTAAGCAATAAGAACGATTTAAGAATTAAAGTTTAGGTATGACTTAATTAAACATTTATTTTATAAGGCTTATTAGATGAGGAAGCATGTCATGACCCTTTATTCAATAAGTTATTTGTATCTTTGGATACATATATGTTTACTTCAACTTATGCATTATTTTAAGGTGTTTAGATTCATTACTATACAAACACTTATAACAGTTGAAGTTACTGAAAAAACCATCATATGAACTTATAAAATTGAAGTGTTTGAATAAATAAGCACTTGCCATAATTTTAAAAAAAATTTAAAAACTAAAGAACTAAAAATTAATATGATATATATATATCATAAAACCATGATAAAAAATTAAAAATAAAGTAAATATTCAATATATGTCGAAAACATTTATCATTCAAATGTAATCTCTAGTATAAAAAATAGCTAATGAACTATTCTCTCATCTTCACTTTTGTTTGATATGCATCTAAGAGATTATAAAAACTAAAATATTATAGGTTTTTTTCTTCATTAAAAATCTTTGGAACACTTTCTATAAATTGGAATGTGGTGTATTATGAACTTATAGTTATTTAAAGCGCATTAAGGCGCAAAAGCCTCTTATCAAAGGACCTTAAGGCATAAGATGCATTTGATGCGTATAATTTTTTAAGTGATGTGCAAATCTGTCTAGGAAATAAAATTATATCTTATTAAATATTGTCTATAGTTTTTATCTAAGAATAAAATATAATAAAGTAAAGAACATCAAACATAAATCAAATATTACTAGTGCTTCCCATCATCATAAACATTTCCAAAACAAAATAAAAAACATCATTAGTGATTCTCATCATCACAAAAATTCTAAATTGCAAAACAAAATAAACACTCATGGATCAGTATCAAATTCTAAACCAAGAAAATCATCATCAATAAAATCTTTTTCTATTTTTTTAATTATATTTTAGAATTTTTTTTCCTATTTTTAAAAATTTGTACCTATTTTATCGTTTTTTAGGATTTGTATTGATAAGGTTTGAAAAGCCTGTTATGCCCTGCTAAGCAAAGGAGAGGCATGCCCATTGAGCTGTTGGCATTTGAAGCCGACCAGGATGAGGACGTCAGCTCGACGAAGGTCGGTGTAAGGTAATCAAGAAGCTCTCATGTTAAAATCAGAAGCGAATCCATAGATAAAGGAAATAGAATAATCCTGTGTATATTATCAGTAAATCAAATAAATCCTTACAGTGGGAAAGTAAGATAATTCTATGTCTGACTCAATCAAACGGGATCCCACCAATAAGGAAATAATTCAAATAGAGCACACTTATATCCATAATCAAATCCGATATCAAGAAAATATCCACCAGTAGGAAAGTATCCTAATCACCCATCAGCTGGTAAAACATCTACTATAATCACGAGGCCACCTTCGGTGAAAGATGCATAAACATACATAGCGTCGCCTCGCGTTTCTCTTTTCTCTGGAAAGAATGGCTTAGGCATCGGGCAGCTATGGCGAAGCCCCTCGCGACCCGCTACTCTTGTTTTGCGGAGGAAGCGGTTCAGGCGCTGCGAGATCGGCCTGGCGGCAATCCTACTTCGGGGCCGGCGATCCCCGGGAGGCTTGCCGGACCAGCCGCCCGGCGATCCAGGCGACCTTGACCCCATCTTCGGCCCAGTCCGGTTGAAAAAAAGCATCATCAGTTGGCGCCGTGCAGCCAGGAGCGACAATTCCTTGTCGTAAAGATTGATTTTGATTCTTGATAAGTGTAACCGGGAACACAAGCAGGAATAACGCCAATCCTCCAAGGATGCAGAACTAACTAGGCAACGTAGACAATGAGCCTCCGACACGTTAGAAGCGGCCTTGAAGACAGCAGAGCGAGGTGGAGGCACTCGCCTCTGACCTCCTGATAGGAGAGATTGAGAGCCAGCTCACAGGCCCGGATTCAGCGCCCACGGGAGGCGCGACAAACCTAAGAAGGTCGCTTTCCTCCTCGGGAAGGGCAGCACAATCAGACGGTCGAGGTCTTTGAAGCAGAAGCGAGTCGAGCCAGGGGCACGGACCCATGGTGGCCCGCAGGAGGAGGCAGCGAAGCAGCACTTCAGGAGATGTGTCGGAGCGAAGGCTATGCCACCCTCTCGGCCAGGAGCGGGAGAGCAATCATGGACGGAGGTTCAGAGCCTCGGCAAGAGCTCGGCCGTGTATGAAGGAAGTGAGTGAGAGGGCGCGCTCGACATAGACACCTTGATACGACAAGCGAGTCACCGCCTGCAGTGAGGGTGCTGCTTCCCTATTCGGTAGAATTCAAGATGCCCTGAGAGTGGAAACGTCGATGGTGTCGGGGGATCGATCAGATGTCAACACTTACAAAAACCAAATGGAGTTGCATGGGTATCAAGATCCGGTGCGATGCAGAGCTTTCGCTATCACATTAAAGGCCAAACCTTAGCTTTAGTTTAATGGCTTCATAGTCATCAATCTCCTCATTAGAGAGCTATCGCTGCGTTCGTCTCTCACTTCATTAGGGCGGGACGTATAGAAATGAAGTTATCATCTGTGACCATCAAGCGAGCTTCGCAAAAGCCTGAGATCACTTATGTCCATAGATTCATCTTGAGTCTCACGAAGGTAGATATACGGCGAGAAGTTAGCGATCTTGCATTCATTGCTGGCTTAGGGGTTCAGTCAAAAGACTTGATGTTTTCCATCTCCAAAAATCCCTAAGCAAGCATGGCTAAGGTGCTCGCAAAAGTAGAAAAATATATTAACGGTGAAGAAGCCCTCATATCCAAGAAAGAGAACTCTTCCACCCATAAAGAAAAAAGCGGGACAGACAAGCGACGAGGACGAAGCCCCATAAGACAAAGCGGCGGAAGGTCTCCAAGAAAGATGGAGGCTTGGTCTCTCCCGAAGAGGAACCTCGAGAAGTCGTGCAGGCCTGCCTCATCGAGGCGATGGCGTGTCGCCTCCCAGTTCCACCCATAGCGGCCTGATGTAGGTCCACTGCTTGAAATGCAAGCAGCGAGTTCCTAAGGTAGCCAACACAAACGTCGAGACCCATACGAGACAACACCAGATGTGCGAGTTCCATAGGTTACGGACCTTTGCCTGCGGATGACTGCATACGGTTTAAGAAGGAAATAAGTATTTATACGGCGGGTATCTGGAAGCGATTCTTAGCCTTTAATCGGCAGTCGGGCTCGGAACCAAGCTCAGGCTCCCGTGACCACCACCACCACCTCGACAGACAACAGCTCAGCACCAACAACCTTTAGGAGAAATCCACGTGATATCAGGAGGATTTGCGGGAGATCTGCTTTCGGCCCGGAAGGCCATCTGCGACATGGTCGGCGAGATGGCCAGTACAAAGCGGTGTCCCAGGCTACCTCGACTCTCGACATCCATAGCTTTCTACGACTCGGACCTAGAGGGATCAACACCCCCATGGCGACCCTTGGTAATTCGGCGGGTTATGGCCAAAGCAAAAGCGGTCCATCGGGTCTACGGTTGACCATGGAGTTCGGTTGACATCATCTTCACCTCGGCCTTTGATAAGATGGACATTGGAAGGGAGAGAATGAAACTCGTCAGCACCCATCTGCGAGGATTCTCCGGAGAAAAGGTATTACCCTTGGGCTCAATACAACTAGTACTCACCTTGGGAGATCCCCCATGCCAGGCGACAGCAATGACAGATTCCTCGTTGTAGACGCCCCATCTGCTTATAATATGTTGTTAGGCAGACCCTCTCTTAATCTGCGATAAAAGCCATTCTTTCCGCTTACCACATGATGATCAAGTTTCCTATCGTAAGCGGAATAGAATGGTTCAGTAGTGGCAGGGAATGCTACTTAGCATCCATGAAGCAAACAGCGGTCGATAACATATCCTTGGATGAGCTCGAAATGCGCGGCGAAATATTCGCAACCTGAGCCCCACCGGGAAATTTGGAGCACAATACGATTGGATGGCGACCCTGGCTTGCCTCATACCCTTCGTCGGCTGACGAGGAAGATCTCAAAGACCCTCGACCCGATTTTTTGAGACCAGAACAAAAGATGTCTTGGCGTGGAAGCGGGGCAGACATGGGAGGAATTGGCCCTCGGTAATTACCCATGGTGAGCGTCGGTCAGTCTTTCAAACCCCGATCAAAACAAAGAGGAGGAGCTAGCCAGTAGGAAAAGCGTCAATGGGGAGAATTCGACCAAACTCCTCAACGGGAGGCGTCAGAGAGGTAGAATATTCTGAATGGCTAGCCAATGTATTGCGCCGTCAAAAGCAATGGCGAGTGGCGACTCTGCCGACTTCAACGATCAACGGGCGTGCGAAGGACAGTTTCCCTCTGCCGCGAATCGACCTCATCGTAGATGCCACTGCTGGCCATGAACTCCTTAGTTTTATGGATGCCTTCTTTGGCTACAATCAGATCAGCATGGACCCAGATGACTAAGAAAAGACCTCGGTCGGCCAGGATCAGAACCTATTGTTATAAATGTAATGCCTTTTGGATTTCGAAACGAAGGAGCACCTACCGGAGAAATTTGTTAAGGGATGTTCCCGGGAAGCAGATAGGAACAACCATGAAGGTGTACATAGATGACATGCTAGTAAAATTTACCACTGCCGAGCTCCACATAGCTCATTGCTGAAATATCACGAGTACAATATAGGCTGAATCCAGCCAAGTGTGCCTTCGGAGTGTCAGCCGGAAAATTCCTAGGTTTCATAGTCAACCACCGAGGAATTGAGGCAAATCCAGACAAAATTAAGGCTGTGCTTGACATGTCGTCACCCTCAGGTATAAGGAGGTCAACGTCGTGGGAAGGATTCTTTACCTTTAAGTGATGTGTATCGAGGGCTAGTGATAAATGTCGACCTTTCTTCGAAGTTTTGAAGAAGGCCTTTCAATGGGATCTGAAATCTGAAGAAGCATTCTAAGCCCATTGAAAGCATACTTAGGTTCCCCACCCACTCTGGTAAGCCCCATCGAGAGGGAGGCTCCTCCTCTATATATAGCGGTGTCGGACTTCTCGAGCCGGCGTCTCGTCGAGACAAGACCCGATTACAACGCCGAGTTTACTATTGCGATCGTGCCTTGAGAGGAGCGGAAGAAGAGAGGTACCAGGATGGAAAAATTTATCTTGCCTTAGTAACCGCCTTTCGGGCTCCGCCGCTTACTTCCGGCTCATACCATAGAAGTTCCAACGAATATCCAGTCAAACAGAGTCTTACGACGCTAGACACGGGAAGGGTGTGGAAATGAAATGGCGGCGAGTTCGACATGGATCTCGTCGAACTGCAGTAAAAGAGGCGAGTCTTAGCGATTCGTCATGGAATTCACCACCGAGCCTACGAGAACATCAAACCTTAGGCGGCCCCATCGGAAACTTTTTGTAGACGGGGCCTGAAGCACAAGGAAGCGGGCCGACTTAATCTGATCTCGAAGGAATAGACGTGGAGAGTATGCTCTCAGTTCGGATTCCAAACTATCAGTGTGGGCCGAATGAGGCCGTCTGCAAGCCTCATCCTACTTCCATTCACTAGAAATTGACCCGGCAGTGCATAGCGACTCCGGTTGGTAGTAAGACATAAATAGAGGATACCTCTGAGGCTAAAGCGGAAGAGCGATCCTATACCTTAAAAGAGTGCGAGATTTATTGAAAAAGTTAGTCTTTGGTCGGGTCAAACATATCGGGAAGCGAAAGAACTCCGAGCCTGCGCCCCAGCGAAACTAAGCGACGGCCTCCGCAGGGAAGACCTCGTAGGGTCGACCTGTCGAATACCTTGCGAGCCTTGTATAGATCTGTGTTGATGTGAAGTGCCCAAATCGGGTCAGCCAGGGTGGATGGATCTATTGGGATTACATAGCGGACGTCTGCAGGTGACCACGAAGCGGCTCATCGGGGCGAGGTCGACGGGGTTCGCTAATCATAAGGGAAGCTTGCCTGGCGGTTCTTCACACCATCATTAAGTGCATTCTTGGGGAAAAGACAGATACGTGCTAAAGGGAAGTACAGAGTATGCGAAATCATGTCGAGACTCGGGCATTGCGGGAAAGTCTTAGAGCAGAGGGGGTACTCTTGGCTGTGCTCGGAGATGCAATCTTTGGTAAGAAAATGCAAGATGCGCGGGGGCACGCATGAGATCCTCACGCCTCCCATCAGAGCCCTTGACATCAATTACAAGCCCTTAGCCTTTCCAACAGTGGGGTTTGGACATACTGGGACCTTTGCCCCTTGGGAAGGGTCCCGATATAAGAGATAGTCATCGTCATGATAGTTACTTCACAGAGTGGAGTAGAACCTTTGGCCACAGTGCAGGCAGAGATGCGAGAATTTTTGTGTGGCGGTCCATCATATGCAGGTTTGGTATCCCAAGGCCTGTGTCGGACAATGGAGCTTAATTTGACAACGCCCGAGTTCAGGGTTTACGTGTAGAGCTCGGGTGGGTGTGCTTGTCTCCTAACATTCGCGTCTAATGGTCGGACCGAAGTCACCATGAGAACCCTTAAGGCCGCTGAAGACCAGGAGTGGAAGATGTAAAGGAAAATGGGTAGAATACCTCCCCAGGAACTATTGGCCTACAGGACAATCACGAGAAGTTATTACCTTTGTATCAAGCGATGGCCACATCGAGGTGGATTCGATCCCAAGGATCGAGTTAGCGGCAGTGGAACACAATGTGAGGGCTCTTCGTCTAAATTTGGATCGCCTAGATGAAAAAGCATTGAAAGCGGGTTCTAAGCGCAAGGAGAGTTACGGAGGAAGACAGCGGTATTACAACGAAAAGGTGAGCACAGGAGCTACATATAGTGACCTAGTTTGAAGAAGCCTACGCCCCGACGAGGAAGAATCAGCATGGAGAAACTAGGCCCCATGGGAGGCCTACATCATATCCGTGTCATCGGGCGGGCAATTATGAATCAGTGAACAAAGGAGGAATTTTTTTACACCATGCTTGGAATGCGGAGACACGCAAGGCGTTTTTTGGTAGACCTGGTATGTAATCTTAAAAAATAAAGTATTATTAGTTTTCGGATGTGATTTGTGTTCATTGGTTATTTTATTAAACGCTGCAAATAAATGCAGACATAAAACGCTACATTTCTGAGAAAAATTATCTGTGAATGTGAAAGATCATACTCCAAAAGGAAAAGTTTCTATTTATTCCAATTAGATTACATTTAATTACAATCAACAGTGTCATCCGTTACATCTTGGAAGTACACAGTACAAGCAGTTCCCTCAAAAAAAAAAAAAAAAAACTTCAGGAAGAAAGAGGGAAAGAGGAGAGGAAAGCAGGATGAAAATAAGTAGAGGAGAAAGAAAAAGGATGGAAAGAGTTTGTGCGAGGAAGAAGAAAAAAGGAAGAAAGGGAAGGAAGGGAATGGAGAAGGAGAAGAGAAAGGAGAGGAAGAGAGAAGAATAGAAAATAGAGCGGCATAAAGAAATGTGCCGCCCTCGAACACATTCCACGGCCTGAGAAGCTGGGAATAACATGACTCACGTAAAAGGGAGACTAGGGGGAAAAACACAACTCCCATGACGAAGTCAACAAAATGAACCGGAGATCTTGGATGGATGCAGTGAAGACAATCAAACCGGCGCTTCATCATAAGTACAGGATCTTCGATCACGCACAAAGGCAGAATATCAAGTATAAACTCCATAGCAATGAAGAGCGCCATTTATAAGAAGGCGAAGCACTCGGAAATTCGTATGGCCTTCAAATTCTCCATAAATCAACATTAAAGATACTCGCGCCTTTCAGAAAATCGAAGTGAATACATTTTTGCCATAGCGACTCACTTTGGCGAGGCCTTCGACTACTTTTGCACAGGCCACGCAGCCTAGAATTCGAATGTTTCAATTTGGATGCATATAGTTCTCAAGCCCGGGCTGATGCTCACTTTGTGACCTCGACTACTTTGGGGCCACGCAGCCTGGGAGTCGGATCAACTAATTTGGATCGCCAACAGGCCTCGGCGCCGAGACCCGGTAGCTCACTTTGTGAGGCTCCACTGCTCTCTGCACGGGTCACGACCTGAGGTCGGATCGACTCGGGGAATTTGGATCGTAACAAGGCCTCGGCGCTGGACGGTAGCTCACTTTGTGAGGCTCGACTACTCTACACGGGCCACGCAACCTAGGAGTCGGATCAGCTCGAGGCTAGATGCGCTTATAAAGACCTCAACGCCCGGGCGGTGGCTCACTTTCACGAGCTCGGCTACACTTTGCGAATACAGCGACTAGGAGTCAAATCATTTCGGTGGATTGCGACCGACCTCGGCCGGGAGCCCGGTGGCTCGCTGGCGAGCTCGGCTACTGCGCAGGCCCGCCAGCCTGGGAGTCGGATCGTGGCTGGGGCGGATGTAATGGGCCTCAGCGCCCGGAGCCCGGTGGCTCCGCGTGAGCTGGGCTGCTCTGCATAGGCCCAGGCAACCTGGGAATTCGGATCGGCTCGAGTGGATCGCCCAGTGAGGCCTGGGCGCTGGGCCCAGTGGCTCACTTTGACGAGCTCCACTGCTGCGCAGGCCACGCGGCCCCCAGGGTCGGATCGGCTCAGGGCTGGATCGCCCGACTCAAGGCCTCGGCCCGGGAGCCTAGTGGCTCACTTTGGCCAGGCTCGACTACTGCACAGACACATGGCTTTGGGAAATCAGTGCTTCCGAGGCGGGATGACCAGCAAGGCCTCGGCGCGGAGCTCAGCAAGCTCACTTTGCGAGCTGTTACTGCATGCAGAGCCACGCGGCTGGGACTGGATCGCGGGGCCTGGCCCGCCAGGCCTCGATGCGGGAGCTGATGCTTCCGGTTTGACGACCTCGACGCTATTCTACCAGGGCAAATGCGACTGAAGTACCTGTTTGGCGATGAAGTAGCCCGTAAACCTCGGCCAGTTCGAAGAGCTCAACTGCTCAACTCTACATCCCATCAGCTATCAACTCGGGCGTTCAAGTTAGGCCATGCAGCCAAGAAATTGTCTGAATCGCGAAGAATAGCGCAGTGCATAAGTAAAGACGAAAGTGATGAAATAAAATGAATATTCATTAAAAAAAAGGCTACATATGTCTATCTGCAGAAGATTATACATCAGAAGAAGGGGAGTGAGCCTCGGTGAGGGTGTCGGGACCTCCATAAGGATGCGCGGGAGAAGAGCTCCTACCGCCTCCTCTCAGTCGCTAGGAGATTAGAGTTGAAATCAAGCCTGGATGGCGTTAGCGACCTTAACTGGCGAGCCCCAGAAGCCTTGATGCGACGGTCCCTCAATCTTCCTATAACCGTCCATTGAGCAGCCGGGTTATTTAGCAGTGGGGTCCCACGCAGCTCGCGACACTCTTCGATCGGGCGTTCCGCGGTGGCAGCCTCGGTGGCTCAGCAGTGAGCCTACAATCCGATGCCTTGAGTCTATCACGCGGTCGTCTTTGATCGCCACCTTGGTTCTTCCTTAAACTCCGGCTTCCTTCCAGGATGTGAAGCTCATCCTAACCATCTGAAGTTCATATTGGGTAGACTGCAGCCCGTCCCTAGCCTCTAGCAAGTCATTTTGTGAACCGCAAATCATCCGAACCCGGCTAGCCTTGGTGCTCTCAACTGTTCGGGCCTCATATTCCTACCCTCGGCCGAGCATGTCAGACGTGGTGTACTTCCAAATCAGGTGAGCTTCACTACCTCCTTGGTCATACGTTACTGACCCGCGGCTCGAGGCCCGCTCAGATGTGAGGGAAGCCACCCTCGCCTTGTAAGCCCGGGCCGCTTTAGCATGACTTTCGTTTAGTTTGGCCTTTTTGGCTAAACCCTTCAAATGAGTAGCCACCTGCACACCTAACATAGAATCAACATCCAATGCAAGTTTAACACTCAACTCAAAATGGAATCAGACACGACAAGGTATGGGAACTTACGGAGCGACCTGAAGATAGGGCCAAAACTCATCAGCGGGCAAGCGCACTTTCGACCTCTTGAGATCGAATCCTTAAGAATGAATGAAGGCTGCCTGCGAGTTCGACATTGAAGCAAGAAGTACCCATCTCCACTTGATTTGGTTCTGAGATCTTTCCTCCTCAGCTCTTCCCCTTGAGAAGGTGACTAACACTCTTCGTTGGCGGATTCAATGGAGACCGGTAATGGGCATGGCCGCCAACGGCTGCTCACGGCCTGAGGACCTTTTGCCTTCGCGATGGGCCCGAAGCAGGCACAGGGCTTCCCGAGGCTAGGAGCCTCAGCCGGAGCGTGCGCCGCTCGGTTGGACGCTGAAATTACGGAGAAGATGAAGACGCCCCGATTGGAACTTTAACCGTAGGCCGATCTTTCCAGCGGAGTCAGGGTTTTTTCGTTTCAACGCTCAGGGCTTCAGAAACTGACTTCTCAAGCCCAGGCGGTGGTTGCTCCCTTAGTGGGTTTAGCGTGGCGGGCCCAATGGGAGAGCTTTCATGGTGGAAGGAGCGAAAGCCTCAAGCGTGACCGACCTCGAGCTCGAAGGGCCGAGGAATGTCTGACGACCGGCTCATAGGGCGAGAGGACACTCGGCTGGCTTGTGGCGCTATGACGTTATCTTCGGCGAGATCGGTCGACCTTGAGAAGTATGTAAGCAATGCGATTAGAAATACCAAAGCCTTGTAGGGTTATGTCACCGCGAAGCGAACACTTCACGAAGATTCGGGGTGGTCCGTACGACGGAGCACGGGTTGTGGAGTCATATCAAAGGGTCATATTCCCGGTGCGTGGCCGACAAAGTAACGTCCCTTCAGCACGGGAAGAGGGGGAAGATCGAAAATCACGGAAGGAGCGCTAGGCGTCGAAAAATAGAGGAAGCCCTCAGAGGTTTTCTTGCTAAAAAGATAAAGGAACAGCTATCTTTTGGGAACACGAGTCACTGTCACAAAGAAAACCAATAGGCGACCAATGTGACCATTGGGCGGGCGAGAAAGGCAGACATTGAAATGCTCTAGCCTTTCATGAAAGGATCTGGAGGAAAGTGAAGGCCATTATGAAGGCCACTTCAAAGCACACCCATCTTAGGCAACACGAAACCACATATAAGTCAAAACGTCGGGGACCACTCGACGCCAAAAGGAGGCGATGCATTATGTAGTGTGGCCCAGTATGGGAACGACCTTGCTAAGCCTGATTAAAGCTTTATCTTCGAGCAGGATCTCGGGTATTCGACCATCAGGATATTGTCGGGTCTACTTTCCCCTTACCCTTGTCGAGAAGGGCGCCCACAGGGCATCTCGAAGTTCAACCTGACCCGACGACCGGAGCGCCGCCGGTCACCCCAAGCGAACCTTGATCGAAGAGTGCCTCCAATCGCGAGAGAAAGCGACGGACCCGCGATAAAAGCAAATAATGAAAACAAACATGACCAATCTAGCGCCTCATCTACCGGTAAAAAGAAACGAAAGAGATAAAAGCGGCGGTCTAGGAGTCAGCGAAGAAGCTATCTCGAGAAAAGCGCGAGAAAAGACTCTACACAAAAAGGTGGACGCGAGAACTAAGGGAAAATGAAGTACGAATTCGCTAAGAGCAAAGAAGAGGCCACAGAATCAGGGGCACACAAGACAGAGGAGGTCTGCGAAAGAAACATAAGGAAATTGAAAGGAGTAGGAGAAATAAGCGCGAAGTCATCATTATCGCAAGACGTATGACGATGATCAAGTCTTAACTAACCCAAATTTCAAGCGCATTAATGGAAATCAGATCCCACGAAACATTACAAATTCTTTGCCCACGCACGCCGCATACAAGGGTCGGAGAATCATGTGGTTTGAAAATGGGCTCGCAGCCCACTTCGCTTAAAAACCCAAAGGAGAGGCATGCCCATTGAAGCATTCATGCCTTTTTGACGCCAGCCTAGGATGAGGGCCCAATCCGCTCGGCCCAAAGGTCGATTATGGGTAATCAAGAAAGCCCATGTTCTGCAAATCAAGCCAAATCCCATAGATAAGGGAAATAGAATAATCCCCAATAATATATTATCCAGCAAATCAAACTAAAACTACCGCTGAGTAAGATCTACATATAAACAACGGATCTCACTCATTATGAGAAATACCCCCAAATAGAGTCAGATGAGATTCATAATCAACTGACACAGAAGAATAAACAATGGAGTGGCATCTCATCAAACCCAAATCTCCGGGAGATCCTAATCACCATCCAATCCAAGAAAGATTTACTTTTTCATAAATACAAGGCTACCCATCAAGGAACAGATGTAAACACAATGCACGCATTCGCCTCTAAATGGGCTTCTCTTTTCTCTTAGAAAGAAGTCGATTTAGAATGATTTCGCCACGGGCGGCTCCCCCGCCGACTTCGCCATTCTTCTTGCTTTGAGAGGAGAAATTTCACATCATGTATCACACACACAACAATCCTCTACTGTGCCCATGATCTAGGAGCCTCAGACCAGGCCCGTGCCAGCCTAGGGTCGTCTCTTCACCTCACATCCAAACCCACCCGTTGATAGCATCATCATGTATGCAAACCTCCTTTATAAACTTCCATAAACTTAATAAAATGTTCAAATTAACTTATAGAAGGGTCATAGCTTTTCGCTTCCTCCTCTTCTCTTTATAAGTTTTTTTTAAATATTTATAATTTTTAATAAAAGTACTTATGAGGCCAAACCCAAAAAATACTTCAAACCAAATGCTCTTCCAAACACACCCTAAATCAAGGTAACTTATCTTAATCTATAAAGTGCTAGAGGGTAATAACTTATTTTTTTGGAGTCACATAAATAATTTGAAGAAGTTTGAAATTCTTTATTTGAGCTCTTCAAAGTTGATTACCTAATACAAAACTACACTTCTTCTGGTGGGCCAAATGTTAGGCGCGATAAAGATATGGTCAAACATTAAGTGCACAACAAGATTTATATCACCTGTTTGGATATTATTTTATTAAATTGGAAAAGATTCACGTATTACATTCGTGCAGCATGAGGCTTCAAATTAATAAAGAAAATAATATTATAGATCTAATTCATATGAAGTGATATAGATTTCATTTAAAAATAATATGCCTAGCTTCATCACCTCTCATTCAAGTAATGGTGATAAAGGCACATAACTTTAAGGCTCGTTTGGGTAGCAGAGAATTGAACAGTAAGAAATGTGGAGTTGAAATGGCAAGGTGAACCCAAAAACAACACCATTTACATATTATTACTTAACATCTACCCTTTTCTTTTTATTATTATTATTATCTGGCCTCTACCCTCTTATCTCCCTGCAGATTCATACCCCAACCCAACTTCCCAACTCCCCTCTCTCTTCCTTCTTTTTTTTTTTTGAAGTCCCAATGGGATTCTCATCTTCCTCCTCTCCTCTCCCCTTTTAGTTCTCTCTCTTCTCTCTTCTCCTTCTCTCTCTCCTTTCCCTTCTCTTTCTTCTCCCTCTCTCTCTTTCAATCTCCATTTTCTTTTGTTTTCTTCAAACTTAAGCAAATATAAACTCAACAATAAAACTCAATTTTCTACTATCTTCATCCTTTTAATTCTTTCTTTTCTTTTTCTTTCCATTATATGCCTCTATATACACCCTTAAATATATCTCTTCACACCCCATTCATTAAGTATGGGTGTGTGCAAACCCAAAATACACATATTTATGACCCCATTCCAATACTTTACTTCTTGCACTCCCTTTTTTTTTACACCCTACATCCAAAGTTTCCCATCTTTTTTTTTTCTTCTTTTAAGTCTTGTCGTCAGCTCTTTTTTCAGCTCTTTTTCTCTTCTCTCTCTTCTCTTCTCTGCTTCTCTCATGACTCATACAACATACCTCAAATCTATACCATAACATACCTCAACACCTTAGCACCGAAAAAATCAAAATTAAATTAATCTGCATTTGTAACCAACATTTGGCTATATCCTATCATTAAAATCCAGAAATTTACCCATGATCTAAAAATTTAAATCAAAAGTTTGTTCTTTAATGGAAAACCGAAATATCAAATAATCCTGATTTAAAACTTAAAATCCTTACTACGTCCTCTGATTTCAAAATCCTAAGTAATTTTTTTTACATTAATTTTTTTATTTAATTTTAAATTAAATATAAATAAAACAATGATGCTGTTATGAAAAAATTAAATTACATCATTAAAAGTAATTAATTTAAATTAAATTAAATATAATACATCAATTACAATATAAATCATTTAAAGTTGTGGATAATTATTTGCTCTCATCTAAATCATCTGTCTCTTGTTGTGTCAAGCACGTAGTTCCGCCCCACACACAATGATCTAAAAGCCTAATCCAGGTGCCATACAAATTCCATCCTCGAGCACACCGTACCTGTGAATACGCCACAAAAATTGAGGTATTGTGTGAGTCCACACTTTCGTGACTTTCTATGGTACCCCTTCTTCAAAGTACCTTATAGGTACCGTTACGCAACCTAACTCCGCCTTCGCTCCGTGAGCTCTAAACCTAATGAGATCAAAGGGACCTTATAGCAAATGGGGAGCAAGCAGTATGACCCTGGAGACCATGCCCTTGTCTGGGTCTGGGAAGATCACCTAAACCCTAGACGCTTGTCGATTATGAGCAGCTTTTCCTCAATTGGTGTAAAGGCATGGAATCAATGGGTGCATGTGGTTTTAAAGAATTGGCGGACTAGGGCTGAGTTCTGGATTTCCACCTAAGGTTTTGAGGTTCGGGAGGCCCATAGCACTCATTCCAAGTGTCAGAGTTGTTTCTTAGATGAACCCATGTAAATCTCCTGAGGTATAGAATTATAGAAGTTGTATGATGTTAATTGGTGCAAAGCAAAAATTTAGCATAAATCTGAAATTCATGTGATTGCCCGGGTACAGAAATCACTCGTCTGCTTTCACCATTTATCGTATTTCGACCATAACTTGCTCATTTCTGATCCGATTTGAGTAGATTCAAGTTGCTACGGTTGAAAATAGACTTCCCTATGAGAATTCAAAACTTCCAGAAATAGGCACGTCACCCGATTATAAGGGCCTTCAAAATTCATCAAAGAAGGCGGTAAGCTTACCTGCCCTGTTCTGCATGTGAAATGCTCATCTATTTCGACCATTTTTGTCGATTTTGACCATAAGCAACTTGCTCATTTCTGATCCGATTTAAGGATCTGTTTGTTGCTTGTTGTGTAGATTTAAGGGAAAATTTATCTGAAGGAAGTTCAAGCAACCATAATCCTAAAGTTCCAGAAATTTGTCAAAGTGAGCCACGCAGATTCCGTTATGCCAAATTGAGTCATCTAGATGTAAATACAATAACTCAGTGGTTGGGAGGGCTTTATAAAGGAATTTAATGGAAAATCTAAAGAGACACTGGGCTATATAGACTGATCTGAGTTTAAATTTTAAGACTTCGTTTAATACCCTTTTGAGCCATAGTCTATAGAGGCTGTTGGAAAAAAGGCCACAAATGAGGGTTTTAAAAAAAAAAATATGGGTAATTTGTTCATTCTCTGACTTTTAAATGAATGTGTATGTGGATTTTAAAATAGTTATGATTAATGTAGTTTGGTTTTTGAAAATGAGAAAAGGACTACCTGTGGACAGAAACATGTGTAATCGTTTAGCGTTGTGATTGAGCGTGAATCGTGGAGGAAAATGATATTTTGAAATCGAAGTTTTTAAAAGGGAATGTTTACTGCAAATTGGAAAGTTTAATGGAAATGCTTGCGGAAAGTAAGGTATATGGAAATGTTTTATCTTGCATCAATATATATTTATACTAAAATTATATGTATGCATATGGGCATATTATGGCTTAAAATGTGTAAAGAATGCAAAAGGGTTAGTATATTTGTATATATATATATATATATGAGTTTTCGCGATTTAAAGTAAAGGATTTAAATGATTTGAATGATTTTGATAAATGTTTACCGATGGTTACCCTAACCCCACATGATCGTTATGATTGATACTCCGCCGGCGCATCTATAAGGAAGGCGTTCTCACAAGGATTTCCAGAGGCAAACATGGTGTGTGCCACAATCGGGAGGTGGAGGGAATAGGTGTGTCTAGAGCAATATCCTGCTACTTCTGGGATAAGGTACTGACTGGAACCCTGCAAAGCGTGAGCTCTCCGCAAGATAGTGGTTAAGACTGAATGTGACTGCCTCTCACCGCACTTGGGAATCGCCGGCAAGGTGTTTATTTGGTTCCACTTAAAGAAAGAAAGAAAGAAAGAAAGAAAGCAGAAAGAAAAAGAGTTAAGGTATAAATGTGATTTTTAATTGTATAAAAGAAAGTTTAAGGTATAAATGGATTTTAATTGTATAAGTATGCATATTACTTTGAAAAGAAAGTCAAGTATGCATTTTAATTGTATGGGCATGTATTACTTTGTATACTGAAAATGGTATCTTAATGAAAATGTACACTAATCGCCTCCTTCTTAGCTCATTCTTTCCATATGTTTCAAAAACATTTTTAGACTCAAGACAAAAAGCACGTAAAGTACCCTCCTACAAAGGGAGTCAGCCATTACGAGGAGACGACGCATGGGAACCCATTGTATAAATAGTTTGCATATTTTATATGTCAACACCACATAAGTGTATATGCATATATGGATGTATTATTTGAAAGGAACTACTTAGGCTACGACTTATGTCCGCCTGCCTGCTTTTATAAAAACTGCATGAATTAAAGAAGTTTTGAATGTTTTGATGATTGAATAAATAAATATATGGTATATATATTGTAGATTGATTGAGCTGTGGACGAACCCAACTAGAAGTTGAAAATCTCCGAAGATTAGAAGTGTTTTAAACAAAGCTCTCAAGCAGGTTTGTAAAATTTAAAAGTCCAAAAAAATGAGAGGAAACTCGCCAATTTTTCGAAAATCTAAGCGTTGAAAAGAAAAGAAAAGAAAAATTCACTACTTCGTCGTGATTATTTTCTAAAGATATGTTGGGATTGTAAAGGTTCATTCCACGGATTTTATTCGACTGCTTTAAGGAAAGTTCTCTATATCCATCGATGCGGAGGTCCCCCTCGGGTTCATGAGGTTAACCCGGTCAACCTTGGCACTGGTGATGTCGAATCCATGAAGACCTAAAATAAAGATCGCCTGTCAAAAACAAAATATAAATATTAAACTTAATGATCAATGTAATATAATTTAACAAACTCAGATTTAAATGACAATCCTCAACAAATCCAAGTGCAATCGCCAGGTGAAGCAGGCAGTGATAATAGACCCATGGATAAGGCAGTACTGGTCTAATTGATAAATGGACTAACACAATATTGTACCGCGAGGCTACTGTAAAATGACCCATGTCATAAAGTCATCCATCTATCATATGGAGCAAAGAGCCAAAACAATGAATAACCAATCAGCAAATAATGCCAATTGATCCATAATACAATTGAATATACTCATCATGAAGTTTGAAGCTCATGAACCAAATCTTGTCTAACCGCTCTCATCCGCCTTCCCCATTCCTGGTAACCCGCAGAATCGATCGATATCCATACGACCATTTGCCTTAACATCCACGGTATGTTCACTATATGTTTACGATTTGGATGTGGAAAACACGCATCACTTCTAATTTTTTTCCTTTGGTATTTCACTTTGAATACGCAAATATTGTCGTGAAGTACTATCGTGCATCAATTGGGAATTTCAAGAAGGAGCTCATTATAGATAAATTGATTTCAATGATTTCCACCTTTACCTTAACCTTCTCGCTGAAACATGATGCCGCCAGACAAGCCAACTTCCTCTCAACTTTAATGCTATTTTACCTCGCTCATCACACCCCAACAAAGAAATTGTCTCAAAATACTATCAATCCAGAGTAATTGTCAACCCAGACGAGACATTGTCGCTCATATATCCAACTTCCCTCCAATGAGAGAATGCACAATACTATCAGGGAATTGTGCTAATCTTCTTCGATAAGCTCAAGAAGTTCGTGCTATAAGGCAACCCATATGAGGCTCAAACTACGCAACCATTCCCTTCTCCATTTCAACTTGAGTTGTTTTAAACTCCATCAATATCATATTATAGTCTGATAACCATAATTCTGAAATTCTTTAAACATAGCATTATTGAATTGATGTTCAATGTAAATACTTCTCAAAATGAAGCTTTGATTGTGATGTTGTAACCTCAATAAGAGTATTTATTACATTCCAAAGAACTCAAACTCCCTTGAGACGAACCAAGATGTCTCTTCAACTTTGCATGTGCACTCTCACTATAAAAAATATAAAACATATATTAAAAATCATTTTCTATGTATGGATATTTCAAGCAAACTATTACTAATTAACGTACCTATTCATAGATATCGTCTTTCCAAATGCATTACTTTATTTGTCCAAGTCGCGACAAAAATCTTTCTTTCCTTATATGAGTCAACCATGACTCTGTCACACATTTTACGTCCGGTAAGTATAGTAATAATCACACACTAATGATCTTAAATTCCTCTCATACTCGCTCTCCCTATTCGAAGAAACACAAGGACACTCCAAGCCGACATGAATGCCTCCCACTTCTCTTTCAAGCCAACAACTTACACAGTAAGTACATTTTATATATGCCATTTGCATTTAAGATTTGTTGTAGGAAATACTAATCAGCATAGCCGTCATATTAAGGCACAACTCTACGCACAATGACATTAGGTAATCGACGTTGTTAAACTTTGTGGTCTCTCCATTGCCCAAGTGTAGTTGTTCACGCCGCCTCCAAGTACAAATGTGCCAAGGTAAAAGTCAAATTCAGATGTCACACCTACACGAGAAGTGGAAGGCGATATCTCGCTGGTTTTATAAGTGCAATCCATAATTAGAACATCGGCAAATGCATTCAACAAATCGAATAGAAGTAGGATGCCTAAATAAGTCTCTCACACAATCGTCACTCATCCTTCTTCCTATGCCATTCAACATATTTATATTCATTCAGCTTGTTTCATTAGGTTGTTGCATCGGCGACGAATACTAGCCGTAGTAAGTAGTCGTTTATGACGGCATTCAGATTGTCTTCATAGTGCCAAATACTTTCTACCATCATGATTTTTATAGATAAAGAAATACCCTAAAGTTTACCCACCAAGTTCTTCACATATTGATAATAATATATAGTTTTCCCATCCATAATCTAATTTCAACATATGAGGTGACCTAATTGTTTAGTTGATGATTATGAAAATCCACAAACAATCTCCTTAACACTCAATCATTAATAGTTAACTTGATACCGACATCTTAAATGACAATCACATTTTTTCTGCTCCAAAGGTTCTTTTCGATTCAAGGCCTACATTCGACTTATTCTTTGCATGCCTATATGTTCCACCACGCCTCACATGCAAGGCTAACTCTAGCTTTTCTATCATCTCCTTATTCGATCTTATCACAATAATAACAAATCGCTCTTTTCCTACACATCTTGAGCGCCCATTCAATCAAAAAGCATCCCACTACAAAATATATATGGATGGCCAACAATTCTACAATTTCGATATATCTTAAAACAAATTACTCTAACTTTAAAGTATTGTACCATCATTACTACTAAATGTGCATCATAAATCAACTAATTAAAGGTCAAAGACATGATCGAAATTCATCTCGCAAAATAAAATGCAGATTAACAATGAAATAATGTCCAGCTAAAAACGATAAAATGCCACCGGATTTGTAAATTGAAAATCATAAAGTGTCTGATTTTCGGGGAATCTGGTTTCAAGTGGAAATTTAGATTTCCAAATTCGGGATATATTCTATTTACCTGATATCAACTGTTATAATAATCCAACTGGATTTTGATATCCGGATATTATCGCGATCCTGACTATAACCGTCACAGGAGTATATTCCGTGATTTCCCCAACATCCTGGAGAATGCCAGGATATCCGGGATTTTCAACCGACAAGGCACACTTGCAAAAAAAAAGAACCTGAATGCTAATAACTCGCCTTCCTTCTCCAATCGCTGCAGCTAATTTCAACGCCTAATTCACTATTTTCAACGCCATTCACCCATTCCTACCATTTTTCAAACGGTTACTGAGGAATGAAGAAGGGATAAAGTGCCAGAGGAAGAAGAAGAAAGAAATAGGTTTGGCGCAAAAATTTATATTTCATTTTACTTTGGGGGGTATAGTAAAACAAATAAAATATAATTTCTTTCCATTCACCACTATCATCTCCTCACCGGGCGCCGGAAGTCGCGCCCCTTCTTCGGATGGTCACGCCGCACCCTGCCCAAGGCGGTGACCCCCCCTCCATTTCCCTCTTCTCTTCTCTTCTCATCTCCCATTCACTCAATTTTCTCATTTCTTTATTTACTATCTAAAGATTTTTTCATTTCTTACCACCAAACACTTTTTTTCCTCTCTTTCTTTAACGTAAAAGTCTTAAAAAAATGTGTAATTGTCTTCCTAAAATCATTTCTACATTTTGACTTGGTTAATGCATTTTTTTTGGTTATATTAGATTTTACTTATAGTTTAATTATAAGAGCAGAAATTCGGGCTTGTGGCTAATGTAAGACATAATGTATTATTAATATATATATTTGATAACTTGCCTTTATGTATTTATGATTAATTTTGATATTTGGGTAATTCTATTATTTAGACTTGTTGGGACTTGGAATGCTGTATTAGTTTGTGAATTAGCATGAAATTGCATATTATAGATATTGAGCAAAGTGTAATTTGGGTGTATGTTTAGCTACTAGTTTGACATATTTAGGTTTATTGCTTTCTTTTAGGTTATATATATATATGAAATTGAAATATTATGGCATGATATTTAACTTTAAATTAAATTGAGCTATTAATTGAAAAAAATGTGTTTGTTTAGAATTTATTAAAGTATATGTTTACACTATTACTGATGAAATTTATTTAGTTTATTACATTATATTTGCTTGAAAATTTATTTATTAATTTATGGCCCATTAACATGAATGAAATTAATTGGATAAATTTATATATTGCTTTTAGACTTATTATTATTAGACTTGAATATTTATTTTGGTTTCATTAACCTCTTTTTTTTCTACTTTGCTGCCATTTTCTCTTTTGGGCTTATTTGTTTTGCATGGGCCCACTCCTGATGCTTTTGTTGATCGAGTCTAGATTGATGACAAGCGGAAGACCGAATTACAACAAAAACTCGGGAATATTGTAAATTATGTAAAATAGACATTTAAGCAATATCATTTCTCATTGATACGACTTATTTTTATATATTCTGTAAATTCATTATATATATTAATTGTTATATAAAAATTAAATATGTAGCTTATAATTCTATTTTATGTGTTATCAAAAGAATATTTAATAATTTTGAGTTAATAAAACAAGTTCATGATATGTTTTTTTTAAGAATAATTTATTTTTCTCTAATAAAAGAAAGATAGAAAGATGTTTTTTTTAAGATAATCTAAAATTTGTTTTAAGAAAATTTTAAAATGTCGTTTATAATCATAGTCCTTCATTCATTTGTTTTTAATTAAAATAACTTTTAAACCAATTTTCAAATAATAAAATTTATTTTTTCTAAATAAAGTTGTAAGTTCAATTTCCTTTATTGATTAATTAAATAAATCTTTTAGACCAAGTTTATTTTCTTAATTAATATTTTTATAAAATAAATGCAAATAATTCTCATGTACATAAAATTGAATCTTAGGATTTTAAAAAAAAATTGAATATATCTTTAGTTACATTTTATGTTCTGAGAATGTGATTCGAATGAAAATTAAGTCCAAAAGGGATAAGACCAGTCTTCTAGAATGGGAAGTTCCCATTTTTGGCTTTGGAGTGCTAGGGCATACGGTTTGTGGACAAGAGCCAAATTTTGGGTTGATTCCTCTCCATTTATTGGTTCTTTTTGTTCAAGCAAACAAAAATGGTGTTCGTTGCTGTCAAGGCAAAGTGCAATGGGTCAACATATGTTGGAAATCATCTCAATTATTCCTTTAAGCTCATAAAAACAGTTGAAAAATCTAAGCAAGCAATTTCCTTCCACAGCTCCTGCCGACCACCCTCCAGCCGCCCTGCAGGCCTACTGTCTGTTCTGCTCGGTCGGCACCACAAGGTGAAAATGTCTACTTCATGGGTCATCCTGAAAGCTCACAAGCTCCCCGCCCTCCAGCCACAGCCTCAAGGCGTGCTCCCATTCGCCTGGAGAACCCAGTCCCAACTTTCTAGCTCTCATGCCTCGACGTGTCATCTGGCCATGGTGCCCTGGGGCGAGGTACTGCCTCAGGTGAAGGTCCCTGCCTACAGCGACACTCATAATTCCGCTTGTTCCTTTCTTCCGTTAATTAGAAACTATTACTTCTGGTTAAGCCACGATTGAGCTGAAATAAGCATGAAATTGGATTAATTGAGGATCTAAGGAATAAAAGATCCCGCACATATCTACAAATGGTTATACATCTTAATTACTAAATAAATGTACGCATAATGGATATAGGTATGACTCGCTCACTGAGGCAGTAAAGCCTACTTCAGCGTAATTGTGTTCTTGCCCTCTCTTGCTTGTGCTATATATATAAATAAGAATGTGGATTAAAAATACAATAAGCTCAAGAATACATAATTGTATGTCCGCCAAGATCAATAGTGAATGAATAGGCACCTCCGATTATGCTCTGACACTCATGTCAGTGCTCAACACTCTATGTTTAGTGCTCAACACTCTCTCACGCTTAGTGTCAACACTCGCTTAAGGCCATACTTTGTTAGCAGTGATGAGTATACTTTATACTCATTTCCATCCTCAAGCAAAGTTTCCCTTTACTTAGGTATATTTTAGTAGTTTTATTATATAAATAAAGGATCTAATAGTAAATGTTCACCTATGACAGTTATAATCTCTAAATTCCAATTCTCTCGGTGCGTAAAATCAGAATTCCCCGTGGACACAAATTGTTAATTTAAAAATCCAGACTTATTCTCTAGATCCGACGAAGTGAAATCCGTGGGATTTCACCGTTGAATCGCCTCAAAACTAGCCAGCACGTAAAATTCGAGAGAGAATTCGAGATACGGAGTTGACACGCTTTGAGGTATCGCACCAGCCGTGAAAACGATTTCACCGACGAAGTCACATATGTAAAACGACTGTCGCATAAAGTGGAAAGAGAGAAGAAATGGTATTTTTCTTCTTTCGGAAATGAATGAGATAGTGTTTAATGTCAACCTGGAAAAGATGGACAAAATTGGTATTAATGGAATTGATTTAAATATAAGACAAAACACTAAATAGTGTTTGATCTTCTTCAAAAAGCAAAAAGGGAAAACAAAGAAAACTAGAAATCGATGAGTCAATAGTGTTGTGGTAGAGAGAACATCACTTTCTCTCTAAGTTTACGATCCCACCGCTAAGGGCGCTGACAAGAGTGAGAATCGTTTACGCGAGGGCTTCACGCGGGGTACTGACAGAGTTTCCTCAAAACTCCAGAGAGGTAGGGGTTTCTCACTTGCGCTTTTATTCTGGGATGGCATTTCTCTACGAATGTTTGAGTTTATCGAGGCCGTTAGGCCAAGCCATCGGTCCTGCCCCAACCTGAACCACCAAGAAATTTGAATGAAATGAAAATAAGATCGACCATGTACCGCCAGCGTGGAATTGTGTGTTTATATGTTAAATCATGATTGAAATTAGCCGAATGGTTTCGTGAAAAAAAGCGGCCTGCTAAAGGGCAAAACCACATGGATGTGTCGAAACCATAAACCTAGGTTTTGATCGTCATAGAATAGAAGTGACAATAAAAATATATTTTGTGTGAAATGCTTGGCTTCCATGATTCAAGCGACTGTCGTGTTTGATCATTAGCCTATGGAGCTTAATTTTGATGTATGAATTGGGATTAATTACATGACATGATCGTGATTGGATATTATGTGGGATATGCATGTTTATATTCGCATGTGATTGGGATCAGACAAATCGCATATATGTATTCTGATGGCACTGAACATCCCAGACTATGGAGGTGGAAAAGGAGAGATGAGCCCAGAGAAAATGGTCGAGGGTTCAAAAATAAGGCACTATCGGAGGGTATCCAACAAAAGCCAGATCAATCATCGAAAAAATATCAATCATCGGGCGACCAATTGATATTCATCGGAGGGTAGTCCCTGGAAACAAATAATATATCAGTATTCGGGCTTGGCTCGGTGGTATATACACATCAGGAGGTTGCCACTAACAAAATAACAATTTTCATACGAGGCTTAGAGCGAGTGTGATGGAGCTGATGAGACTGGGATGCGAGTTGGTATGTAGACATTAGGTAGGATCATGCAAATTGCTTGAGATGTGTTTCATTGGAACATTACCGCACTTAGGTGAGGTGAGTGGCCCATAGGGGCGATTCATACGAGCGTGCTTCCTTACTGTCGAGGATATTATTTTACGAGAATACGGGAGTGTGCGAGGGGACGGCTTGTCTAGAGGCTAGGGATTAGAAGAAAGCTAGGGTTCTGGCTTTGATGTATATATATTAGAACTTTAGTTTAATGTATGTATTGTATAAGGTAAAAACATATGAACTCTTGTAACTATTGGGTATATAGTTAGTTCATAGTTGGCATGTATATTGAGTATTATTTGTTTATGGGCTAAGTGGCCGTTTAAATCATAAGCTGTTATATTGAATTTGTTTGGAGACGAGGTTTATGCGAGTTAATGTTGGGTAGGCTCCGTACAAGGAGACTTCTGCAGATTTTTCGTGAAAAAGTAATGGGTCTGGAGCACTCACAATCTGTCAGCGGGTTGGCGGGTAGTCAAACGGACCCCGAGATTTGGGCGTCACAGCTTGGTATCAGAGCTTAGGTATACGAATACCTAGGGAGCTCGGGTTTGGGTATCCATCACCACTAGGTGGTTGATGTGGAGTATAGGTATATGGAAACCTATAGATTGAGGATTTGGGCTTAGGCCATAGTTGAGTGAGTGCATCACCACTAGGTGTGGTTCGATGTTGAGTTTAGGTATGAGATTACCTAGGAAATCACGGAACAAAACTAGGACACTACATGCATGTGTTGATGTGTTTTGTGTTATTTGATGAATTATTGTATGATGGTGTATGCCATGTTGTATGTATGATGTAAATGTTTGTGTGCTTAGGCAAATAGCACATAGGTGTTGGAAAACAAATTTTGGAGTTCACAGTGTGTAAACTGGAAGGATAAAATAAAAGAAATAAATTTGTAGAAATTTATTTGGTTTATTGAGAAATGAGATCAAATTTTAAGTAATTTGAGGTGGAACACTAGGGTTAGTGTTATATATAGGAGACTTTGAGAAGTCTGGACCATTTCGAAATTAAAAGAAAAAAAATTTATAGGTATATATATATTTTTGGTGTCTTCCGATAGTTAGAATAGAAAAAAATGAAAACAAAATGAGGTGGAGAAAATTTTTGGTTTTACAGTGAGTAAAACTGGAAAAAGAAAATGAAGAAAATAAGGTTCATAAATTTATTTGGTCTATTGGGAGAAAAAATAATTTTCTAAGGTTTTATATGGTTTAAAACTGAAGAAAATATATTTTTGTAAATTTATTTGAGTGTTAAAGAAAATGAAGAAAAGAAAAAATATATATATATGCAAACATGTATTTTGAAATTTTCCAGTATTAGCAAAAAATAAGTGTGAAAATGAAAAATGAAAAATGAGTATATGTATTTTTTTTTGGGTATTTCCAGTGGCTGGAACAAATAATAAACATTGAAAATTTTTTTTTTTTTTTTGGTGCAGTAACGTGGGTTGGGCTACTGCCCAAACAATATTGTGGAGAAAATATTTTGTATTTCAATAGAGGGGATTGTATTGCAGGAGTGTATTGCAATGTGGTGGGCTTGAATAGCTTGAGTTGTATTGCAATAGAAAAGGAAGGCTCATTTAGTTGGGTGAAGTTGTGTCCTAATACACTAGGT
Organism: Tetrastigma voinierianum; assembly: GCA_016808115.1. Lineage (NCBI taxonomy): Eukaryota > Viridiplantae > Streptophyta > Magnoliopsida > Vitales > Vitaceae > Tetrastigma > Tetrastigma voinierianum. The sequence continues at coordinate 957,609 of JAEQBH010004451.1, forward strand.
GTATTGTGACATGAGCAGGAGGCTTGACTTGGTTTGTATTGCAATAGGAAGGTTTAAAGGCTAAAAAAAAAAAAAATTGTATTGCAATAGGGAAGAAAATTGTATTGCAAGTGAAGAGCTTGAATGACTTGTGAGTGTATTGCAATACACCATTGTATTGTGACCTAGTCTTAGGCAGCAAATTGTATTGCAATAAACAAATTGTATTGCAACTTAGAGACAATCTGGGTGGCAGTCTGATTGAAGCAGTATTTATGAATAATCTGCCTCGCAGTCCAATTATGAGCAGTAAATTTAAATTTTTTTTTGAAAAAATCAAATAAAATAAAATTTAATAAAAATGAGACAAAATTTTAGAAAAAAAATGAAATCAAAAAATGAAATTTTTGTTGATAAAAATGTTTAAATGTATAATTAATTGTCTTGCATTGCCTTAAATGCAAGAGACAGTAATATATCTATGATTATGTAATACATGAATAGTGTCTCGAGTGTAACTATTCCTTAGAATCTTTGTATTGTATTTAACAACCATTGGAAATTGTGATTCTTGAATGTTGCGTAGGAAATTATATGCATGGTGTAATGCGTATAGAGAAAGGGTGAATCACTAAGGTTATGAACTATGACCTTAGAGTTTAGACTAATGAAATGAACAAGAAAACTTGGAATTTTATTGAAATAAATGAAGCGAGTGGTTGGAATTTAAGCCCTTAGGAAATGGGCGAATTCGGTTCATGGTTGTTAAGTCCCATTAGTAATTGGCATGTGCATTCTTTAGTTAGGCGAAATGAAAAAATTAAAAGATTTCAGTTGCCATTGGAAATACGTAGATGGCTAGTCGAGTACGAGGACGTAGAGGGCGTCCACAGGGTACTGGTCAGGCACCACCAGTATTTGATAAGCAAGCCTTTGGTTGGGGTGTGAGGTATTCTGCGAACTATCGCCGCAGGCTAGCATAGTAGGTAGTCGAGAGAGGTCTATTAACCTCCAGTTTAGGGCCTTGACATCCTCAGAGCATTCACAAGGGGAGGAGATCAGATGGTGTTAGACCATTGGTTCATCTGATTGAGAAGGTGTTAGAGGTTATGGAATTACTTTTGACACTACCGGGATTAAGGTAGGCGTGATTTCAGTACAGAGAGAGTGAACCTTGAATATGTGGTGGAAATGGGCAAAGGACCTCTAGGACCTTAGGGAGCCTTTGTGCGTGAGTTTTCCCTAGGAGTTAGGGCGAGAATAAGGATGATGTGTCGGGTTGCGAGTTAGGATCTCAGGGACTCTACTCCCACAGTGAACACGAGGATCATGGACATGTCGGAGGTTGATGTCATCACGGGATGGATTGATCGACGACTTACGGTCGTTATCGATTGTGGCGTGAGGGTTCTGACCATCGTGGGGCGATACTCATGGTATTCGGAGACGAAGCATGACATTTTGGCCCCGGGCGATTATCACAGTATAGGTGTCGGGGCGATTAGCGGGTTGGTAGCGAGCCATACCACCCCAGAAGGACGAAGGAGAACCAGAGACTTAGATCTACCTCGGTAATTTGCGAGTATCGCGGATATTTTTCGGATGAGCTGTATGTATTGGCCGTACCAAATAGCCTAAGTTTGCAACACGTTTGACCAAAGTTTGACTAAGTTTGACCAAATGTGACTAGGTTTGACTTGGCAGCTTAGTAGGTTGACAAAAGTTGACTTTTCAAGGATGAATAATTTTGGGATGACTAAGACACCATTTACGTGAGCTCGCCGATCTGAGTTCATAGGCTGGTCGAACGTCAGGCTACGCGGATAAAAGTTATATACTGGTAATTTCAAGCGGCGGTCTGCGGTGTCAATGTCTTCAAAATTTTTACCAAGCGACCTAGGCCCTATATAAAATAACTTTGGATTCAAAATGAAACCCAGCCCCCCCAGCACCATCTTGAGCTCGAAAACCCTAGGAAGAACTCTCGAATCATGAGCTTCCCAGTAGGGTCATTTTGACCGTTTGCGGCGTGGGAGTTTGGACCCAGAGCCTGCCGTGACCACGCAGCACTTGGCCGGACGGGGAGGAGGGGGCATCCAGGGCGGCCGTGAGTGAAGTTTCCGGCCAACCCATTGCCGGACCGCCGGATCGGGGCGGCGAAGTGGCGGCTGCCAAGTGGGACAGGGTTTCACTGATTTTCGGCCATTTGGAAGGCCACTTCAGACCACCGTAGCTCATTTCCACCATTTTGGACCCCCCGAACTCATTTAGTGGTCCTTTGCGAGATTCCTCACTTGGATTTGAAGATACAATGAAACAAAGATTCGTAAACGGTTGGATCGAGTTCCGACCACCACCGGTGGTTGTTGGACCAAGGTAATGGTCTTGATGAGTTCTGGTCTCTTGGGCTTTCCCATTGATGTAGTTTGTAAATTTTGGACGTCGTTTGGTTAGTTTTCCATTTTTAGGTTGTTTCGGGTAATTACCGAGAAGTTTGGACTGAAATAGAGTACCAATTGGTCAAGTTTGGCAAAATTGAAGTTGGATTAGTGAAGTGGATGTTTTAGGAATTATTGGACGGTTGATTTAAGTAACTCCCCGGGTGGCTTGATTTTGATCTAAGGCTATAGGGCACAACGTGTGGTGGGCTGTCGGTCAATTTGGATGGTTTCATAGTTCTAACAGTTATTAAGGCCCAGCCGGGGCATCCCCCAATGTTGTTGGTTGATTATTAGAGCCTAAGTGGTGTTTTATGCATGTTACGAGGCACTCATGGCCCGGGTAGGAGACGATCTGCGGGACGGGCGAGCGTCTTGTGATCTTGTAGTGGTTTATATGTTTTTTAAATGATTTGGGTATTATGTTGATATATCTATTGTGATTAAATACTTTACATATTTTACGTTACGATCAAATGGTTGGTTGCATATAAATACGATTATAGTTCATATAAAACAAGTTATCATTTCATGTGAATTTTGTCAACATTTTAACTGTTTAGAAGTTGTACTGAGTTTGTGGATGAGTCTGTGGTATTTGAATATTTTGGGTACGCGGATTGAGGTTGTAAACCACCTTCAAAAACTATTGTTTAAAAAAAAAAAATTGGATCTTGAGATTTTGTGGAATGACTCTGATACGGTATTGTTGGGAAGGTACATGTGAGTAAAGGCGATTGTATTAGTTGCTCACGTGATGGGCTGAGTTCACCGGGTTATTAGGTGCCACGTGACGGGTTTACCGGGAGGTTTATTAGGTGCCCGCGTGATGGCGGGTTTCGGAGGTTTATTAGGTGCCACGTGATGGCGGGTTCTTGAAGGTTTATTCAGTTCTGCCATGTGATGGCCAGGAATTTCTGAGTTTATTAGTTGCCACGTGATGGCCGGTTCTACCTGGAGGTTTGTTAGTTGCCACGTGATGGCCGGGTCTACCTGGAGGTTTATTAGTTGCCACGTGATGGCCGGGTGTAACCACAAGTTTATTAGTTGCCACGGTGTCGTGAGGTCGAGACTACCAGACGGGTTTATGATGGGTACATGGATGAATTACATTGTTGATTTTCTGAATATGGTATAACTATTTTAATACTTATGGTTGTGGTACATGTCATGGTTACTTTATTACATGGTGGTGATACATGCTTTATGATTGGCTTTATGTTGTGTGCAGTTCAGATTATAGTTTTCTTGACATTATTATTGACTAAATTGTTGAGCATGATTACATGTATTTGGGCTTTGGTAAGTTGGGTTTGTGAAATGTTTGCTAAACGGGGCATTACAAAGAGTGGAAGTGAGGTCTTGAGAGAAGGAATTTCGAAAAATAAAAGTATTTTAAAGGTATAAATTATGCCACTCGAGATTTATTTCTCACGTTATTGTTTTAAATGTTCCCTAGGTCAGGAATGGGTTCGTAGGGCCTACCTGTGGATCAGCTGCCTCTTTTCTCGACCGGTGCGATTACTCTACCCCGTCCATCGTCTTTGATTTGTTGGACTGTTGTTTTTATCTTGTAACCACAAATTCATGAATACTCTTAGAATGCTTTGATATTATTATTAAACTCATAGCAGATTCTATTGTATGTTGTGGTTATGACCTACATTTGGATAGGTCGGTCGTGGGTTTTTCTATATAATTGAGGTATTGTGGTACTGCGTGTGTTTACTTCTCTTTTAGGTGGGGTCCCTTTGTGCATTCCCTAGGGATTGTACAATGGAATTCCACTAGGCGGGACCACCCGGGGAACCCTGGAGGGGTATCCGGGTCGGGTCTTGTCAAGCTACCTGGACTACCTCCACATAGGGATGTAGACTTCGGTATCAAGTTACGCCCTGGTACTTCACCCCATCTACATGACTCCATAGGATGGCACCGATTGAGTTCACGGGAACTCGAGTCGATTCACAAGGAGCTGCGGAGCAAGGGGTTCATAAGCCAGGCACTTCACCATGGGGCGCTAGGTTCTGTTTGCAAGAAAGACAAGACCCTTCATGCATTGACTACGAGCCGAGTTGAGCGGGTTGATCAAGAATCGGTACCCATTCACAGAGAGTTGGCCGATTTGTTTGTCAGTTGAGGAAGGAGCGAGTCTACTCACAGATAGACCCTTGCTTGGTTACCATCGGTGAGGGTTAGGGATACGAATATCCACCAAGACAACGTTGGGACGCGTTATGGGCGCTTTGAGTTTCTGATTGATGCGCTGGATTGATGAATACTTGGCGGCATTCATGGATCTCATCATAGGGTGTTCGACCTATCTAGATCAGTTTAATAAGTAGTCTTCGTGGATGGCCTTTGATGCTACTCGTCGAGTGGGAGCATGAGTATCGCGAAAGATTATATTCCCGATTGTTGAGAGACCATCGGTTGTATGCGCTAAGTTCGATAAGTCTTGATTTTAATGCCCAGGGTGATTTTTAGGACCGTGGTGTCGGCACAGAGTGTCGGTGGGCCCAGGAAAAGGTTGAGGCCGCGATGGGTTGGAGGAGCCAAGTCGGTCTTGAGATCGTAGTTCTTGGGATTGGTACGGAGTGCTACGGGGAGATCGAGAATGGGATGAAGTTGTCCGTTCGAGGTAGAGTTAACAGGACTTAGCCTACTGGGACATGGACTTAATGGTTGGGACGTACGACCATAGAGAGAGATCGGGATGCTCGAGACACTCGGGATACGGGTGTTGAGTAGCAGAGGGAGGATCATTCTTAGTTTCGGAAGAGTAGAAGACTTACGCTTCACACGAGGATTCTGAGGACCGGGTCGGATTTAGCATGTGAATGGGATTGCCCCAGGAGACGGGGATCAGGGACTTTGGGGCCGGTGTAGTCCCGGTTAAATTTTGTGAAACGGAGAGTATCACGGTTCATTCCTCCACGCCTGGTATGGGTCGGAAGAACCGGTTTCGGTTCACGGGTGCTATCTGAAGCACTCCCGACCACGGATAGGCGGAGGGGCCCGAAGTGCTGGAGTCGAAGTCGGGGACGGATCGAGGAGTTGCGCTGGCGGAGGAAGTGTGGTGGACTTTAGGGTGGTAGACCTATTGAGACATTGATGTCGGGTTGACATGGATGAGTTAACTGACCATCGGGTTTGTCGATAGTGGGACCTTAAGCTAGGGTTGGCATACGAGCCACGACCTTGGATTTGGGCTTAGAGGTTAGGCCTTTAGAGGAAGCCAGGTATAGATGTGTTCTTCCTAAGATGTAGGGTGAGAGTTGATCTGATAGATTAGGGATTATGAGTGAGATCTCAGGATTACGCTCATGGTGGACCCTGGGTTTAGGGCGTCCACGGCCGCAGTGGGTCATTCACCACTCTTGGTGAGGTGTGGGATGAGTTTGTCTTTAGGACTCACGTCCAGTAGGGCTAAATAGTTCGATTCGGGGAGATGAAGGGCGGAATTAAAATGTGGGGCAAGCGAGAGAGGGGTCGTTAATCCCCTAAGGTGAGAATCCTGGAGTTAGGTTGTAAGAGACCTAGGAAGATATCCCGAATTTCTGTGTGAATGTAAGAGGCTTGAAGTGTGAGCCGAAGAGTTAGGTTAATCAAGATGAAAACACACGGTCAGGCTATCACGTAGACTTAGAGTTGAGTGATAGGAGTCGGGAGTGACTCGAGAATTGGATACCCCTTTGGAAATTGCATTGGGTGTTGTTGGTAAACCCAAAGACTCAGTATATGGATGTCATTCATGACATGGACTAGGTTGATGGTCCATTGGATTGTCAGCGATTGTGACCTTGGGAAGGTCAGCTTTTACGCACAAAGTAAGGGTTGTGTAAGGTACCCGTTATATAGTTCTCTCGAGTGTTAAGAGGGACATTTGAGCATAAGTCACAGGTCTTAAGGGTAGAGGGAGCAGTGCCCTTAGTAGATTAAACACAACAGCCAGTTATCGGGGCGGTATACAAATGGCACCATATGAGACATTGTATGGGAGGCCATGTAGATCACCGTTATGTTGGACCAAGGTGGGAAAGAGCTCATCCACGGGTCTGATGATTCTAGAGACACCTCAGGAAGGTGAGCTTGATCGACAAACGTCTTCTCATTTCGGAGTGAGCGGAAGAGCTATGCGGATGTCTGACGTCGACCATAGAGTTCGGTTGGGGATCATGTCTTCTTGAAGGTGGCGCATAAGGGGAGTGGTCGGGGTTCGGTAGCGCTGGGAAGCTATCGCCGAGGTTCATTGGACGCTGAGATGCTCGGGGAGGGTAGGCACCGTTGCATACCGGTTAGCATTACCGCCTAGCATGTCAGGTGTCCACGAGATATTTCGCGTCTCCATGCTCCGAAAATATACTCCAGATCCAGCTCATGTGGTGGATTGGGGACAGATTGAAGTTGACACGGATGGGACCTTCGAGGAGGACCGGTGTGCAGTGACGATGGCGTGAGCGGGTTTGCTGACGCAAGGCGAGTGAGGCTAGTGAGAGTGCTATGGCGGCACTATGGAGTGGAGGTCGGCGTGGGAAGCGCGTAGACACGATGCGGCCACCTATCCCTTCTTATTTAAGGGATGAAGTCACGTAGTTGATCGTTTAATAATTAAATGGCAGGTTTACATGCATGGTAGAATGCATGTTGCATATACATGTGGTGATATGATTGTCGAATTTCGGAGGCGAAATTCCTTTTAGGAGGAGAATGTAGACCCGAAATTCCAATTTCTGGAAAAGAGCAAAATGTCATTCGATTACAAAATTGTTAATTTATGTTAAAAAATCAATAATTTATTCTCTAGATCTCGAGATGGCGAAAGCGGATTTCAGTTGGAGGCTCGTCTCGCAAAATCTAGCTAGCACGTAAAATTTCGTAGAATTCCGAGACAGTCGGAGTTGGCACGTTTTTCGAGGCATCGCAATTCGGGTGCCGTAAAACGATTTTCAATGCGACGAAAGTCACATATAAAACGTACTCATGCGCCATAAGTGGTGTGAGTAGAGAAATGATGGAAATGGACGGCCGAGATAGTGCCGAATGTCAAAACTGGGAAAAGATGGACAAAATTGGTATTAATGGAATTGATTTAAATGATAATAAGACAAAACACTAAATAGTGTTTGTCTTCTTCAAAAAGCAAAAGGGAAAAACGTGAAAGAAAACTAGGAAATCGGCGGTGGTGGGTTTGGTGTTTACAGAAGAGAACCTCATCCATACTCTCTAAGTTTCTCTACCTTGGTCGACCGTCGGCTTGAGTCTTCGGAGACAGAGGGAAATTGCTCTACGCGGAGAGACCGGCGTGGAGTCAGGACTAGGAGTTTCCTCAAACTCGAGAAGTGGGGTTTCTCCCTACTTGCGTTTTATTCCCTCTTTAAGTACTTTACGAATGTTTGAGTCGATTGAGGTCGTTAGGGGCCGTTTGATCGGTCCCAAACCTTGGAACCGAATTAATATGAATTTTGAAATCAAAATGGTGTAGCCGTGACTGACCACGGCTGCTTGGGGGCGTCAGGTGTGTGTTTATATGATAAATCCGTTGTGATTGAAATTAAGTAGGAATGCGCCGGTGAAATGCAGTTCTAAAGTGAGCCAGATGAATGGATGTGTGTTTGAGCGAAGTAAAACCTAGGTTTTTCTTTTGTTCATAGGAATATTGACACAAAAATATATTTTTGTGTGAAAATGCCCAATTCGAGTGATTCAAGTCGAATTGCTCGTGTTTGATCGATAGCCAGTGAGCTAATTTTGATGTATGAATTGATTAATTACATGACATGATCGTGTGATTGGATATTATGTGGATATGTGCATGTTTACATATTCACATGTGATTAGACTGTATTGGAATTGGCATACATGCATTCCATATGCCTTTGGAACATCTAGGACTATAGGGTGAGTGCAAGTTGGAGTCTAAAGAAAATGGTTCGGAGGGTTGTCTAAAAATATTAATTATCGGAGGGTAGTCCAAATTAAAAATATCAATCGTCGGAGGCGGCCCAATTGATATTCATCGGAGGGTAGTCCACAAACAAATAATATATCAATCGTTGGAGATGGCCCAATTGATATATACACATTGGAGGGTTGTCCACTAACAAAATAATAATTTTCATACGAGGCTTAGGCGAGTGTGATGGAGTCGGTGAGGACTCGGGATCTGAGTTGGTCATGTAGACATTCAAGTAGGATCATGCAATTGCTTGAATGTGTGTTTTCATTGGAACATTGCCTTTGCCTTAGGTGGTGAGTAGCCCACTTGAGGCGATTTCACTGCGAGGCATGGCTCACCTGTCGGGGATATTATTTTCACAGTCGAGGGAGCGTGCGGGGATGGCTCGTCTCGAGGCCAGAAGTTAGAAAGCGGGTTGTGGCTGTTGTATACATGTATTAGAACTTTACAAGTTTAATGTATGTGTATAAAGTAAAAAACATATGAACTCTTGTAACTATTGGGTATATAGTTGGATTCATAGTTCAGCATGTATGTGAGTATTGTTTATGGGCCCACAGTGGCGTTTTTAAATCATAAGGCGTATGTTGGACCCATTTGGGACGGGTTTATGCGGGTTACGTATTTGGTAGAGCTCCCATTACAAAGGAGACTACACTTGTTTAGTGAAAAATGTTGGGTCTGAGCACACGAGTATTCCGTGGGTTGACGGGTAGTCAACGGACCCCCAGGATTTGGGGCGTCACATTAGGTGAACCATGAGCCAATATGGAGCAAAAACAAAGGGATAAAGCCCAAAAATCAATAAACTACACATGTAGCAGTAGCTATTGTGTTTTGATGTTTTAAGTTTCACAATGATCCCCAATGGCTACAATATTGATATGGATGGATATGAGACTTCTCATGCTTTCCAAAGAGACCTTATTCACTTCATTTGGACTTCAAATGATCAAGTTATGACTCTTGGTAGTTGAAGGAAGAAGAGAAGAGAGCTCAAAAGTGACCAGTTGGAGAATTTTGTACATTCAGTATTTATAATCATCTCTAAAGTGTTTTTCCTGGATATATCTAGATTTTACACTTCAAGAGCTTTCCAACGGTACCAAGAACACCCAAATCAAAGTTCGGATGACAAAGTTATGGCCTTACGAAGTTGGTACAAAAACAGGGGAGTTGCAACAACGTCGCGATGTCGTAGAGTGCGAAGCGAGCATCCGACGCCGCGGCGTTGGCTGCTGACTGTCGCGACGTTCGGGGTTGGTTTTGGGTCGATTTTTATCCCATTTTGAGCCCATAATTGTGGATTTTAAAGCTCAAACCCGAAGGAGACGAGGGAGAACGCTTTTGCGAGGTTTGGAAAGGGGGAAACACCCTAAGGCATGGTTCTCTTTGGGGAAGAAGATGGATTAGAAGATGAAGATTAGAGGAGATTTGGGCTTCATTCATCACATTAGGCTATTTTCTTCTCCCTTTTGTATTTTCTCTTATCTTTATGGTTTGTATCTTTTCCATTGATGGGTTGATTTTTCGTTTCTAGGTTTGGTTGTATTTTGGACGTGATCTTATATCTAATGGTTGATTTTCCTATATCTATTGTCTTTTTGTAATTGTATATCTATTAATTCATTCTTGGTTGTGCATGATTTCTAGCTAAATCTCAATATGGAGAGTGGTTTCTCATGAGATCCCAGTAGTGAGAAATTAGACATAGATAGTTAACCTAATAAATTTGATAATGGGATTATCAGCGAATTAGGAGGCTTAGTAGTTCTTTGATTTTTGTCTGCTAACACTTGGGGTTGAGCTAAGAAGTAAGAAGCCCTGTGATAAATGGTAGGTTATTGACCTTGAAAGTTTAATTACATTAGATAAGAATTGCCTTGGATAGCATTTTCATGAGACAATGAAATTAGAATCATTGATCTAGATATAAATAGAAATGTCTAATTGCACAAATACCTTAGAAATATATTAACTCTTGGTGTCCGAAGTAGTTTACGATTGTTGATCTATTAAGTTTTCTTTAGTTTAGTTTAATTTAAATTCTACTTAAACAATCTTTGGTACATTTAGATATTAGAGAAGCGTTCTAATTTTGGTACTTAGCATCCCCATTTTCCTTGTGGATCGATATCCGTACTTAGGTACACTTTATTACTTGACAAACGTGTACTTGCCCATAATAGGCACTCATCACATATTTTATCGCATATTTTTAATACACATCACAAAATACGCCTATCACAAACTTAAGCTCAACTCACCTATTTGGAAAAGCAACCAAAGAAAGGATAGGCATACCACATCCTTTTATTCATACCAAAATACCTAAAAAATGAAAGAAAACCAATTCCAAGAAGTTTTAGATGAGTGTTCCTGTAGCGAGGATCTATTGGTGACTCCTCACCAATTGGTTAAGGGCACTAGACATTAAATTCCCTTCAAAATTCACCCCGGACACTCAACCAAACTCAAAGGCCCCAAGTTGTAGGAATGATCCATCTTTTGTCCCATGTAGCGGGCAGTGAAGTCAATGACTCTCGGCCAGTTAGCTCAGGGCATTAGGCTTTGAAAGGCCCCTCAGACTGTGCCCGGGATTCCAATTGGATGATCCCGCTTTTTCTTATTCATATACTTATTTTTGACATTTTTCTTTTCTTTTGCTTTTTATCTTTCTTTTTCACTTTTTAGAAATATTGTTTTTTTTTTAAATCACCCCCAAACTTAAAATGAATATTGTACTCAATGCGAAACGAAAGCAAGAATGGATACTGAGTACTCCCTTGAGGTTGATCAAGTCTCCGGAAGTTTCTCCAATGAATATGGCTTGCTTTGGAGGCAAAGGTGTTAAGGGGGATTAGACTTTAGTTCCAAATGAGAGGAAACTTGAAAATAGGAAGCATGTAAGGAATGGAATGAGAAAGGATGTTGAAACTGATTTCTTTGTTCAATTTTTGTTCTTTGAACCTCCAAGATACTATAAACTTCCACTTTTCAAGATTCTCCACCTCTATAGCCAACTTTGAACTCCAAAGCACGAAAAACAACACTAAGAAACCCCAGGGGGCAAGCAAGAAAATTTATTCAAAAACAAACTCAAAGTAACTAAAAAAAAAGGAAAATAGAAAGAAAACTTTTTGGGCAGAACGCCTCCCAGAGGCTGCTCCCTTTTTCAGTCTAAGCTGGGCTTTACCAACTTCACCGGATATTATGTTAGTGATTCTTACCTCCATCATTTCTCTAAGAGGCGATAATTGTGCTCCAATCGACAACAGGTACGTAGTCATTCAAAGATCATTATTTTTTTCTATTTTCTATTTTTTCTTTTTTTCTTTACAATGATTCCTCTCAATTCATTGTTCAAGTGTGATCATACTCATCTCTCGAAAGTTAGGGTTTCTTTCTTATTTTTTCACTTTATATGCATTGGAACCCCAGCGTCATCTGAATAGTCTTCACAACTTCATCATTTGTCTTTTCATGTAGTTAGGAGAGGTTGACTCTTCTTCATTCACAACTAAGGTTTCTAAAATTTGTGCATCATTCTCCACATTCTAAAACTTCTCAAGTTCTTGTATCTCTGAGTGGATTTCTTCAACAGCTAGAGCTTTCTTCTTATTCACCTTAAGACTTGATGGCAAACTCTCATGTTGTCCTTCAAAGGACATTTCAGCCATGTTCTCTTGTTCCTTCATGTATTTGGCTACTAGCTCTTGTATACTCATACTCTCCTCTTTCTTAGGTTGTTCTTTCTCAAATGTAAGTTGAGTCTGAGTAGCCATGACTATCTCTTCTTTCACGCTCTTAAATAGCGTAGGCTGAATTTGAACATTAGTCCTTGTCAATTCCATGAATTGATTTTTAGATCTTGCACATTCAGCATGAACTCTTTCTAATTAAGCCATGGTTGATTCGAAGTTAGTCATTCTCTCCTATGGAGGTTGACTTTCCTCATTTTATCAAGAAACGTAGGTAACCCAACTTGAGAGAAGTCCATTTCAGCCCTTGGTCTTGAACGTTCAGCATTTTTCATGACTAATTCAGCATGCATTCTTGCTAATTCAGCCATTTTTTTGTCTAGGCTTGATCTTTGGACTTGTGGAGTGTGCGGAGTGGTGTAGCTTGTATTCCATGAGGTGTTTGGGTGGTGGCTCCATCCAAAATTATGATTGCTCATGTATAGGGTACCTCCATATTGAGCATAATCAATGGATGCATATGGTTGCCACACTTGACTCCTCATTTGAGTTGTCACTCTTCTTTGATGCTCATCGGCCAATTGCTGCATTCTTAGTTGTTGCTCAAGGTGAGCCAATGCATTTGTCAACTCGATGATCGGATCCATTGTGATTTTAACTTGAAAATTTCTGCAAAAAGAAAACAAAAAGTATCAAAAACTCAAAAACCACACAAAATATACATAATTTTTTTTTTTTGAAGTACTAAAGAAGCACTTAATATTGATATTATCATAAAACACCGATTTTCCCCGGCAATGGCGCCAAAAACTTGATAGGCGTATTTTGTGATGTGTATTAAAAATATACGATAAAATATGTGATGAGTGCCTATTATGGGCAAGGACACGTTTGTCAAGTAATAAAGTGTACCTAAGTACGGATATCGATCCATAAGGAAAATGAGGATGCTAAGTACCAAAATTAGAACGCTTCTCTAATATTCAAACGGCCAAAGATTGTTTAAGTAGAATTTAAATTAAACTAAACTAAAGAAAACTTAATAGACTAACAAAGCACTGTGCAACTCACAGGACACAGAGATAATATATTTCTAGGGTATTTGGTGCAATTGGACATTTCTAGCCCATATCTAGATCAATAGTCGGCTCTATTGTCTCATGAAATGCTATCCAAAGCTGATTCTTATCTAATGTAATTAAAGCCTTTCTCAAGGTCAAATAACCTACCATTTATCACTAGGTTTCTTACTTCTTATCTCAACCCCAAGTGTTAAAGATTTTATTAAAATCAAGAACTACCAAACACTCTAATTGCTCGATAATCCTATATTATCAAATTTATTAGGTTAACTCATCTATGTCTAATTTCTCACTCACTTCTCAGATCTCATGAGAAACCACTCTCCATGTTGAGATTAACTAGAAATCAATATGTAAATATCAACCAAGAATGGATTAATAGATATACAATTACAAAAAGACAATAGAAATAGGAAAATCAACCCAAGTAGATATAAAGATCCATATCGAAAATAAACTAAAACCTAGAAAACGAAAATCAGCTACATCAATAGGAAATATATAACCATAAAGATAAGAAAACATAGAAAAGGGAAGAAATAGCCCTAATGTGATGAAAAAAGCCCAAATATCCTCTTCAATATGTTTTTCTTCAATCCATCTTCTTCAATCCATCTTAACCCCCAAGAGAACCATGCCCTAGAGATTGTTTCCCCTTTCCAAATAACACAGCGTTGCCTCGGCTCATCTCCCTTAGGATTTTATTTAAAACACAGTATGGGCTCAAATCAGCAAAAACCAGCCTGAACGTCGCGGCGTCGGGGGGCAACATCGCGGGGCTCGAGGATGCTGCAATTTGCTCTGCACGGCGTTGGAGCGTTGGTTTTCAACGTCGCGACGTTGCTTACCTTCTTGTTTTGTACCAGCCAGACGTAAGGCAATAGCTTTGTCGTCGAACCGACTGGGTGTTCTTGTACCTTTGAAAGAAGCTCTTGAATGTAAGATCTAGACCTTATCCAGGAAAAGCTGCTAGATGATTATAAGCTCACTGAATGTACAAGAACCAACCAGCTCATTTTGAGCTCTGCTGCTGCTTCTTCCTTCAACTACAAAACCATAACTTGATCATTGAAGTCAAATGAAGTGAATAAGGTACTCTTTGAAAGCATGTAATCTCATATCCGCTCCATACTAAATATTAGCCGTGAAGATAGGCCAGCTACAACAAAACATCAAAGCTACAGTAATACACACATGTACTCAGTTTGTTGTTTAGGCTTTTATCTACTTTGTTTTTACTCACATATTAACTCATGGTATGACCTAATCACAAATTGAACATTTACAGCATTAGATCCTTTATTTATATAATAAAACTACTAAAAATATAAGTAAAACATAGGGTTAAAATGAGTATAAAGTATATTCATCACATCACGTAACAAAAGTGTCGTAGCACTATGCAGGAGTGCGTAGCTGAGCAGTCTTTGAAGCACTAAACGAGTCTTAGGAACGTGTCGAGAGGTGCCTATTCATTCCTATTCGATCTTAGGCGGACAGCCACAATTATGTATTCTTGAGCATTATTTTGTTCATAATCACATTCTTATTTAGATAACACAAGCAAAGAAGAGGGCAAGAACACAATTTCCGCCCTGAAATAGGCTTCGCCTCGGCGGCGAGGTTCGTACCTATATCCATGTCACATACATTTTATTTAGTAATTAAGATCATATAACTTGTAGATATGTATGGACTCTTTTATTCACTTGTTAAGATCCTCAATTAATCCAATTTCATGCTTATTGTTTAGCTCAATCGTAAGCTTAACCAATAAGTAATGGTTTCTAGAATTAACGGAAAAAAGGAACAAAAACGGGATTGTAAGTTCGCTTAGGCGTAGGGGACCTTCGCCTAGGCGAGGACCTACGCCAAGGCGGAGTAGTCCACGCTGAGGCGTGGCGAAGCTAGTAAAATTTGGGGCTTTGGGTTTACCTAGGTGAATAGACCTTCGCCTAGGCGGAGAGGCGTCAGGTTTCCATAAATGAGGCATTTTTGCCCTTTTTCATCGTAAATTTCAAACCAAAACAAAACAAACCACAAAACCCAACTCAAACCAACCAAAAACACATTCATGGAAGAGTTAGGTTTTCCTAACACAAACATAGACAATGAATGAGTTAGGATAGTTTCCTAACCTTGATTTTCTTGAACTTCCAAACTAGCTTCCTTTTCTTCTCTTTGCTTGAACAAATAGAACCAAGAAATGGAGAGGAATCAACCTAAAATTTGGCTCTTCTCCTGGCAGTATGCCTGGCACTCCCAAAGTAAAAATGTGAACTTCCCATTTTAGAAGACAATTTGTGGTCTAATCCCTTTTGGACTTAATTTTTTCCCTTTTTTCTTTTTAGTCATTTTTCTTCATTCAATTTGAAACTAAACTTATCACAATTCTACCTTAGCATATAATCTTTTTGTTTTATATCCTTTGGTCCTTCTTCTTCATTCAATTTGAAACTAAACTTATCACAATTCTACCTTAACATATAATCTTATTGTTTTATGTCCTTTGAGTCCTTAATTTGACATTTTACCAATTTACCCTTTACTTTTTAAATAAGTCCGATTATATCATTTTCCACACTTAACACTTAAATTTCCGAAAAATACAAATTTGAATTTTATTATACCTTAAACATATCATAAAACTACTAAGGCATAATTTGAGTTGTTACAACCTAACATTCGGATTTGGACTTGGTTTTTCATAGACATATCTTTTCCTAAATAAGGAGTCTCACAAAGGTCTTATTTCTTATTTTGTTTTTCCTTTAAAAAAAAAACAAAATAATTGGCGACTCCAATTTTCTTTTTTTAAGAATTTTTTTTTCAATAAAAAACGAGTCTCGCCATCAAGTGGGGACGCATATGAAAATGCGGGTCCACACAAGAATTAGAAAATATGGATTTTACAGGATACATCGTTTGGTATGAGTTTGAAATCCATGGATTCTATGATGGCGTGTTTGCATAGAAAAACCAAAAGGAAGGTAGAAAATTAGGATAAAATAGGTATAACATTGTAAAATTTTAAATTTCATCTTCTATTAAAAAATAAAGGATTCTTGAAATATACCTCATGTTGTGAGGTATTTCAAAAGTCCCATATTTTTTTATGGATTTGGGAAAATCATGAAATTCATCTAATTTTTTGGGAGTCACATAGTAGAGTTGGATAAAATCCATGGTTATGCCCAATTCCATCATTTGAATTCCTTCATACCAAAAATGACATTACTTTGCATCTATACAAGAAATAATTTGCCTACCATATATATTCAAGAACATTAAAAAAAAAAAAGAAAAAGGTTGTTTGCTTAACACTCATGTCAAGAGTTATTTGTATTTTTCTTTAAAATTAAAGCATTTTTTTGTAATTTATAGCATCTACAAAGCTCCTTTGGATTTAATTTTAATAAAGGTTGATGATGTTCACCTGTATACATTAATTTATGACATCTACAAAGCCTTTATACACAATGTTATCCCGTATAGGGTGAGCCACTCCCAGTAGAGTAAATTTTATAAAGGCTACTCCCCACCTAAGTGCACATGCAATGTTCACCTTTACAATCTCATTCATATCACAATTCCAAACAGGAAGATGCAATCCTAGGTTGGAAATTCTACATGCTATGCCATGAAATGAGATGAGACTCACTCATGCACCATGCCCGAGTCTTTATCGACTCCCATACCCGAGTCTTTACCAACTCCACCACGTACGTGCTTATGTGTGAGTAAAAGAAACCGATCAGTGATGGATTACATCTATGATCATTTTAAAACAAAAGTCATGTCTTATAAACAAAAACTTTTTGTGGATGTCATTTACCGAATGATCATTTCATTTATAAAATCATTGTGTCTTTTTGTGGGTAGCGAATTTCCTAGAGTCTCGCTGTGACTCTGCATAAATACACCTTTTTTGGATTTTCACCGTGAGTGTAATGGCGGTCAAGTTCACTTTCACTCGAGGGAGTGTCTAGCCCTTCTTGCTATTACTTGACACAAGTTTCCGTTTTATACAACCGTGTGATACGGTGGACACCATCCAATGATACCTACAAACACCAATTGTGGTATTTGATTCTAACTACTTACACTCATGAAATGCGATGTTCCAGTGCGATGCAGTAATATGCCTTGCATGTTAATACCATATCCCACGTGTAATGGTACCATATGTACCATATAAACCTGCAAATTTACCTTGTATCATGGACAATTATATTACATGCATATAATTTCCAATTAAACATTCACAACAATGTTAATACATTTATTAACATTTCACCAAACTACAACCAACAAGCATGTTATCACACATCAAGCAATAACACACTTAATACTTAAGGAAAAATGTGGCACATATAAGAGTGCCTAACAAGCAGCCTAACCTTCCGTCATGAGCTCAAAGACAGCGAAGCAGACCTTCATGTGAGTCCTAATATGAAGCATCCCAAGTCCATATCCAACTACAATTTTGACCCTGTAAACGAGGTTTTTAGACAAAGTGATCTTCTAAAAAAATGTTCACCTATGTCTTAGGTTTCCAAAACTCACAGATCAGGTCATTTGGCCCTTTAACTTAGGAGGTATGACCAAAACATTCTGGATTGCTCCTGAATAGTTTTCAGGGGAAATATTGTGTTCTCAATTGGACATATTTTTGGGAACAATAGAGACATAATGTGACCATACTTTCTTTATGAAAGTCACTCTCTTGGGTGTCTAGTTTCAGTAGGTTTGATTCACATCATTTGGATCAGTATAACCTAATATGGTCAACTGACATGAGCTACTTTCCTGGGGATAAAATCCCGGTATCTTCTTGTAAAACTAATTTTCAGGTTTTAGGGCAGTTTAAACGGTCTCTTCTAGACATTTTTAGCTCTTGTTCTTAGGTTTTATCTCAACTAGAATCATCAAATTTTGGTCCGAAATGGAAATGATTATAGCTGAAAACAAGAACACGGGTCTAAGTAAATTTAAGCGAAATTTCCCATAACCACTCACATATCATTTTTCTCATCTTTGGTCCTTACCAAAGACCACAACCAAACCAAATCACAAATAAGCCAACAAATACCCAAAAAAACTGGCCAAACAGCCCCTTAGGACATCAACATAACCAAGCATGTCATTACTAAAGAATTCAAGCAATAACACCCTTAACCTTAAGGCTTATTGTGGCATGTAATATGTCTGAACAGCTAAACAACCTTAAACGGCTCCCCAAACAATAGGACATAAAATCATTAAAGCATTGCTAAATACGCCATAAAAACATATTTTCAATCGGCTTATTACAAGGGCCATAAGCGAAATTTTCAATCCAAGCGGCTCTAAGGGCCATAAAACTTAATTTTTCAACCCAAATAGGCCATAAAGAGCTATAAAACTGGATTATCAGTCCAAACGGCCCCTAAGAAGCCATAAAACTTGATTTTTCAACACAAATAACCCCTAAGGAACTATAAAACCGGATTGTCAGTTCAAACAGGCCTTAAGGAGATTTTTAATACACAAAAAGTAGAAAGAATCCCTACTCTTGGGCGTAATGCCACGGGTAAAAAAGAGCGCTCCACCAGCGAAATCCTTGATTTCTAGAAATCTCTTCCTTTGGAACTTTGGTGAAATCCCTCCTTTTTAATACTCACGCGTAGCCCTCGTCGAGTAGATGAACTTTCACCATTGGCTCGATTAATTTCGACCGGCGGAACTCTAGGGATTAAAGAGAGAAGGTTGGAATGCTTTTCCTCTCTCCCTCTCTCATGTTTTTTTTTCTTTCCCAGCAAAAAATCTGCTCTCCCTTTTGTCCCAAGCCTCTTACATAAGTTTAAGTGAGTGGCTCACGTCGTGCTGCGTGTCGAAGTGACCGATGCAGGTTTCGTTTATGCAACAAAATGGGTTTTATTTTGTCCAGGTCTAACTTTAAATTATCTTATATTAAGTTTATCCAACTTATTTCGCAATTTCAAGATTTTTCTCAAAAATCCCGTTTTTAGGGTTCATAGGACTCATCATCCCGAAAAACGTGAAAATTCCAATTGTCTTGGAATTCAATGAAATTTGTCTGAGTAACTAGATTTTGCGAAACAAATCCAACTGTGATGCCCCAAAACTCGGGGGTTCGTTGACCAACCATCAACCTACGAAAAACTCATGAATATCGGGTGACCCGATACCACATTATTATGTCCCATTTACCGGGATCCATAATTTAGTAAAAAAAAAAAAAAAACCGGTCAGAGTCTCCTTTGTACGTGGAGCTCTATCCAAAATCCAACATGTACATTATATAATCACATGACCCATCCGAGGCCCGATATCACAATGGCGCGCCGGGTCCATTTATGAGTAAAAGTGGCCCTATCGGGCTCATTTATCCATACTAAAAAATATACAAGGCTATATCATAATAATCCTTAAGAGTTTAAATACAACACTCTTATACAAAATATATATATCAAAACTGATTTGTTTCAATATATTTTACAAAATAACTATCAAAGTCACAATCCGGCTTTCTTTACAATTGTGGCCTTGAATGAGCACCGTCCTTCGATGTCTGTCTTGCACCTGAAATGTTTTCCCATAAAGGGTGAGGCACGCCCAGTAGAGAATATTTCCTACAGAGGCTACTCCTCACCTAAGTGAACATGCAATGGTCATATTCCTTACGATTCAGCGTTCCTTTATTAAGTAAAGCATGTCCCTGATTTATATTATGGAATCATATATGTCATGCCGCTGAAGTGAGATGAGACTCAATCATGTACCATGCCTCGAGTCTTTATCGACTCCCATCACACTCAAGTCCTTACCGACTCTTATCACACAATGCCAAAGCCCATGCGTGATAAAATCCATCATTTATGGATTACATCCAATGATCATTTCACAAAACAAATTAATTTGTTTTCAAACCAAAAGATTTTTGGATGTTACACCTCAATGATCATTTGTATACAAAATTCATGTGTCCTTTTGTGGGTAGCGAATTTTTGGGGTCCCACAGTAGGCTCTGCACGCCTTCCAACACTTTTACGGCCTTTCATAGCTGGAATTATGTCCAACCACAATTAAAGACTCTTTCACCCAATGGGGTGTCTATCCCTGCTTATTATTACTCGACACAAGTTTTCTTTACTGCATTATTCAACCGTACGACTCTGTTGGACTTCGTCCCACTTCGCCAAGCCTACCTAATCAAACACCAAACGTAGTGTTGATTTTCAACCATGCATACACCCATTCAATCACGATGTCCCACGTGCGTATGCAGTACAATGCTCCATTGCATGTTATATCATACCACATGTATAATGAATGCTACACGAGGACGACTCAAACCACACAATTCATCATATGTATGTGGACAATTATCTTAATTGCATATAATTTCCATACAATCCCACACATTTCCATGTCAATATATTTATACACACATATATCAACATCTTATCACACAACTACAGCCATGTTAGTGAAAGCCAGAAGCAACAACACCCTTGATCCTTAAGGCCAAGTGTGACATATGTTATGCCCACAAAATAGTCCACAAAACGGCCCTAAGACAAGCCATAAACAGGCTACCAAACCAGCCATCCACAAGCCTCAATCATGCTCTAGACAGGACGTGAAAACAGTCCCAAATTCAGTCCCATAGTAGCACTGAATTCAATCCTAATCAGTCCTAAAATATGGACACAAACAAATAACAGCCAAAGATGTGGCAATCCCGGGAATGAAATGAACCATAACTTGAGCTGTAGAGGTCTAATTTGGGTGATTCAAAAGCCTAACATTAAGTTCACTGATGCAGCTACAACTTCCATGAAGAACACGAGTTCAAATTCCCTCCGTTTCCCAACCGAAAACCAGTCCCAAATTCTGGACAATGTGTAGGGTCAAAACAAGGTTGTGGTAGTCCCGGGAATGAAATGGACCATAACATGAGCCGTAGTGGTCCAATTTGGGTGATTCAAAAGCCTAACATCAATTTCATTGATGCTGCTACAATTTCTATGAAGAATCTGAGTCCAAATTATCTTTGTTTCCCAACCGAAAACCAGTCCTAAATTCTAGACAGTGTGTAAGGTCAAAACAGGGCTGTGGCAGTCCCGGAAATGAAATGGACCATAACTTGAGATGTATTGATCCAATTTGGGTAATTCAAAAGGCTAACATCAAGTTCACTGATGCAGCTACAATTTCTATGAAGAACCTAAGTCCAAATTCCCTAAGTTTCCCAACCGAAAACCAGTCCCAAATTCTGGATAGTGTGTAGGGTGAAAACAGGGCTGTGGTAGTCCCGGGAATGAAATGGACCATAAATTGAGCTGTAGTAGTCCAATTTTGTGATTCAAAAGCTTAACATCAATTTCACAGATGCAGTTACAATTTCTATGAAGAACCCGAATCCAAATTCCTTCAGTTTCCCAATCGAAAACTAGTTCCAAAATCCGGCCAGTGTGTAGGATCATAACAGGGCAGCATTCCAACAGTCCCAAAATTTGGCCAAACAGCCCCTTAGGGTAAAAAACACGGCCAAACAGCCCCTTAGGATAGAAAACACAACCAAACAGCCCTTAGGGTGGAAAATAAACCAAAGTAGGAAGAATCCCTACCTCTTGAAGCGTAGTAGAACCGAAGGAGGTCTCAAGAACACCTCCTAATCCTGAAAAATTTAATTTCCCGAAATCTCCTCATTTGGATCTTCGGTGAAATCCCTCCTTTTTGGTACCCATGCGTAACCCTAGTCAAGTAGATGAACTTTGATTCTTGGCCTAACGAATTCCGATCAACGGAACTTCGTGGATCGTCGAAAAAAGCACTTGGAAGCTCTCGCCTCTCCCTTTTCTCTCTCACAGTTTCTAAACCAAAAAAATGAGCTCTTCTCCCTCAAAAATCTGATTCTTCTAACCTTATCCTCAACTAAAATGCTTGGCCCACGTCGCACCACATGTCCATGGCTTGTCCGGGTCCGTTTCTGCCCCAAAACAATTTATTTCATCCCAGCCTAAGTTCAAATTATTTTAAATGAAGTTTATTTAATTTATTTTCCACTTTCGAGATTTTTTCTTAAATCCTGTTTTTGGGGTCATCTAGATGCAGATACAAAAAAAAATCGTGAAAATACATTTGTCTCGGAATTTAACGAAATTCGATCTAGGTAACTAGATTTCGCGAGGCAAAGATGTAGTGAGGTCAGTTTGTCATCCTAGATCTAGAAAAATTCTAAGTTTGCAACATGTCTTTGTAAGCGAGCAATTTATTGTTTTAACCATTTTTCGAAAAATTCAAATTTACCCGGATTTTACACCAACGGTGAAGTACGTTTCGTCATCTGAGGTCTAGAAATTTTCAAGCCTTCAACCTGTATTGTAGAGGCAATTTACAATTTTTCCCTTTTTCGAAAAAATTTAAAATTACCCGGGTTTTACATTCTTCCCCCCTTAAAAGAATTTCGTCCTTAAAATTCACACACACATACACATTCCAAATCCCATGCATATGCAATCGTCATTTAATGCAAAATGACTAAAAACATACCTTCATCCTCAAATAGGAAAGGATAATTGGTATGTATCGTGTCCTCGCGTTCCCATGTTGCCTCATCCTGTCGTGCCCTAACCCTCGCCTAGGCAGAAGTGTGAGGGGCTCGCGCCTCAGTACCCAACCCGACTTGGAGTACGAACCGGATTCGGGACACAGTCCTATCTTTTACGAATCCAAATACAATTCATTTTCTCAATAAAACACATTTCAAATACTCATTTGTAAATGATAATTATCCTTATGAAAATATATACATATTTATCGCGTTAACTTAAAGGGGGCCCCATCTTTTGTTCTCAATACACATTTTCATTCAGTATGGCATTATATGCCCATTTGCTCTATTTCCCACCTTTATACATTACGGCATTATAAGCCGTTTTAGATATAAAAAACATTTACAAATATTTATCAGAGTTCAATTTTCACAACATAGTTTTAATACAAAAAGTATCAAAAAGCGATCATGGGGTTTCATGAATGCATGGTCGGAGCTTTACTTTTACTCCATGCGACTTTTGACGATGACTCTACGCTTCCACGGTCTTTGCTTTTGCACCTGTTCACTCGATACCTGCGTGATGATACAAACAATACGCTAAGCATTTTCATGCTTAGTGGTTCTATATAGTTTTCTCTTCATTCCATTTTAACACAAATCATGCGACTTTTCTAAAGCAATGCTTTTGAACTTTATTGAATGATCAATGCAATACAATACGTATATATATTCATTTCATATACATTCATTTACAATTTATTGAGCATTCCAAATATGCACTTTCATATGCAATAACTCATTGAGAAACTCAAATCATGCATTTCACAAATATTCTTATCATTTTGCCCTTAAACGAATTTAGCCAATGTTTTCAGTGCGTAGGATAACGGAATCACCGGCACGATCTCGTTGGGCTGTAGATCGGCATAAAAAGGTTTTATAACACAGTACGGTCCTGCTGGACTACTAACTGGTTATTAAAAATGATTTTGTGAACACTACCGATACTGTTCCTCTGGGCTACGGATCGAAGTGACACTACATTACGTTCGTTCACAGTACTGCTAGTTTGACCCATATTGGTATACCAATCCATCCTTAACTCGAATATGACGGATAACATTCTATTAAGGGCATTAAAAATCAGTCATAGAAATTTAGAATATGGTATATACATTTATACTCAAATAACACATTTCAATACTCATGCAATTTTTCATGGCAATCATTTCACAATCAATTTTCTCAAATCACTTAAAATCAATCAATATGCAGTTTTATTGAAAATCATTTCAATAATTGCGCAAAAAATTTTGATACTTGAAATAAGAAGAAGAATAGAAACGAGCCAAAAAGGTCGTCATTGATTCATATCCTCGGAATCTCGACTTCAATTCGGGTTTTCCTCGTCGCCAACCCCTAATCCATCACAATTAGAGAACAATTTCAGTTGGCTTATTTAGGTTTCTAGTTAGGGTTGTTTTATACCAAACAAACCTTCACTTGTCCATTGTTCCTCTATAAATCTATTTTATTCAGAAATTGAAATCATCCAATTCGGAGCACCGAAGCTCCATATATGTCCTAAACATCCGGTACTATTATATTTTCAACACATAACCAGAATTTGCCCAAAAATAGAGCTCCCTTTAGACGAATTTCTTGGTATAATGGGGTTTAAATTTGAATACATAGCCTAAGGAAATTTGTTATCCTAGAAGTCTAGTTACCCAAAAATTGAATCCCTCAATTTGGATGAGTGAAACTCAACATAGCCTAAATATCAAAATTGTTCGAAACACAGCGTGTCAGGCGGAGCAAAATTGACTTCAGCAGAGCTTCACTTTGACGAATTTTCTGGGTCTAATGGGGTCCAAATTTGGATTCACTTATTTCAGAAAGATTTGTTTTCCTAGAAGTCTAGTTTACCTAGAAATTTGAATCACTCAATTTAGATGAGTGAAACTCAACTTATGGCCTAGAAATACAGCTTGTTTCAAAACACCAAAATTATGCGATGCGGAACAAGTGTTTGCGAAAACCAGAGCCTCGTTGATCATTTCTGGATAATGAGGTCTAGAGGTGATAGATTTGTTTATCTAGGGTTGATTTACCAAGAATTTGAATCATTTAATTTGGATGAGTGATGACCAAAACAAAAACATGGGTTTTGGAAAATTTTGACAACATCTCCCCTAAAAACCCAACATTTCCTTTATACAAAGATTCTTCAATTGAGGACCACAACCAATTCAAACAATCATATAACAACTTAGAGCAACCCCCAAAATTGAAATAAACCAATCAACATCATTTTTATACCAACTTAGGGTTCTTTCGCAAAACACAACATTAAAGAAAGTTAGGGCTAGTCTCCTACCTTAAATCTTTTCTTTTCTCTTTGCTCTTCTTCCTTCTTCTTCTTTCTTAACTGCTTGATCACTTAAACCTGTTCATGGAGCAAAATCACCCACTCATCTCCCTTTTCTCTCAAAATGTGAGAGCCCTAGCTTTCAAATGTGAATGCCCAAAATGAGCTCCTTCTAAGACCAATTTTTGGTCTTATCCCATTTTATGTGTAAGGCCATGTTTAACTAGCACCTTTTAATCATATTTTCTCATTTTTGCATTAAAGACCTCATATTCTCCCTATTTGACGTTCCACTTCTCAATATTCTCACTTTGGCATTTATTTATTTTTATTTATGACCATTGGGTCCTCATTTGATATTTTTACCAAATTTATATGACTCAAGTATAATTTTAGGGTTTTTTTTTTTGTTTTCATTTTTCGTTTTTAGCAATTTAAACACCAGAAAAATACAATTTAATTTATTTTATACCCTACACATGTTATAAAACTATTAGGATATTTTCAGGGAGTTATAAAAAGAGGGAGACGCGGCACACCCGGTGTCAAGCGAGGGTGTAATTTTTTTTTCTTGTTTACTATAAACTTATAAACTTTAAGCTTGTTCAATCATATAATGTTAAACATTTAACTTGTACTATATTATGTAGCAGCGGATTACAAAATATATACAAGCTCCATATATAGAAGTGTTCAACATTTACAATATTTACATTGCTTACAAAAGAAACAAAAATGCATATACATTAGACCAAATGGTCTTCCAATGGCCACCTAGTGATGTGTTGACTTTGACTGCTGATGCGGATTGTCCTATCATCTGGTTTCCTCTTCTGTGCCTACACGTATGAAACACCGGTGCTGAGCTTATAGCTTAGTAGGAATAATACTCATGGACGATTCCTAATAAGGATCATCTCACTTTAGATACATGCATATACTTATGACAAATGTTTATATACTTATCCATTTCTCCTTATCTACTTTTTCATAACATGTTTCATTTCTTATCATATTTCATATACTTCCCGTGTCATCTTACACTTTATTTATTGTTCTTGTAACCATATACTATCATCACATAGTGCTATGCTTCTCATATCATGTCATATATCATATACATCTCATTTGCGTATACTTTTCATTTGCTTTTATGTTTCATGCCTGCATAAACCTTAGAAGTGGATACGGGAAAGAACTGTATGTACCCGAAGGTACTATCATTGTACGAGACAATAATCTCTATCTGTATGACCCAAAACGAGTACACTATAATGATCGAAGCAGGATCTATGTCATTGGCTTAAATGGGGTCTCGATATCATAAATTGTATGTTCATTAACCTTTGTCCCTATAGGCATGCCTATCTATCCAACTACCCGGTCATAAGCATGCAATCGATTTTATTATGTTTTCTTAACAATCATTTAGGTATCAGAAGAAGATATCTTATATACATGAATAACTATTGATATCATGTATACTTATAGAATATTCATTATCAAATAATCTCTTATAAGCATTTAAGCTGTACTTTTCATATAACAAAATTATCGTGTATTCTCTTTAGCTTTCATAACACATGTTATCATGATCAACTCACTATGATGCATTGTTCATATAATACATTTCTATAACCTTTATTCAATTTCAATTTCCATAACCAGTGCAGCGAGCAGTTCGAGGCGGTTCCAAGTCCATTTTTCGGCTACAATTTTTACCACCCGTAAGCAGGTTGTTAGAAAGTGATCTTCTAACTCAATATACCCCTATGTCTTAAGTTTCTTATGGTTCAAACATCATGTCATTTTGACTTTTAATTTGAAAGATACAGTCTAAACATTCAGAATTGCTCCTGAACAGTTTCCAGGAACAGAATCTAGAATTGTGTCCTATATTTGAAAATTTTCTGGGAATGATAGAGACATAATTTGATCATAATTTCTTCATGAAAGTTATTCTTCCAAATGTCTAGTTTGTAGAAAAATTTGAATCACCTCATTTGGACTAGTATAACTCAAGTTATGATTTAAACAACGAGAGTGACTCGATTCGAGGCTGTTATAGAACAGATTAGGGGACATAATTGTTCCCTTACTTTGACGAATTTTATGGGTCTAATGAGGTCTGAATTTGGATATACTTATTTTAGGGAGATTTGTTTTCCTAGAAGTCTAGTTTACCTAGAAATTTGAATCACTCACTTTGGATGAGTGATAACAAAGTTATGGCCTAAATACCAAAACTATTAAACTAGCTGTGTAGGAATTGACAGAAACGAGCCTCACTTTAGCAATTTTCTGATTAATGGGTTAGAATTTGGATACACTTATTTAAGGGAGATTTTTTTTAAGATGTCTGGTTTCACAAAAGTTTGAAAATCGCTCAATTTGGATAGTGATGACCAAGTTATAGCCATGAATACATGGGTTTAAAAAAAAACGGACATCTCCCTAAAACCCTACATTTCTCTATTAAATTTTTTCCTCCATTGAGGACCACAACCAAACCAAACAACCATTCCAAACAAAGTTCTACACAAGGGGTATTCGAGCCTCCCGAGCAAATTATCCATACAAAATCCTAACAAGTTCCATATAAAATTCCATACACAAATTCATACCAAAATTCCTTACATATCCATACCTTGATTTCTTTTTCTTCTTCTTCTCTTTTTCTTCTTCTTCTCTTCTTCTCTTCTCTTTTCTCTCAACCGATTTGCCCTAACAAAAGCAAAAAAATGAATTCCTTTAAAGCCATGTTTGGCTTTATCCAATTTTGTTTAATTTTTCCCCCTTTTGCATTTGGTCATCGTTTCATTTATTCTCCAATTTAACTTATCAACATCCTACTTTGCTTGCCATTCTTTTCTTTTATGTCCCATTGCCAGTTCCTAAATTGGCAATCTACCAATTTACCCTTGACTTTTAATATTAATGCGGGTTTGCTTATTTTATTTTTTAGCATTATTTATTAGAAAAAATATGCATTTACTTTGATATACCTTAAACATGTTATAAACTGTCAGGGTATAATTTGGGGTGTTACATGGGGCTAGGACTCCTTTATCTAAGTTATTAACATTAATGGGCCCATTTCGAAATATAGCTGAATGTAACAAAATATAACTTAAGCTTAATTCATAAGGAAATAAAACTCTTAATACTACCACCATAATGGTGTTCATAATGTCTTGTACAAATATTTGAGTCTCATTGACTTATACATATACAAGTCCTATTAAAAAAAAAAATTTACATGTACATATTCAAAATCAGAGGTAGCGACCTATAGATGTTGACTCCTATTGCTGTGTTGGCCCTCCTACGTGTCGTACGGTTGAGTTGTCATCTTTAGTACCTACACAGATGAAACACCTGTGCTAAGCTTATACCTTAGTGGGAAACATATAACATATATGACCACTTGAAGTGGTCCTCAATGACAATATACAATAAACACAATTCCTATTTACACATTAGCTGTTCATATATTTGACTACTTGTACACTATGTCATTTATTAGAGTTCTCACGTTCATTCTTCATAATACATACTTTTTATATTATTGTAGCTCTATCACATTTTTTAATTCAAATCATTGTTTTCATGTTACATGGTTCTCGTAACCATTTCAATCATTTTATCTCATCTTGTGTCTTGTTTGTATATTCCAAGAGGTGGATATGAAAATAAATTGTATATACCTGAAGGTACTATCCAGCATGCAGGCATTTGATCCTATCTTTGTATTGACTCAAACGGGACCCTTTGTAATGACCCAAAGACCAACTATATCATATAATCCTAATAGGCATACCTACCTATCCATTTACCGGGGACATATGTAGATAATCAATCTTATTACATTTTTATTCGTGCTCAAGCTATGCACATCTCATATACATGGATAATGTCAATCACATGTATTTACATGAGATACTTTCAGACAATATTCCTTTATACTTATACTATGACCATTACTTTTATCATAACTTGTATGATCATGTTCTCAGTATTGCTCATATTTCTGTTCATGTAATCATATTTGATATGGCAATCACTTTTATAATTCCTTTACAATTTCATTTATTCACTTGAATCTCTTTATATCAAAATATTTCCTACAAACAGAGCTCCCTTTAGACGGGTTTCTGGGTACAATAGGGTCCACATTTGAATGCACTTATTTCAAGAAGATTTGTTCTCCTAGAAGTCTAGTTTACCCACAAATTTGAATCACTCAAGTTGGATGATTGATGGCCAAGTTATGGCCCTAAACACCCAAAACGTACCCAAGCAGGACTAGAAGCGCAAGAAAATAGAGGCTTCACTTTTGTGAATTTTACGGGTCTAATCAAGTCAATTTGAATACACTTATTTCAAGGAGATTTGTTTCCTAGAAGTCTAGTTTACTAAATTTGAATCACTCCAAAAGTTGGATGAGTGATGGCCAATTTATAGTCTAAACACTAAGCTATACCCAAAATGAATAAAAGCGCCGAAAACAAAGCTTCACTTTTGAAGAATTTTAAGGTCCAATGGGATTTAAATTTGAATACACTTAAGGAAATTTGTTCTCCTAGAAGTCTAGTTTACCTAGAAATTTGAATCACTCAATTTGGATGAGTGATGACCAAGACAAAAAAGTGGGTTTTGGAAATTTTTTGACAACATCTCCCTTAAAACCCCAACATTTTCTTTATACAAACATTCCTCAATTGGGGTACAATAACTCAAACAACCATAAAACTGAGCTGAGACCAACAGCCATCATTATTTATGCAAAGTTGCAAGGAGGGTTTCCCAAACCCGAGCATCATAAAAGGGTTTTGGGTTTAGTTTCCATACCTTAATCACTCTTTTCTCTTATTTCTTCTTCCTTCTTCTTGATCACCCAAAATCCTTGATCACATGGAGGCAGATACTATCTTTTCTTCACTCTCGTTGTAGCCTAAGCTCAGGCAATTTGGTCTTATATCTTATTCTTTCATATGGCTATGTTTGGCTTGTCATTTTGTTAAGTTTTCCATTTTTTTGCATTTAAAGTCCTTCTTTCTCTTTCATTTACACTTCTAATTATCAAATATTCTCTGATGGCATATAAACTTATTCTCCATATGACCCTTGAGTCATGTGGTTTTATATTTTACCCTCGAGTCTTGTATTAATTATGGAAAAATACAATTTTAACTTATTTTATACCCTAATCATGTTATAAAATTGCTAGGATATATTTTGGGGTGTTACACCTCCACTCCTCGGTGCTATCACAATACCTTTACTAGCCTCACGGTCTTGTATCACAAAACTTGATCCCAACTATCCATGATACGTACCAGTCCCTCCTCGAAGGTTTCATTCGCATTGACAACAAGCTCGCCCCAATTCACCACATGGGTCGGATCTAGAGTGTACTTCCGGAGCATGGAGACATGGAATACCACAAGAACACTCGATAAGCTTGGCGATAAAGCCAACCGGTAAGCAACCATACCTACCATCTCAAGTACCTCAAAGGGCCCAATATACCTCGACGATAGCTTTCCCGCTTGCGAACCGACACTCCTGTAGGCATCATTGATTTAGTGTCGAAAATCTGATTTTGGACCACATATTAGATAGGTTTGAGTGCTTTTGATCATTAATGTATCATGTCATATATCCCAATTGAAGTGTTCAAGTCATCTTAGTAACACTTATGTCAATTTGAGGTGTTTTGGTTGTTTTTTGTAGACTTTTATTACACATTGAACTTGACCTCAATGCAAATGATCAATCATGAGGTTGGAAGTTTAGTCTCTGACCATCGGCAAGCGAAAATCAATGGAAAAACAAGGAAAAGTGGAGGAAATGGATACGGTTGAAGGCAGGGGCCCGAGAGGCATGCGGGAGCAACCAAAGCGGGAATTTTACGCCTTTGTTGTAATCAATTCGCAATCCTAGCGAATTCGCCGTGATGTGAAAGCAGTTCGCAATCGAGCCTGAGTGCGAAGTCGCCCCAGCCAACTTGCCTTTGTGCATTCTGCGAGAGTCGCTTCTCAGCGACAATTTCGCTGGCTTGCGAAATTTCGCTAGCTAGCGAAATTCAACCTTGCCAAATTCGCTAAGCCTTGCCAATTTAAGCTAGACCATTGCCAAATTCACACTAAACACTTACCAAGTCGCTAATTAGCGAAATTCTCCTATGTGAAATTTGCGAGGCCTCGTCATGCTCACGTAATTAATGCAACCGCCTTCAAACTTGGTTTATTACCCAATTGTCCTATAACTTAGCCTAGTTATTAGGTTTGCATTAATTTGTGTTCTTGAGGAGGCTATGGCCACTGCTTGTTTTGTAGCTTTGTGTGAAGAAGGGGAGGAACAATTGGGGAGAAGATATTTTGTAAGTTTTTATTTTTGTAAATAAATTTTTATTTTTAAGTTTTGCTTTTCTTTTCTCTCTTCTCTCTCTTCTTTCTCTCTTCTTTCTTTCACTTTCAGAAACACCAAACACACCTTTTGAGGATAGCAGTAAAGTCAGCATTGTAAGCCTCGCCCCCATTTGAAGAGGAAGGAAAGCTGGCAGTGGTGGGGTTAAGCATGTTGTCCTCTTGTGCTAAGTCCGCGGGTAGTGTATTTATGGCCCTTATTCTCAAAATTCAGTTTGCATAACATGGGATGTTATTGTCTTGTAGCTCTCCATCTTTAGAGATTTGTTGTTCTTTAGATGGTCTTTGTGAGCCTACAGTGCGCATTTACATGTGCAGGGTTCTTAATTAGGGTTAAATACGCATTGACTTTTATTGTTTTGGCCAATACTCTCCATACTTTAGGGTTCGGTGCTCGGGTGAGAGATCTTATTTGTGATTCTTTAGATGGTCTTTACTAGCCTTAGAAAATGATAAAGGAATGTTAGGGTTTAAACAAAAGGGGCCATAAGCTGCGTCTGTGTTGACTCCACGTAGGAGGATAAAACCTGAGGACATGTGTTTGCCCTAGCTTGTCAAGTTAGTGAGCCTAAATCTTCAAAGTTTAATTTCTTCACTTTAAATTTCAGTTTGCATTTCAGTTTTGCAATTTCGGTTTAAACCATTTCTGACACGGCTAAATCAAAAGTCAGAATAAAGCCTTACCTTCATGCCCTAATACAAACCATTTCTAGGATGAAAACCCATCCCCGTGTTGACCTAGACCGCACTATCTTTGCGGTAAGCTTGAAGCTCGCGTGGAGGAACAGGTATATAAATATTGTTGATTGTTTCGGCCTTTCTTGTAGCGCAGATCAATCATCTCAAGGAACATGATCACTCACCTCAAACTCTAAAGGTTGTCGTTTATGCAATAGGCGTAGCTTTCTAGCCCATAGGCTAAGTGGTGAAGATGCTTAAAATTATCAAATCCACTCTCCCGGAGGTGTCATAAGCAAATGCGGACTCGTGGAGGGTCTCTCTCCCACCTTCATCCAACAAACTAGAGATCGAAAATGCCTCCCATATAGTGCCTCATAAGGTGCCATCTATATGCTCTCCTGATAACTATTGTTGTAGGTGAATTCCACTAAGGGTAAATGCTCTTCCCAACTACCCTTGAGATCATGGACACATGCTAGTAACATGTCCTCTAAAGTTTGGATGGTCCTCTTTGATTGACTGTTCGTCTAGGGATGAAAAAGCGCCTCATCATCAAAGCGTACTTTGTGGCTCATTGAAATTTTCCAAAAGTGAATTAAATAAACACAGGATCGATCCGATATTATTGACATTGGTACTTTGTGCAACTGGATAATCTCCTGTATGTACAACCTACAGAATTCCTCTAGAGTGAAGGTCATATGCACAACCAAAAAGTGTGCCGACTTAGTAAGCCGGTCCACTATCACCTACACCGTCATGCCTTGCGATGTTAAAACAGCAGTGAGTCTAAAATCCATCGTGACATGCTCCCACTTCCACTCAGCTACCTCCAAAGGCTGGAGTAATCCCATTGGCCTCTAGTGCTCAGCCTTTACCTATTGACACGTGAGACATCGACGAAAAATCTGACGTCTTTAACCGTCCCCTCAGCTCAATGTCACGCGATGAAGATAATGGTATATCTTCGTGCAACTTGGATGCACAACAAAGCGGGAGCAATGGAACTCCTTGAGGATCTCCTCTCTTAGATATGCAGACTAGGAACTACAACCTTTCCTATATACCGAAGACTACCATCCGTGTAAATGGCCCAGCCTTAGTCATTTGTATCCGACCGTACCTGGTCCTTGATGGACAATATCTTCGTGTCATGTCCATGTGATTTGATCACTCTACTAAGTAGGGAAGGCGTAGACACTAAGCTCCCCAAAGTACCCTGAGCTTGACCCTTGTAGTGCAGCCCGAACTATCCCACAGCCTCGAGTATCTATCACTCCCGGGAAGCCACACTAGTTAACACTCCTTGTGACTTCCGGTTGAGTGCATCAGCCACCACATTTTCCTTACTGAGATGGTAATGCAAAGTGAAGTCATAGTCCTCCAGGTATTCCATCCACCTCCGCTACCTCATGTTGAGGTCCTGCTGTGTAAAAATGTACTTCAGACTCTTGTGGTCCGAAAACACCTCGAATTGGTGGTATAGATAATGGCGCTAAGCCTTTAAGGCAAAGATAATGGCCGCCAACTCCATGTCATGTGTAGGGTAACTCTGCTCGTGGTTATTTAACTGTCGAGAACCGTAAGCCACTACTCTCCCAGATTGCATCAAAACACATCCAAGTCCATCCTTAGAGGCATCACAATACATTGTGTACCTCTGTCCCCTCTTTGGAACTATTAGTATAGGAGCTGAAGTAAGCCTCATCTTCAATTAATGGAATGCCTTCTCACACAGGTGGTCGAAAGTTATGCACCCAGAGAAAGGAACATTCAAAGTTAACACCCAACGATTGAAGCCATACTTTTGGAAATGAGTTCCATGCGAATAAAGCGGACCATTCAGGCACACCAAAAGGAGTGCGGTAAGTCATCTAAGCCAGGATCGAACTGCGAGATTCAAGTAGTCGAATACTTGACATTAAACAAAGCGCTACTTAGGAGCAACATATGTTTTTTTTGAACTATTTCTTTCAGTAGTCCTAACTTTGTTAGTTTTTAGTTTTCCAGCATCTTTTATCTAGGTCTCTTTAAGTAATGGTGTTTATTTTGATTGTTTGTTTTTAGGGCCTGAGGAAGCAATTAGTGTGGAGGATCTTCTCGAGAAGATCATTTCAGAAGTGTGGAGGGGTCAAAATTGCATTTAGTGTGGCAGAACATAGAACCTCCCACATATAGCCATTGATTATTACTATTATATATCAAGGGGGCATTTTATGATATCGGTTGTATTTGGCATTATATGTTTGTCGTCCTCAAAGTCTTAAACAAGATCTTCAAATTATAAACCAAACCCAAGTTTAACTACGGTGGGATGAATGATTGGAGTAGGATCATTGTTTTTGATGCACCATCGAATCAAAGAAAAATAAAAAAGGAAGAGCTCTGATGGCTCGAGCTTATATAAGCTCGAGTTTTTTACCGTTTGATTTGGATTCTTATCACTTTTTGGAGCAGGGTTCATAAAAAAAGATGTTAAAATATTCCGATTCAATGGCTGAAAAGTTCGAACTTATATAAGCTCGAGTTTTTTTCAATCAAACCCAAATAAAAAAAGGAATTGATTTATTTTAGTAGAAGGAAATCTAGGGTTTGGTATCTCTCTCAAGAGTCAGAGACTCCCATATGAGTACACCGATGAAAATTGTCATATCAGCCATGCTTTTAGGATCTTCCAAGTTTTGTCTGTCTAGCCTTGCCTATCTTCATCGAATTCAAATGAGTTGATTTCGGGATTGCCGGAGGAGATTGCCGAGTTGTGTCTTCTCCATGTGCCATACCCATACCAAGCCATGGCTCGATTCATGTTGTAACCCAGCAGGAAGTGGAACCAAACACCGTACACTCGATCAATTTGCTCGCATCAAAGACTTGCACACTTTATTTGATTCCCTTGCCACCACGCTAAGGAATTGTAGGCTTCCTAAAGGTTCTTCAATGGGGTATATTTTCTTTTACTTTAGCGAGATAATATTAAATGGTGTTTAAGTATATTTTGTTTGATTGTTTTAAGTTCCAATTTATTTGATAGAGAATAAAGAGTATTAAAAAGAAAAAAAACTTTTGTTTTTTTAGTTATTCTTTCGTGACTCGTGCAATCTGTGATATTTAATTGCATTACATTTTTGGATTTGTGTTTGTTGCATTAGCATATAGTTTATAAATTTCTTTACTCAGTGAAATTTTAGATTTTATCTCAGTATGTCACCCACCAAAAGTGATATTGTTGAATCTTCTTCTTCACCTAACACAAAAGATCCAACTAAGAGACTTAATAATTTTGACTTAAGACTACAAGCTTTATCTCAAGATCTAAATGATAGTCTAGTTTGTATTACCCGTCATCATGATGCAAATAAAGCACAATTTGATTCAGTCATTGCATTGGTAAGTAATTTAAATTCAATGTGTGGTCAATTAACTCAACGTCAATTTGCCCTCGAACAACAAACTCAAGCAATGAATCAAAAAATGTATTTGCTTTTAAAACATTTGGGTAAACATGAGATAGGTGAATATGTTGATGAACATGTTAGAAAACACGTTGGGTCACCACACACTGCGAGTTTAAGTCATTTTGGAGGTTCACATCAATTTGATGAATTCACAAATGATTTGCATGACAATTTGGGTAAAATGAACTTGGGCAGTAATTCAATTGCTCAACCTTACGAGGTTACGCAGCGAGGGAGACCTTCGAGTTCGGCTGAGTGATCGGCGTGATCGACCTACGATTGTCAACTTCCCATTAGATTACCAACCAAGGCCAAATTACCCACCAAATAAGGTGAGAGAAGATGTCGCTCTTCAGCGATACCAACCTAGGGTTAATGATAATTGGGGTAGAGATCAATATAGACAGGTTAGACAACCTCAAAGGGACATCACAAAATAAGTCAAGGTTAATGCTTCTGAATTTGATGGTAGAATGGATTCTAATGCTTTCTTTGATTGGTTGGTTATATGAGAATATTTTGATTGGTATGAAATGATTGATAGTGAATGGATTTGGTTTGCTAAAATCAAATTAACCAATTCAGCCAAGATGTATTAATAGAATGTGTTGCAAGACATGATTCGTCTTGGTGAACCACCCATCACCCAATAGGTTGTTATGAAAGAAAAGTTGCAAGAAAAATACATTCCTTCATCATATAAGAGTAAATTGTTCTCCAACATGATTAATCTAAAACAAATGACACTTAGTGTGGGTGACTATTCTGCTAAATTTGAGGAAGCTAGGCTTAGGTGTAGTGAGTTCCATGCTGTGGATCGATTTGCTGTTTGCACTTGTTTTGTTAATGGTCTCAGGTTCGACATTCAAAGGATGGTTAAATTGCATGCTCCACACACTATAGAGGATGCATATAAAAAAGCCTTAGAAGTCGAGAAGTTCAATAGACCCTCATCTTTTGCACACATAGGTCAGTCCAAGTCACAGTCAATGTCGTCAAACGGTAATACTAGGCCCAATTACATTAGGAGCCAAGAGTCTGGTTGTCACGACTCTCTTTCTGGCCTTCTCCTGTGGTGTAAAAATAGTAATTCATGGAGTTATGTGGTGTCATCACAAGGGTCATATTGCGTCTCATTGTCCCCAACGTGCATTGACATTAGATGTTGAACATAGTAGTTTGAAGGATGAGGAAGACCAAATTGTTGATCCTTTAGATTATTCTGGTGATGAAGATGATCTTCAAGAAGATTGTGATGATGAAGCGTGTGTTGGAGTGGTTAGATCTGTGCATTAACATCCAAAGCGTAGATAATGATAATTAGAAGCATACTAGTATTTTTCACACAGTAATACAGAGTGGAGATAAGAAATGTAGGTTAGTGATTGATGAAGGTAGTTCAATGAATGTGGTTTCTAAGGATGCTGTTGTTAAATTATTAAACCTGAAAGTATAACCACATCCAAATCCTTTTAGAGTAGCTTGAGTGAATGACCATACTTTGCCTGTCGCTCAAATGTGTCTAGTCTCTATTCAAATCGGGGATTATGAGGATGAAATTTATTATGATGTGCTACCCATGGATGTTGCCCATGTTCTTTTAGGTCGCCCTTGGCTTTATGATCTTAATGTTACCAATTTTGGTAAAGATAACATTTATTCCTTTAAGTACATGGGTAAGAACATTATTTTAAGACATGCTAAGCCTAAAGGTTGCAATGGTAAACGTGACATCTCTAAACTTCCTGAACAAAAATTGCATATTTTAAAATATAAGAAGTTTGAGAGAGAGGGAATTGAGACTGGTATGTGCTTACCATTAGTGGCAAAAGGAGTTCCATTTGATTCTTCGATTGTCGATGTTCCTCTGGAAGTGAAGAATTTGCTAGATGATTTTGTTGATATGGTGCACGATGTATTTGCCTTGAACTACCACCTTTAGAGACATTCAACATGCTATAGATTTAGTTCGGAGTTCTCAAGCGCCTAACCTTCCACATTATAGGATGAATCTGAGAAAAGAGTTGAATAGGCAAGTAGAAGGACTTTTCGAGAGAGGATTTTTTTAGCATAGCCTTAGTCCTTGTGCGGTGCTAGCTTTGTTGACACCTAAGGAAGATGGATCTTAGAGAATGTGTGTGGATAGTAAAGCCATCAATAAGATCACAATCAAATATAGATTTCCTATCCCTTGCATTGAGGATATGTTGGATCTATTGGTTGGTTCTAGTTGGTTCTTTAAGATAGATTTGCGTAGTGGTTATCATCAAATTCGTGTTAGGCTAGGAGATGAGTGGAAAATTGCATTTAAAACACAAGATCGTTTGTTTGAGTAGTTAGTCATGCCTTTTGGTTTGTCTAATGCTCATAGTACTTTCATGAGAGTTATGACCCATGTCCTGCAGCCCTTTCATTGGTAAATTTCGATTGGTCTACTTTGTGAAGAGCATTTAGAACACATTCGACATGTTTTTCTCACTCTTTGAGAGGCCAAGCTTTATGTTAACCTTAAGAAGTGTTCTTTTATACAACCCCATGTAGTGGATTTACCCATCAAATTCGTGTTAGGCTAGGAGATGAGTGGAAAATTGCATTTTAAAACACAAGATGGTTTAATTGGTTAGTCATGCCTTTTGGTTTGTCTAATGCTCATAGTACTCATGAGTTATGACCCATGTCCTACAGCCTTTCATTGGTAAATTTCCGGTGGTCTACTTTGTGAAGAGCATTTAGAACACATTCGACATGTTTTTCTCACTCTTTGAGAGGCCAAGCTTTATGTTAACCTTAAGAAGTGTTCTTTTATACAACCTCATGTGCTTTTCTTAGGCTTTATTGTGTCTGAACATGACATTTCAGCTGATCTCGAAAAGGTTAGAGTTATTAGGGAGTGGCCTAAACCAAAATCTATCATTGAGAATCGTAGTTTTCATGGTTTAGCTTTTTTCTATAGGAGATTTATAAGGGGATTTAGCAATATTATGGCTCCTATCACAAAATGTTTAAAAAAATGGGGAGTTTCAATGGTCTAATGCTACTAGCCAGACATTCAGAGAAATTAAGGTCAAAATGACTGAGGCACTTGTTTTGAGATATACTGATTTTACCAAAGTTTTTGAGGTTGCTTTTGATGCATCAGGTGTAGGTATTGGTGGTGTCTTAAGTCAAGAAGGTCACCTTATAGCTTTTTTTAGTGAAAAACTCAATGATGCTAAAAGACCATATTCTACATATGATAAAGAGTTTTATGCTATAGTGTAGAGTCTTCATATTTGGAGGTTTTATTTGTTGCCTACGGAATTTGTATTGTATTCTGACCATCGAGCTTTAAGATATTTAAACTCACAAAAAATTAGATACTTTCGATATGCTAAGTAAGGTTGAATTTTGAATAGATATTCTTTTGTGATTAATTATCGTGTTGGTATTGAAAACAAAGTTGCTGATGCACTTAGTCGATTAATTGTTACCCTTCATCGTATGAGTGCGTTTTGATAGATTGAAAGATGAGTATTCTACATGTCCTGACTTTGGTATTATTTATGATGAGGGTTAGTCATGGTAACCGTCATGAATATGTTGACTTTCTTGTCGAAAATGGTTATTTGTTTAAAGTGACTAAATTGTGCATACCTCGGACATCCTTTATGGATTTTATTAATTTGGGAGATGCATGCAGGTGGTTTAGTTGGAAATTTTTGGAGGGATAAAGCTATTGCATTGGTTGAAGATCGATTTTATTGGCATTTTCTAAAAAAGGATGTTGCTAGGATAGTTGCACAATGAAGAGCATGTCAGTAAGCTAAGGCTAAGAAAAAAACATTGGCTTATATACTCTTTTACGTTCCTCCGCCAGACCTTGGAGAGGCGGGTTAGTATGGACTTTGTTCTTAGGTTGCCTAGGACTGATAGAGGACATGATTCTATTTTGGTTGTTGTTGACAGGTTTTTTGAGATGGCGCATTTTATTCCGTGTAACAAAACTAATGGTGCTTCATATTTGCCATTATTTTTTAGAGAAGTTAAATTGCATGGTTTGCCTTCCACCATTGTATTTGATAAGGATGTGAAATTTGTCAACAATTTTTGGAAAACTCTTTGGAAATTGTTTGACATTACTTTGAAATTTTCTTCTGCTTTTCATCCTCAAACTAATGGGCAAACTGAGGTTGTTAATCGTAGTTTGGGTGATATGCTTAGGTGTTTGGTTGGGGTAAAACAAGATATTTGGGATTTAATTTTGTCAACAGCTGAGTTTACTTATAACAATTCTGCTAACTGTTCAACCAATAAAAGTCATTTACAAATTGTTAATAGCTACTCACCCTGCACACCCATTGATCTTGTTCCTTTACCACCTCACATGCGTGTGTTTGAACCTATAGAAAACTTTGCAAAACACATCCATGACTTACATATTGAGATTAGGCGAAAGATTTCTCTAAGTAATGAAGTGTATAAACTAGGTGCTGATGTGCATCGTAGATCTAAAGAATTTAATGTTGGTGAATATGTCATGGTTTGCATTCGTCTTGAAAGAATTTCAACAACGTTTTCCAAAAAACTTTATGCAAGAACCGTGGACCCTTATTCTATCATTCGTAAATTGGGATCTAATGCATATCTTCTTGATTTGCCTAATGATATGGATATTAGCCATGTTTTCAATGTAGAGGATTTGCTACCTTACCGATGCACTTTTGAGCCTTCTACTTTGCCTTCTAGTGTGTCTGCAAGTGAAGCTAGCAAAGGTGCACCCACTATGCCTTCGTTATAGTATTCTAAGGAGACGGTGGATATTATCCTTGATGATGAGTTTGTGAATTTTAGAGATGGTGGTTTTTGTTGTTTCCTTGTAATGGCATGGTCGTCCTGATTCTAATGCTACTTGGATATGGGAGGCTGATCTTCGTCATTTGGATCCTTCGTTGTTAGATTGCTACCTTTCCTCTCACTTTTCGGAGTCAAGTTCTTTTCAACCCGAAGGGAATGATGGGGCATGGAGTAGGCCCATATCTAGGCCTAGACAAGATAGGAAGCCCAAGTCCAATGATGATTTTTATTATTATTAGTTATTTATTTAATTGTACTTTTTGGATTTATCTGTTTATTTATATAATTATACTTTTTGGATTTATCGGATAGAGTTTTCTGTTGGTGCCAATAAATAACACCTTATGTTATTGTTTTGGGAGACTTGATATAATATTGAAAACTTGATAATTTCATTAAGTTTATTTTGTGTGCTTTCTTTCAATTTTATTCTTTGTAGTGAGGCTACACTTTATATATATATATATATATATATATATATATATATATATATATATATATATATATATATATATATATATATATATATATAACATCCCAATTATACACAGTAGTTTCATGATTTGTTTAAGGTATAATAAAAGTCAAATTTATATTTTTTGAAAATTTAAGTTAAGTGTGAAAAAAGTGCAAAGCGGTAATTAGTAATTAAAGGACTCAAATGACATAAAATAAAAAATGTTATATGTTAAAGTAGAATTATGATAAGTTGAATTGCAAATTAATGAAGTGGAAGGACTAAATTACAAGGGCTAAAAGTTTGAGCCAAATCCCTTAAGACAACAAATTGTCTTCTAGGGAAAGAAAAGTCTTCATTTTAGCTTTGGGTGTTCTAGAGCATATGGTTGAAGAGAAGAAGCCATTTTTGGAGTTGCTATTTCTCCATCTTTTGGAGTTCTACTAGTTCATGTAAAGAGAAGGAAGAAGAGAAGAAATGGAAGAAAAAGGAAAGCTTGGTTGAAGTCTTCAAGAAAATAAGGTTAGGAAACTGATGGGGTTTAAAATAATAGGCGCGCAGGCCCAGAACACGAGCCCAAATGCCAGGCTTAAGAAGGGATTAAGAAGCGGGGCCCTAGTACGGTGTTGGGCCTTGTTGACATCCCCTCCCCCACGAATGGGCTGAAACAAGGGCCCGATTCACTTTATGAAAATTTATTAAATGTAATCAAAGAATTCGTATTAAAGGAAAATACCCAATCTCCACCAATTAGGAAAGCATATTATTTCCTAATTATTGCCCATCAATTATCCCTTATTAATCAGTTTAAGATAAAGAAAGAAAATCTCTCACAAAATGGGAGGAATATCGTATCATTATCCAACTAGGAAAGTTATCAATTATCATATTGTCGGTTAACGATAAGGAAAGAAAATCTCACTTTAATGGGAGGAATATTGTATAAATCATGTAGGAAAGTTATCGATTATCTAGCCCCATTAATCGGTTAACAATAAGGAAGAAAATCTCTCACCCATTAGGAAAAATATACGTATCATCATCTTCGACTAAGAAAGTTATCATGATCATAAGTATAAATATCGGGCCACGAAGTACGGTGAAGATACGCATAGAAAATTCATTCCATAAGCAGTTGATCTTCTCTTCCCCCAGAAAGAATTGACTTAGGCATCGGAGAGGCAACGGGCGAGCCCCGCAGATCCTTTTTGTATCTTGT
This sequence comes from Tetrastigma voinierianum, assembly GCA_016808115.1. NCBI lineage: Eukaryota > Viridiplantae > Streptophyta > Magnoliopsida > Vitales > Vitaceae > Tetrastigma > Tetrastigma voinierianum. The sequence continues at coordinate 999,783 of JAEQBH010004451.1, forward strand.
TTTTGCAAAGGGAGTCCAATGTCTGAGAGTATTCGCCGGCCCGACCAATTCAAGCGCGCTCCGGCTGATTCGGTTTGAAAAAGCATTATCAATTTGGCGTCGTTTAAGGGACGACCAGTTCAGCTACAAATAAAGTTGACCTCAGTAGTGATGGTATCAACTTCCGGAACACAAGTAGGAGGCAGCGCGCCCGATCCTCGGGGATCTGGGCCGGCCAATGACGTGGGCGGTGACGAGAGCTGCGTTAGAAACATGCAGGCGACACGGGCTGGTGGAGCGGCTCCTTGTCACCAACAACACTTGTTGAAAGAGTTGGAGCGACTCACCCGGTAAATCCCGACACCCCAGAGACGCGATAAGCGAAAAAGACCAAAGCCTATTGCAGGAAGAGCAACACCTTGACCCTCGTCGAAATGGATAGAGAGAAAGAGGAAACTAGCCGCGTAGGAGAAGATCGCCACCAGCCCTCGGAGATCATAGAGGAGAGGTCGTGGGAGTGGGGACCCGAGGGACATCCAGTAATCCAGCCACATGAAGGAAGCGGTAAAGTAGGAACTCTTAGTATCCATGGACGCCTTGAGTGACAAGCCTAATTTCCATTCATAGGCAAATTGATGCACTTCCCTTCCTGGAAATTCGAGAATGCCTGGTCGAGGCGTTCAAATGAGAACAAAAGACCTCACAAATAAGCTAAGCTACTCAAGAGGGTCTTAGCACCTAGGAGCCCAGTAGCTCAGTTCGCGCAGGAGGGTCTTAGCTCCCCGAAGCCTAATAGCTCATCTTGTAGAGCTTAAAAGCTCAGGAGGGTCTTAGCCCAGAGCCCGATAGCTCGGTTGAGTAGGAGGTGCCTTAGCACCTGGAGCCCAGCTGACTGTGGGGCTTAGCGGCTCGGAAGGGTCTTAGCTAGGAGCCCACGGTGGCTCGGTTCACGCGGGAGGGTGCCAGCGCCCCCCGAGGCCTAGTAGCTCCTTTGCGAGGCTTAATGGCCGGGGAGGGTCTTAGCGCCGAGAGCCTAGTAGCTCCCAGTTGTTCGCGTATGAGGTCTTGGCCTTGGAGCCCGAGTGGCTCAGCTGCGAGGAAGAAAGAAAAGAAAAAAGTTCTTCCGCGTAGCATTTCGGGGTCTTAAGCCCGGGAGTCCAGTGGCTCGGTTCACGGGGAGGGTCTTAGGCGCCCCGGCCCTAGTAGCTCGGCTGCGGGCTTAGCGGCTCATGGGGTCTTATCACCCGAGACCCGGTGGCTCGGTTCGGCGGGGGTCTTAGCGCCCCCCGGGCCCAGTGTATCTCGGCCTATAGAGATTACTTGACTCGGGAGGGTCTTAGCACCCGGGGGCTAATAGCTTCGGTGTTCGCGTAGGAGGGTCTTAGCACCTTGGAACCCAGTAGCTCGGCTGCGAGCTTAGCGGCTCGGGGGTCTTAGTGCCCGGGGCCCGGTGGCTCGGCTGTAGGAAGCGCGGCTCGGGGTCTTAGTGCCCGGGGCCCGGTGGCTTTCGGTTCGCGTAGGAGGGTCTTAGACTCCCGAAGCCCGTGCTTCAGCTGAAGAGCTTAGTGGCTCAAGAGGTCTTAGCTCGGGGGCCCGATGGCTCGGTTCAGCGCCAAGAGGGTCTTAAGCGCCCGGGCCCGATAGCTCAACCTCGCGAGCTTAACGGCTCAAGAGGTCTTAGCGCCTAGGAGCCAAATAGCTCAGTTCGCGCTGCGAGGGTCACCAAATTCCGGGCTGTAGCCGCTCGGTCGCGCGGGGAGGTCTTAGCGCTCCGGGCCAAATGGCTCGGCTGTAGAGCTTTGCGACTCGGGAGGGTCTTAGCGCCTAGGCCCGAGTGGCTTGGATTCGCGCGGGAGGGTCTTAGCTCCCAGGCCAGTAGCTCATTTGTGGGGCTTGCGGCTTAGGATCTTAGCGCTCGGGAGCGATAGCTCGGTTGCGTACCGGAGGGTGCCGCCCGGGCCCGGTAAGCTCAACCTCTGAGCTTAAGCGACTCGGGAGCACCTAGGAGCCCAATAGCTCAGTTCGCGCAGGAGGGTCTTAGCGCCCCGGAGCCCAGTAGCTCAACTTGCAGAGCTTAACAACTCAGGAGGGTCTTAGTGCCCAGGAGCCCAGTAGCTCAGCCTGTAGAGCTTAACAACTCAGGAGGGTCTTAGAGCCTAGGAGCCCAATAGCTCAGTTCACGCAGGAGGGTCTTAGCGCCCTGGAACCCAGTAGCTTAGTTTGTGAAGCAACATTTCGGGAAGGCCTCGCGCTGAGGCCAATAGCTCGGTTTGCGAGCTTAATAGGTCAGGGAAGGCCTCGGCTAGGCCTATGCAGCTCGGTTTGCGAACTGTGCTTTCGGGAAGGCCTCGGCGCCCGGGGCCCTGGTAGCTCGGTTTGTAAGCAACATTTCGGGAGGCCTCGGTGCCCGGGGCCTAGAGCTCGATTTTGGGCTGCATTTCATGAGGCCTTAGCGCCCCTGAGCCTCGTGGCTCGGTTGCGAGGAAGCAACGGCTCAAGAGGCCTTAGCGCCTAGGAGCCCGGTGGCAATTTGTGGGCTTAATGGCTTAGGAAGCCTCAGGCGCCTGGGAGCCTTGTGGCTCGAGTTTGCGAGTTCTTATTTCAGGGAAGGCCTTAGTGTCGGGGCCGCGACTCGGTTTGCGAGCTTAACAACTTAGGAAGGCCTCAGCGCCCAGAAGCCTTGGCTTAGTTTTAGAGGTTTAACCTTTCGGGGAAGGCTTTAGCGCCCACGAGCCCTGTAGCTTAGTTTGCAGAGCTTAACAGCTTAGGACAACCTTGTCGCCTAAGACCCTAGTAGCTCGATTTTTAAGCTGGTGCTCGAAAAGGCCTGATGTACAAGTGCGATGGCTCAGTTTTGGGGCTAAATAGCTCAAACAGACCAGGAACCAAGCACCTCAATTTAGCGAAACAATATTAATCAACAAATCCCCAGTATATCAGCAAAAAGTCAATGTTAAAAGCAATACAGCCCTTGCCTATGCCCGCTTTAGCCAAAGGCTCGGGGGGCAGTTGATGGGGTTTAAAATAATAGGCGCACAGGCCGAGAACACGAGCCCAAATGTCAGGCTTAAGAAGGGATTAAGAAGCAGGCCTAGTACTAGTGTTGAGCCCTTGATGATATCCCCTAAATATAGGCTCAAAACAAGGGCCCAATTCACCCCTTCAAAAGGCTTGTAATGTAATCAAAGAATTCGTATTAAAGAAAAATACCCAATCTCCACCAATTAGGAAAACATAATATTTCCTAATTATTACCCATCAATTATCCTTTATTAATCGGTTTCACGATAAGAAGAAAATCTCACCAAATGGAGAATATCGTATCATCATCGACTAGGAAAGTTATCAATTATCACTTATTAATTGGTTAACAATAAGGAAAGAAAATCTCACCCAATGGGAGAAATATTCGTATCATCATCAACTAGGAAGATTATCACTGATCATCCATTATAAATACCAAAAGGCCCACCCCATCGGTGAAGGTTCATAGAAAATTCATTCACTAAGTAGTTGATCCTCTAACTGCAGGCGACTTAGGCATTGGGAAGATGGGCGATCCCCGTCGATCCTTTTTGTTTCTTATTTTTGCAGGGGAGTCCAAACGTCACAGGAGTCGACGGATCGGCCCGACCAATTCAAGCACGCTCCCGGCCCGGTTCGGTTGAAAAAGCATCGCCGAAACTATCCTAACTCCCTCCTTTGCCTATGTTTATGTTGGAAAAACCACATTTTTCCATGTTAGGGATCTTTGTTGGTTTGAGTTGGGTTTGATATTTGTTTGACCTTTGTTTTGTTTGTATTTAGTTATCCGGTTAAAGGCAAAAATGCGATTTTTACCGTACCAAGCCCGTTGAAGGTATTGCCCGTCTACGCAAACCCAAGACTATCTTCTGACAATTGTCTGATCTACTTAGGCGGAGGGATGCTTCGCCTAGGCAAACCCGTCTTCTTGGCAGGCTTTACTCTTGCCTCTTCTCTGCTTGTTTTTCTTTCTATTTTTATAAAGCCTAAATGAATGTTATACATACTAGTATAAAAAGCTCTAAAACACATACCATTGGCAAACACTTAAGGCAGATAGTGAATGAATAGGCACATCTGTTAAGTGCTTCGACACTCCTATCTAGTCTTGGCAAACACTTTTTTGTTTTATTAATGGCGGTGCATTATGATTAGTGCCTCTGAGGAATACGATTCGTGTTGCAAGCATGTCTATTTAGGGCTTTGACACTTTTGTTCGGTATTGTGGGGTCCACACCCTTTGTGACCCTCGAGAGTGCCCTTAGGTGGGAGCGCTCATGGAAACCCTTTGTTTCGCTGGGGTCCCCGGCGGCCTTTTTCTTTGCCTCAGTGAGCTCCGAGACCTGACCCAAAGGGACTCTTATAGAAGTGGGAGCACTCTCACTACCAAATGAGCTACTAGCTCAGTTGGTAGTGAAGTGCTCCCCCATACTACTGGGTCTCACTAGGCTAATGGTCAGCTCTCACGAGCAAGGCCGGGTTGGGGCTGGCAGCAGTGGTGGGCTCCCACGAGGAGCCACTACGAGTCCACGGAGGACCCTGGCAGCCTTTATTGTGGAGACCCAAACCTCTTGGGGTCCCACTCACTAGAGTACTTTGTTCGCGAGTCCGGCTTGCCTTTTCTTTCGCCTCATTGAGCTCGAACCCATGCGCAAAGGGACTCTTATGGCAATGGGAGCACTCTCACCAGTGAGCTAGTAGCTCGGTTGGTAGTGAAGTGCTCCCAAACTCTATAGAGTCCCTTTTACTAGTCGATGAGTTCGACTCCTCACCCAGGCAGCCCGATTGAGGCTGGCAGCTCAACATTATGGTGGAGCTCCATTTTTGAAGGAGTACCACGAGGTCGCGAAGGTATGGACCCCTGGCAAAGGCGCGCATGTGGGATCCGCATGACACCTGGTGCGCTGGGAATTGGGCCCGCCTCACAGGTACCCCATTTCGCCGAGTCCCAGTTGGCCTTTTCTTTCGCCTCCATGTGAGCTCGAACCTATGCGCAAGGGACTCTTATAGCAGCTAAGGAGCACTCTCACTACCAAGCCCAGGCTAGTAGCTCGGTTGGTGAGTAATCCCATTGCTATCTCCTTTGCACATGTTCAATCTATGACGGCACTGGCAACGACCTATGGTGAGCTCCGCTGAAAATTCTGAGTCCTGAAGAATGAACCCCATAATAAAAGTGTTAATAAATATAAGAGTCCCTTTGGTAGTGAGAGTGCTCCCCATTGCTATAAGAGTCCCTTTGCGCATGGGTTCGAGCTCTCACGGAGGCGAAAGAAAAGGCCAGTTGGGACCTGGCGAAACAGTACCTATGAGTGGGACCCACCTGAAGGGTACCCTGAGGGGTCCTGAAGGGTACCCTGAGGAATCACGAAGGGTGTGGACCCCACAGGTATTGTACCGTACCTTCAGGTACTTATTGTGCTGCGTCCCTCTCATTCATTGTTACTGGTCTATGCAAGCAAATATTTATATGATAAGTATCTTAACAATGAAATATATGAAAACAAAGTAATCAACTATGATGCTAAGGCATATCTCAGTTTTGTATTGTACCTACGGGTACTTTCTGTAAAGAGATTTTTGTTATGTACTCCTACGGGAGATATGAATACTCTGATATGTGAATTATTTTAAATGTATATTGTAATTGAGGACTTGGTCGTATACATTTGTTTTAAAGCTAGGCATAAACAGCGGGTGTTTCATCCGTGTAGATACTAAAGAGGTCGTCGAGACATCTACTTTTCGCTAAAGGCCAACCTGACATTAGAATTAGCCGATGTAGGCCCTTGAATTTTTGTTGTAATAAAATGTAAATGTAATATTTACGGAGATAGTGCAACTTGTGTAAATACAAGTAGTTAGGCTTCGGGCATATATATGCACGGGACAATTTAAACACCGCTGTAATTGGTGATTTCAGATTTATGTCTTCATGAATATATACTTGAAATTGGTTCACTAATGTCAGGTTAATAGTTCTCTGTTATGTGTAAACGTCCCTTCACTTTACACGGTCGGGGGAAGGGGCGTTACTGTATATATATATATATTCTCACATTTATTGAGAATATGATGTCATTGAATTATGGAATGCGGTATTAATGAAAGATTTTGGAAGAATTTTGAAAGATATGAAATGACAAATGCATTTTGTACAATTTTCAAAATTGTGTAGAAAAAAAAGTGTAGTTTTGGATTTTTTATTTTATTTTTTTAGTTTCTAACAAAATCAATATTTGGAGTCTCCCGTTAGTGAGAATTTTGGTGTACCAAATATCATTTATGCTCTTTATTTTTGTTTTTAAAGAATAATTTTTGATTCAAACTACCAATACATTCTTGTGAACAAAAGAATCAAATTCGTTAAAACCTCACAAGGATGATCACGATTTTTAAGTTAATAACATAATTAATTAGTTGAAAACATACACATTTGATAGTTTTATGATGACTGAAATACCTATGACTTCAGTTCGTAGCATATTAATAATTATGATTTGATTTGATATCTCTATCTTTGTCTGATTGAATATGTTTTGTCGTTCAAATCACCTACACACATGAAAGCGTCGCAACAAAACAACGAAAACCAAATCGTCGTACTAATAAGATACAAAACACACGCCGCACAAGACGATAATAAAAACATAAAAAAAAAAAACTAAAAATTCCGATTTTTGAAAAAGAACCACCACTTTATTGAGAGAAAAAGGTAGAAAGAGATGTAGAAAGGGTGGTTTCAGGTTAAAAATAACAAAAAAATTATCCTTCACTTACTTAAGAAAAAGAGGCTAGAAGCAACAATTGAGAAAAAAAAATGAGAGGCTTATGCTCTTTATTTTTGGTGACTATAAATTAACATTTCATGCCAAATTTAAATCTACGATTAGTATTATGCCCTTCAAATGCATCTCAAAGCTTCTTTCTTCTTTTCTACTTTTCCGGAGTTGCTAATTAAAAATTTTATTGTTATTATTATTATTATTATTATTATTACTATTGTGAATAATAGTATTACATACTTTTCAAAATATGGAAGTGATAAAATATATAAAAATGCATATGCTAAAATAAGGGAAGGTAAAGCGATATGAATTGTTGATGGCAAATGGGTTCTATTCGAGGAGTTCAATTTGGAGTACGAGGCCATAAACCTTTGTTGGGCTATGAAGGTGGGCTGAGCCCAATGAGAAATATATACGCCTAAGACAAGTTAGGTTAAATGGGCCTCTTTTTTCTTTTTTTTCTTTTTTTTTTCCGGTCGTTTTCGCCATACAATTTGGAATATTAATCTCAGGCTCCACAAGCATGAAAATTTTAACGAAGAGATAAATTCAAAATTATGAACGATCGTAAACAGATCCGCTAGTCAGCACTCTTTCATTTGTGATTGTCAAAATGGGAAGAAAATTGGATAGGATGAGGATCGAAGATTTTTAAATAAATAAATAATTATAAAAAATTTTAAATTTTTTTATTTATCAAATTAAGTATTTCAATTATTTTTGTTGTTTTAATTTTCCCCCACTCCTTCCTTTGTTTCTTTTTTCAAGCCCTTGTTTGTTATAAAGAAAGAATGATTTTTGTTAATTCTTGACTTAAAATCACTCATTCCATCGTTATACTTTGTTTGCCTTTGTTTTCTCATGTTTTATAGCTGACTTGTTACGGTGAGTAGTTGTGTTATCGGCTTGATTATAGTTTTAAATTGAGTTTTTCGCGTTAGTTGTTCGAGATGGTAAAGTGCGTCATTAGATCGATCCACATTCACCGGTATGTTGTAGATCCTAGAGATATTAAGTATTCAAAGCATTTTTGGATTATCAAATATGTATGTAGGTCTTGAGCTTATAATTTTTGCTATTAACTTTGATACTGCATTATTCTCTAAATTTTTAAGCACTTTTCATTATGTGTTTGTGTGGATTATATTGCTAATGTGAATCGATAAATTTATTTCTTTTAAAAAAAAAATACCATTAGTTACCTAATATATTGATTTTATTATAAATTTGGCTTTAAATGGTAAAAAATGTCAAATAAACTAATTACATCAAATTTACAGGTGTGATTAAATTGTATAATTTATACAAAGTACCAATGGATGTTTAAAATTTTATGAAGAGATATTTCACCGACAGGTGAAAACAGTCCCAAGTGGTGTCTCATGCCAAATACTTTCGTCTGAAAATATCAAATTCATCAAACATCATCTTCATAATTTCACGAAACTCAAACATCAAAAAGTAAAAAAATAATTAAAGAAAAAAAAAAACTAAGATTAAGGTGTATTTAAGTTACGGGGAAAATGTACGCATCAAAACTCTTTGAAGCTCAATAAATAATAATGCAACTGTAATTTCAAAAATGACGTGTCACCAAGGAATGTGAAACTGAGTAAAAGCCATTGAAACTCATAAAAAAATATTAGTAATCTCATAATCCAATTTTAAAGTTAACTCAACATTTTACAAAAAAGAGTTAATTATGTGTATGCCATTACATCCGAACAAGAATTGGCTCTAATTTGTGACTTATTCAGACGTCTCATATTCTTTAAAAAGTGATTTAATTGGTGGGATTTGATACAATACTCATAAAAAAATCGATGATATTAATATTCAAATGTTTTCTTAATAAATCTTCAATTTACTAGCCAAAAACAATAAATCTATTATATTCCAAAAATAATTTTAATTTTGAGAGAAATACCTTGCAGTGTATCTCCACGTTAAAAAAAATGTGTTCCATGTGAAAAAATAAATAAATATGCATAAGGATATCTCATTAATCCTATTTTAAATATTTATAATTTCATTTTATATTTATTTTAAATTTATTTAATCATATATATATATATATATATATATATATATATATATATATATATATATATATATATATATATATCTCTTTACTATATATATATATATATGTGTAAAAACAAAGTTGTAGTAGTTTATAAACTAAATTATCATTATATTTTAATAAATTTCATAAAATAGTATTGTACTTTTAAATTATTATTATTTAAAAATAATTAACAAAAATTATACACTTATTTATTTACGATTATATCTTCAAGTAAGATGAATTTTAAAAATAAATGTGAAGTATTTTCATTATTACACTATTAAGATTAATTTTTGGAAAAATATTTTATTCCAAACATAAATGAAATTTCATTACTAACATTCTAAAAATAATAGTAATAGAAGATAATAACTCAAGCAACGATGATGTACATCTTTTTAATGTAAAGTTACAAGTTATTATTGGATATAATGAGAATGAAGATGAAGATTAGAAGTATATGAAATTTCATTTGAAACTTTGAGGATTTTTAAGTGTTATTAAATTGTTACTTTATTTGTTTTTGTACTATTTAGCTACTTAGTTTGATAGCACGAATAGCAGCAATGTCATTATATATTTATTTAAGTTTGTGTAATGTTATTATATTGTTTTTAGACTCAATTATTTTATATATTAATTATTTATTTATATTTGAAGAATAATATAATTTGTAAAAAAATTTTTTTTTACCATTTTTAAGGTTTTGGTCCGTAACCAGAATGAGTTGGGTTGGGTTGGGTTAGGCTAGTCAAAAGCTAGCTCAAATAGAAAATGACTAGATTAGCCCAACACATTTTGACCTGCGGCTCGAAATGAGTTGGGTTAGCCCATTTATCAACTCTAATATATATATATATATATATATATATATATATATATATATACTATTATACCATTATATTCTCATTTATCTTTGTAAAGTAAAAGATGAATATCCTTTTAAAAAATAAAAACAAAAATACTTTATATTTTATATTTTTATTTTGTTATCTAATAATAAACACATATTAAAATTTATCATATATATTTTATATATTTTAAAACACATATTATATATATATATATACACACACACATGTGAACAATGGATATAGTATCCTTAATAACATAAAATATTTTTGCAGCAATGAAATAGAATGAATTTGATATTTAATAAATATGAAAGTGAAATATAATTTTAAATATAAGTAAAATTAAATTTCTATAGATATGTAAAAGGAAACTATATATATATTACTCTCGTTTATTTTTGTAAAGTAAAAGATGACTATATACTTTATAATTTTGTATATTTTGTTATACTATTAAATAATCACATATTAAAATTTATCTTAGTCATAATATACATGCTAAATAGTTAATAAATAATTGTATATATATATATATATATATATATATATATATATATATATATATATATATATATATATATATAATATTTCTTTGTATTATTAATTAAATAATTTTTTTATTTTTAGTCATTTTTAATCCTCATCCTATTAATATTTAAATTAATATTATAATATGTGCCGTAATTGAAAAGTGGTTATAAATATTTATTGATAGTTTTCTTCCATTTTTACTAATTTTTATTGTCCCCGTAAAGTAGAAGAATAAATTTCCTTTTAAAAACTAAAAACCAATATACTTTAATATATTCTACCTTTTTTTGTCATATTGTTTCTATCAATATTAAATTAATATTGCAATATGTATTATAAATGATTGGTAAATAATCATATATATTTGTTTATATTTTTATACCATATTTTATTTAAAATAAATCCTTGTAAAGTAAAATAATGACTATCCTTTAAAAACAATCTTTTTGAGATCATGATAACTCCCCCAATGCTTTTAATTGGAATAACTTTTGTGAATACTTTTATATCTATTTAAATTGTTAAATATAAGAAAAAAATTTATTAGTTTTTTTGAACTCATTTAATTGTATGTTTTTTTTTTATAATTTTTTGAACTTTCTATTATCTTATTATACACATCAACCAATACGTCTTGGGACCATTCGGGTTGATGATATTAGGAATTTAAAGCATGACAATGGAAAAAAAACTCCAAGAAGATAATAATTACAAAGAGTATTTGATGAGTTCCGAGGTTCAAACTTTATACTTTAGACTATGCATTATATATATATATATATATATATATATATATATATATATAATAAAATAAATGTTTAACTATTATTTTAGAAATAAATAGAAATTTACCATATTTATAAATTAAAGATATTTTTATTTTATTTAAAATATTTTATATGGAATATAGAATAAAAATTTATTTCTAATTCCAAACTCACTAAGCATATTATCTAAATTAAGAAAATACTAATATACTGAAATTAATAATATTTGTTATTAAAATTTTCTTAAAGATCATTATTTTTAATATTAACTCTTTGATTATTTCAATGCATTTTATAACCAATCAATAATTAGTCTTAAGTTATAATATTTAGTAAAAATTAGAATCAATGACTAGTTTAGACTCGTCCTAAAAACTTTAGACACAAAAAACTAAATTTTTTTATAGTGGCGTGCTTGTCTTCAACCCTAGCAATGGAGAACACATGACTCTCCTACCTACAAATCATTGGCGTTGTATGCGTGAGGCATGTTTGTTGTATATGTTTGTATTTAACATTATTTTTCATAGGTAAATTAATTTCTTTCTCCTTAATTTTGTAGAAACTTTGTGGATTGTAGTTTGTTGTTTGTTGGGCCTGCGTAGGGTAGTTTCGGTGGAAGGCTGAATTGAAGGCGATTAGAGTTTGGATCCACACATTAACATAATCTTCATCGAAATGCTTGGATCAGACATCTATAGGTACGTTACCAACTGAATTTAATAGTCCTTTTATGAGCCAATTGGATATTGATTTAATTTGGAAAAGAAGTGAATGCTATGATGAGAAAATAATGGTTTAGAGATCGTGAATAAGAGATTATCTTCATATGAAACCGAATATGATAAGATTCCACAATTCATTCAAGGAACTTTAATATTTTCTGATGAATTTTTCAGTTTGAAATACATAAATATTGCAATGGTGACGATTCTGTAGAAATACATAAATTTGATTTGCTTGGTTCTAATTAAGTTCTTTTATGTTACTAATGAAATTTTCATTTGTGAGGTAATTTTATAATAAATATACAATCCAATAACGAAATACCATTAAACTTCAATCCCATGCCTTTTGTTTTTACAACTTCAATTGATTATTTGCTCCTGTTTTGCAGTCTGAAAATATTTGTCATATCCTTCAGAATCGTCAGCCTTTCCACTGACAAATAGTGTTAAATACAAACATATACGTACAACAGACATGCCTCACGCACACTACAGATGCCATTAAAGCCTGCTGGTAAAGGATTAGAATGGTAGAGTGGGTTTGTGAGAGGTTCCGGTTTAATTCACAATAAAATTAGAAGGAAAAAAGAAAAGGTTGTAAAGATTGGTTGCTAATAAAATCAGAACAGATATAGAATAGAAAATTTCCCTGAAGCATTAATACTCATATTTGGCGGAAATGTGCCTGATAAAACATCAGATATTCTGCGTTGAAAGCTAGTAACTCGATAGCAACATTTGTTTAGCGGTATCATGCTGCGAAATGTAGTAAGCTATTGAGATAGTAGAGGCCAGTTTTCTTGTCCCAGTATTCATGCTTTTCACCCCATCAATTAGGATGTTGAGTGTCAACAGAGAAGGTGCTCGAGTCCCCTTAAAATACCTGCATGAAGGGTATGTCAAAGTTTTAGTCAGTTAAGGATCAGAAATATGCATCCAATTTTGCAGTGAACTTTAAATCATTAAAATGTTTTTTTTCTCACAAAATTCCAACTTTACAATCACTTTATTCTAGGTAGAGTTTTTATGTATTAATTGTCTAAATGCCAATATATCAGTCAGATACTAGAGAGGCATTTAGAGATCATAAAAATTGCTAGAGGCGGCTTGGAAGTAAAGAAAAATATCAAGATTAATAATAAATCAGAAAAAAAATCAAATTCAAAGTGCGCTGTTTATATACAGCAATCATTCCCTGCTCTCTGAATTTGAAGAAACCAAACAGTAAACTTATGAGTACATTCTGAAAATATAAATAATGATATGATGATAAATATTCATGTGAAAATGCAAACTGAAAATTTTTTTAACATGCAGAAGAAGATTAACAAGTTAAACTTGCATATGGGAAAATAATAGTTAGACAATTCAAAGGTGATTAGATGATACAAGTGTGATTGAAAAGCACTAGCAAGATGAGAAGATTGACATGTTAAACCTTGTTGCTCTACGTTCTTCATTCATTGCAATATTGCTAATCGACCCGTTTCCTTGCTTCCGCAGACCATCAAAGATCTTATACACTTCATTAACTCTTTCACGAAATGTGACTTTCCCATTTAAGGAACTTAGCTCTGATTCTTTGTAATCACTGTAGATATCCATGATTTGTTTGCAATTGGATGTCATGGCATGGACCTGCATTTGAGAGTTAAAAAGACAAGCTTAATATGAGGGAGTGTTCGGATACTCAGGCGCGACTATGTACCAAGTTCTAGAGACAGAGATGGAACTTGTCAATCTGTTAGCTGTTGTTTTTATTGTGATGCACACATAATGAAGGCTAATACTATTGTTGAATGGTAACACAATGCTGTCAAATTTATCATAAAAGTTTCCTAGATTTAATTTGTAGATAATTGTTTAGAAATTTATGAGATGAATTTGTTCCATTTTGATTTCAACGCAAAAGGAGGCCATTTCAAAGTGAGTATAGGAACCACCATTTCTATTAGTATAGACTACTTCCATTGGACCAAATAGTATGCCCCAATATGATGTAAAACTTACACTTAAATTATGCCACACACTCGAAACAATTGTCTTAGTTGATTAATGAAAGAAAATTTCCAAACCTTGTTAATTATACTTAAACTTCAAGTTTCTTGAATTCTCTTGTTTTCCCACTTTTTTAATATGTAAATAATTTTAATAAATACTTCTCAACAAATATTTTCAACCATTTTTTATATAAATTGTATCTGATGAAGATGGAGAAAAACTAAAAGGAAAATTTAAAATTACCTCTATTAAGAAAAATACATTTAGAAAAATGTCATAGAATTGAAAATAGTATTGAAAGGATCTTCAAAAGGGTTTGCGAATGAAAAAATCGTTAAAAGAAAAAAAAAGAGATGTAACTTGATTTTAGAAGCAAATTAAGAAAATTTAAACTATTAAAGTTTCAATCTAAGTCTCACAGTTGAGAAAGTAGGCCCCTTTTTCAGAGGTGAATATTTGTCTCATATCCCAAATAAAACAACAAAGATTGAATCAATGCCAAATCTGTCTCCAGTATTCATAGCATTTCATATGCGAGAAGCCAAATAATTAGACTTTAAACAAACAAGATCTCAGCTACACATATCCAAAAAAAACACACACACACACACAATTTGAACAACTCAATGTGCTCACTACAGTAACAAACTTTTGCAGCTTTTAACATCCATGCAGGAAAAATAAAACTGACATAAAAATGAAAACAACAAGAAATGATATTAGCTTGTTCGTTTCCTACTGAATTTCGAAGAATCGCCTTGCTTTTATATATGTTTTTCAGAATAGAAAAAAATTAAAAATCAAACATGTTCTCGATAATTTAAAACATTCTCTTTGTTTTTTATAACAAAAAATAATTTTAAAAAAATAGAAGCGAAAAGAGCCATAGAATTTATGGCTATTCATTTTATTCTAAACTAATTGTTTGCTTTTAAACCCAGTACCCAGTGGGCCTTGCATGATCAATTAGTGACCCGCCTTGAATTGAGTTGGCAAGTTTGGATATTTAATGACGAGCTTCACATGTTGTTTACCTTTGAGCACACTGATTGCATCTTTAAATTCAATAAATATATATATTTTTTAAATACCCTCACGAAGGTTAAATGAATAATTCAACACATAGAATGATAGTAGCCACAAATTTCACATTTATTTATAAGACTTTCCTAGTTAATCATTTTGTAAGCCTTAGTTTGAAACCTTCTGAGGAAAGTTTGTAGGAAAAAACTTAGTAAAGGAAAAAAAATGCAATAGTGTTTTAATGTTTTTAGGTGTGTGTTTTAAAAAAAAAACATTAGCAAAACCTAATGGATTTAGAACATAGAGGGAAAGATATTATTGTTTTCCTCCCTTATAGAATCCAACATAATTGGACTTTCTTGAGTGCTTTAATTGGTGTTATTCTGTATACACTTCTTGGCGGTTGCAATGATCAAGGGTTTTATCAGTAATATGCTAGATTATCATTTGATTTCATTTGTCGGATATTAATCTCACAAATTTTCTCATACTAATATAAATAGAAGAACTTTGATGAAATGTGCTTTGATTTATGTTAACACAACATTTATTTTCGTATAATATTGTTGGATTGTACTCTTT